>CM060428.1:2089908-2511285 GCA_030545235.1 Helianthus tuberosus | reverse complement strand
ATCAACTACATCTTTTGGTTTTAGTAAGGGGATTGTCATATTTTGGAATTATGAATAGCTGTAGTAACAACATTTTGTTTTAGTATAGCTGTTGGTATGCTAGAAATGTTCAAGTCATGTTGATTTGAATACTAAGTTTAACAATATAAACCGCGCTACTAGTTCTAATAAATGGAAAAGAAATTTAGTTAGAGAGCTTTAAAGATTTGAATAAATAATTGAGGGAGCAATCACATTTACTTCAATTGATTTCTTGTACCACTCCCTTCATTATGGTCTTTTAAGAGCATGTGAAAAAATTTTAGAAGTTAAATGTCATTTTAGTCTTGTGGTTTGGATCATTTTGTCAGTTTAGTCCAAAGGTTTTATTTTTCCCATGTTGGTCCAAAAAGATTTCACCGTTGCCATTTTAGTCCACTAGGTTAACTTCATCCAATATTTTGTTAACGAAAAGGGCAATTCCTTCATTTTATATGGCCGAATTGCACTTTTAGTTAACAGAATTATATATAAAAATGTGCTGATAACCAACATGCATTTGTCCCCTTCGCCTTCGACACCTTTGGATCCCTGGCTCCAGAAGCTATCTGTTTGCTAACTAGGGTCCAACAGGTTGTCCACAGCAGTGGCTCATCAACAGGGGGGCAGGGGTTTGTTTTTAATAGGCTAGGGTTTGCTATCCAGAAAGGGGTAGCAGCGCAGCTTGTTGCTCGCTTACCTGCGATATTGATGTAAAGTGCATTTTGTCGAAATATATTAAAAACATCTGATTTCTATTAAATATATATATATATATATATATAGGGAGAAGATCATGCGAGAACCGCGAGAACCAATGTGAACACACCAAAAATGCCTAAAAATCACACAAAAATTTTTTTTTTGATTTTTTTAATATTTTTTAGGTTAAAATCGCTACTTTTCGAACCAAAAAAAAAAAAAAAAAAAAAAATTTTAAATTTTTTTTAAAAAAAAAAATTTTTTTTTTTGCTTCGAAAAGTAGCGATTTTAACCTAAAAAATATTAAAAAAATCAAAAAAAAAATTTGGATTTTTTTTTTTTTTTTTTAAGATTTTTTTTAGGTTTTTTGGGGGTTTAGTTTTTAGCATTTTAGCTTGGGGGGGGGGTTAGGTTTTTTTTTGGGGGGTTTAGGTTTTTGGGTGGGGAGGGTGGGGGTTAGGTTTTTTTAGCTTGGGGGGGGGGGGGGGGGGGTGTTTAGGTTTTTTTTTGGGGGGGGGGGGGGGGGGTGGGGGGTTTAGGTTTTTGGGTGGGGGGGGGGGGGTGGGGGTTAGGTTTTTTTTAGCTATTTTAGGTTGTGTTCACATTGGTTCTCAAGGTTCTCACAATAAGAGTGGTTCTCGCATGAGCCCCTCCCTATATATATATATATATATATATAAATGACCGAATTACCCTTCTCGTTAACAGAAATAATTGATAAAGTTAAACTAGTGGACTAAAAACAAAAATAACAACGCTGAAACCTTTTTGAACGAACATATGAAAAATGGAACTTTAAGACTACACTGACAAAATGGCCAAAACCACATGAATTAAAATCACATTTAACTCTAATATTAATTTTTGTTGTTGAAACAACAGAACACAAAAGTCTCAAGTTAGACCATTTGTTGTCTTTCACTCCTTCAATCAAGTATGTACACCCCCAAAACACTACCATTCAAAATCATAATGTACCATAAAGTGTCCTTTACATGACCCCACTTCACCACTTTTTATTGGGTCTCCCCCTACCCTCACACATCCAATTTGCAAATTCAGTTGGCATTCTCAACTTTCTACTCTAAATTTGAAATTTTTTACACTAGTCACAAATGTGAAATATTTCTTGAATTCTCACTTATTGTTTCTTGATTCAACTTACAATTCCCTCTTCTTTCACACACTTCAAAACCCTAATTTGAGTTCAAACACACACTCCACACTCACTCACTTGGTTTCTTGAAAATCCAATTTGTGTTTTTTTTTTTTTTTTTTTTTTTTGTTTATTGAAAACCCATTTGTGTTTTTTTTGTTTCTTGATTTTGCTAAGCAAAAAATCTAATTTTTTATCAAAATCCCACAACCAATTTGAAGTTTTTTAATCTGGGTTTTTCTTAACTCACCTCACATTTCATATTTCAACAAAATCTTGAAAACCCATCTTGTTTTTCAACAAAATTCAAAAATGTCAACAACACCGGCCCTCGACCCGACCCAACAACCGCCACCATACCCGCCGGTGATCCAAGAACACGCCTACAAACCACATTCGGGTCACGGGTCAGTGGGACCCGTAATCGGTGTGCTTGCGGTGGTTATCGTATTGGGTGCGGTGGCTATAATGATAGGCAGGCTCTGTTCGGGTCGTCGGGTCATGGGTCATATGCAATACGACTTTGAAGGGTGGATGGAGACCAAATGTGCCACGTGTATCGACGGCAGGCTAGACCCTCCTCCACCGCCGGAGACGGTGCCGCCGGTGGTAATTCGGCCGTCGGAGTGCAACCACAAGCGGATGAAGCATCAAGTAGTAGTCAACAAGTAGAAGAACAACACAATACACATGAAAGTTAGTCACTTTAGTTGTATGATTTTGTTGAAATTCTAGTTGGATTATTGGGTATTTCTTTACTTTATTTATTTGTTTATTTATTTATTACTAAAGTAAAATTTGTTTTTAACTTGTGGTTTGTAAATGAACTGAACGAACACGAACGGAATATAAACCGTTTTTTTTATAAAGAATTAAATGTCATTTTAGTCCCTATGGTTTGGGCTATTTTGCCAGTTTAGTCCAAATGTTTCATTTTTAACCTGTGGGTCCAAAAAGGTTTCATAGTTGCTATTTTAGTCCACTTGGTTAACTTCATCCATTTTTTCTGTTAACGAGAAGGCCAATTCGGTCATTTTGTATGTAATTCTGTTAACTAAAAGGGCAATTCAGCCATATAAAATGACCGAATTGGCCTTCTCGTTAACAGAAAAAAATGGATGAAGTTAACCCAGTAGACTAAAATGGCAACTGTGAAACCTTTTTGGACCCACAGGTTAAAAATAAAACATTTGGACTAAACTGGCAAAATGACCCAAATCACAGGGACTAAAATGGCATTTAACTCTTTTATAAATTTCGCTCAGCTAATGGACCGGTAAAACGACTAATCCGTTGTTTGATCTGGTTCCATAAACATTGCGCTTAGTTGTTTTTTACAAGCAACGTGCTACCATTTACCAGTGTATTTGATTATTTCTTTTACCTGCATCTAAATGTTTATGCGTCTCGATATAAACTTATTAATCATAACAATTATTTCTTTTACCTGCATCTAAATGTTTATAACTAGCATTAGACCTGCGTGTGTTGCGGCGTCAAAAACCGTGAAAAAATTAATGTCATTACATAAGTCCATTTACAATACTGATAATGGTTCTCGTAATACCGACTCTAGAACTGATATTTTTCAATCGGTAATGGTTTCATTCAGCACGGTATCGATACGATTCCGACACTCGGTATAACCTACGAAATAAAAAAAAATATATTATATTTCGAACACAGTTCATTTTCCATAAAATGTATACAGAAAAAATGTATAGAAAAATTTAAACGTAGCCACACTTTAAATTTTTGAAAAGAACCTAACATACAAAAGTTATAAAAGGAAGAAATATAATTATACATATGTAAAAAAAATTATACCTAAAATATTTTTATTATCATATGACAGCTACATAACTAACTTGAATTTATTACAAAATCCGCCTACTTAATAAACAACGCTGAAGTACTATAATAACTAGTGTGTTACGCTGGTTAGGGTAAATTAAAAACTTTTTTGAGTTGTGAGAACTTAGAGAAATCGGTCAAAAAGAAGACTTTCTAAAAAATTTTACCCAAAACCTTAAAAATTTAATTTTTCCAACAAATATATATATTTTGTTGATTTACGCTAGCATAAAAAAAACCCTTACAGTTGGTGTAAATGCTGATGTCAGTAGCTTTTTACAGTGCTGTAAAAACGCTTAAAACACCGTTCGAATTTTTTTGCAGGTGTATTTATAATATATTCATCTACGTTTGTGCAAAAAAAAAATGGTGCAAAACTCGCACGGGAAGTAGGACTCCTCTAAGTTCTCACAACTCGAATAGTTTTCTCTTATATCTATCTATCTCTCTCTCTCTCTCTCTCTCTATATGTAACACCCTAGTTATTTTATATGTAAATACCAACAATTAGATGTGTAGTTAAGACTACACACGCTATAAAAATACGGGTTTATTAAAACTTTTACAAATCATAAGTTATTCTAAAAAAATAACATGGTTGAATTCGTTGTTTAAAATTTACAATGTGTCAAAGTGCGGAAGCGTGTGTCATTATCGTGTTCGGTTCTTCGTTGGGCTTGATCGTCTTCCGGCATCCCAAAGTGTACCTACATTTCATTAAACATGAAATGCTTTAGTCTTACGGGGTCTAAAACGTATTCAAACAATCCGGGAAACAATTTATTCTAAAAACAAGAAATTGAAAATAACCTCCACCGTAAATTACGGTGGAACCGTAATTTACGGTGGCCCTTTGGTTCATATTCTTCTGCCGTAAATCAGAAGGTTACTGCCGTAACCACATCAGGTCCACCGTAAATTACGGTGGCACCGTAATTTACGGTGGCACCTGCATCCCACCTTTCCATTTCGCCGTAATTTGACACGAAATCTTTCGTATCTTTCAAACCGCTTATCCGTTTGACCTACCGTTTCTTCCTACATGATTGTAATTTAATTCTCCATCATATGGAGTTAAAATCCGACATTCGGCTTAACAAAATTTAAGACCTTTAAGTCTTCGGCTTATTACTCTTTTACCAAAATTTGACCCGTTTACGCATTTTATCAAACAAACGTATTTGTTTGATTCCTATGTCACATACAACTCTTTAATTTAATATTACTTACCATTTTAGGTTCTAATCATAGGTTTATTACACAATTTAAACCCGTTTTCACTCGTATGCTTATTTTGACCCGTTAAGGGTTCTTAAGCACTTTCGAGCCTAAAATCGCTTTCAATTGCTTCTATAATTAATCTAAGTATTCATTTAATCATAAAACTCATTTCCGAACAACTTTTAAAGGTTGTTTGGTCAATTTAGCCACCAAGGGCGTTTTGGTCCATTTTAGTCCTTTATTAACAATGAAGGACTTTTGAAAGTATATTGGACCCATAATCCCTCTTTTAACCTATAATTATGTTTGAAAAGTCATTAAGCTTTCCAAACGCCATGTTCATTACATAAAACATTTGGTTTACCTAACAAGTAACCAAATGTCCGTTTTGACCTCTTTTAACACTCTTGAACCATATGTTCTAAATGAGTGTTACCTTATTTCACATACCTGGCGCAGATCAATATATTGACCCGTTTTTAATACCTTGCTTTTATAACCGCTAATTCATAGCGTTGCTAACACCAATTTGACATTTACACCTGAAATAATGTAGCTCGACAATAATCATTAGTCGCTATTGTCAAAGGGTGATATCTTCACCTTTTGACCCATTTGGTCTAAGTGACCGATTATGTTGGCGAGATGATATTTATTACCATCTCATCTATACGACTCGTTTCGGTTTACACCGTGTGGCCATTTCACTTATTAATTGATTTTCTTAACGCTTTTTAGCCTGTTATGGCTTACGCCTTACAGTGTCTTTCAAAACCAATAGTTATGGTCAACGCATGACCAATTTACCTTTTTACCCTTATTGTTTGTTTTGGTTTACCCTATAAGGTAACCATTCAAAGGTTCATTTTCCATTTGTCATAAAATGACCGAATTACCGATTTAATTCCTTTTAAACCATCAACATGGTTTCTTGTCGTGCTAGACTACCTTGTTCCGTACGTTTACACGTCGGAACATCATACCTCAATTATGTATTTGTCTTTTTCGTAACTAATACGGTAAGGGAGTATTCTAACATATAAGACTAGTGTAAGCTATACTTACCTTGCATCCGAATTATGCTTTTCCGTCATTCTTGCTTCGTTTGACCCGCTTTGTTCCCAAGCTCTCACCTAGCTTGTTAATCATCAAACTATCATCATCGTTTTCAAGGTGGTTAGTTTAATCATAATTTAATACGATTATTCCACCTTACAAATTTCATATCAAAACTACCATTTATCGGATTATAGGTCAGTTTGACTTTCAATAGTCAACTAACTTCAATCACATTATACACACAATAAGCTCAATCAACATCACGTTTCGAACCCCTATTATTCCGTATTACACGTAGTTAGTCGAGTTAGCCAATTACGCGTTTCTTTCATACTTTCATTATGTCAACATTCATTCGGGCATTTTAACAAACACCTAATGTGCATAATATTACTTATTTACTAACTAGTTATCTTTACCAAGATTTACATCAACACATTTAAACCTCTAAGTCTAGTGTTCATGAACTATATCAAGAACTTATATCATCATCTCAATATTCATAAATCTTACATTCTAACATGAGTGTTCATCATATCAACATAAAACCCACTTAGCTTATCAATGGATCATCATGAATCTCATAGATTATCCAACAATCTAACATGTTATTTGACTAGGGTTTACTCCTAGACATCATATTACTTCAAGATTCACTCATGCATGACACAATCAAGCTCAATTTCAGTTTTTCACAATTAACCTAGAACTTGAGATGAATCAAAATACTAGAATTTCGCATACCTTATGATCCCTTCAGTGAGGTGATCATTAATTCGTGTTTAGAACTTGATTTGGGACTGAATTGAACCTCCAATTTCTGAGATTTGTGAAGTTTTTGGGTTTGAAGAACCCTGGTCGCCCTTCTCTTCTCCTGATCGAACCAGACACCAAAATGGTGTGTTTGGTTTTTGTTTTAATTATTTCTAGTTTCACTTTTTACAAGATTAACCCCTCATCTTTTGTGTAACTTATAGTTTGGCATGTTTTTAACCTTATTATAGGTTATTTCTAGAATATTAGCTAACTAGGTTATAATTCCTAGTCAGTAAATTCTTGTTTATTTAATAATCCAAATATTCACCGTGTTACTTTTACCACTAAAGGTAAATTACCCGTCTTTTAATGTAAACGTGATTTGATTACCAAACCCGTTTTCGGGGTGTTACACTATATATATATATATATAGTGGAGAGTTCAAATGAGAAGAAATTTTTTGTAAGAAGAAAAAAGAACAAATTTCAACCAATAAGAATGCTTTATTTTACTTCATTTAATATAAGTATTTAATGTTACTATAAGGGTACATTGGTAAATCTACATAGGTCATTAATTTTTAGTCTTCCTCTTTAATAGCTAATACATTAAATTTTTTGTAACTTATCTTTAAAATATATATTTTTTTCAAAAAAAATAAAATAAAATAATTTAAAGTGTAGGATAAATTAGAAGTTGTGTAAGATAAATTACGAGTTGTGTAATATAAATTTCAACGTGTAGGGTGAATTTCGAAATATGTAGGACAACTTTTTGATGTGTGTAGGCAAAAAAAGTTAGTGTGGAGGATAATAGTCTTTAGACCGCCCGTAGTGGGGCGTGTTTAAAAAAAAAAAAATAAAAAAAAACGCCCCAAAACGCCGTCACCCCCACTACACCGGGCGTTTTGGGCGTTATAATTCACAAATTTGCATGTTTGGCGTTTTCATTAAAACGCTTAGGGTGTCCGGGGCACTCCCCTAAGAGGGGAGTCCCCTCTCTTACGCACACCCAATCCTCGTGTGCCACGTCAACTCCCCTCTTAAACTCCCCTCACACCCCAATTTGATGGCGCCACTCCCCTCTTAGGTGAATTGCTTTTTTATTCAAAAAGAAAAAAAAAAAAAAAAAACAAAGTTTTCATTGGTTGAAATAGCGGCTGGCCCCACCACCATCTCTCCCCCTCTTCGGTCACTCCCCACCGCTCACCCTCCCCGATTCGGGTTCCCGCTTGGATGGCGGCGGTGTTCCCGATCGGGGAAAGTGGTCACCGAAGGGGTCCCTGATGGGTGCCCCGGATACCCTTATTGTCTGACATGGCCACCCAACTTTTCACTTTTGCCCAATCACCTTTTGCCCACCCAACTTTTCAACCTGACATCTTTGACTTTTTTTTTTTTTTTTTGCATTAAAAATAATATGGGCATTATTATTTTTTACCACTACACCATTTTTGCTATAATGTCCCCTTGCTGACTAGGACGCCACGTGTCGTATAATGCCCCATGGTGGGGGCATTATAACCTTCTACCACTACACATGGTCTTAGACTATCCACTATCACAACCCAACCCAACCCAGTTTTTCATTAAAATATTAATTTCTCTTTCTTTCACCTACCCAACCCAATCCAATTTTTCACCCACATTCATAACCCAACCTAAACTAATATTTTATTATATAAATTTGATAATATTATATATAAAAAACAATGTAAATAATGCAAAAGCAAAAAAGATATATTATAATATGTTTCAACCGATTGCAACCATGGGTTGTTTGGACGATCCGTTCGTAGCACTACAACAACTTTTATATTTATTTAATGTAAATTACTTTTGTCTTTTCTTGATATATGGCAACCGGTTGAGGTAAAAGTTCACCATAGTGTATAGTGTTATGACTAACTAATTAGTTAAAAATGATAATAAATGAAATAAGTGAAAAACTATTTAATGTTTTACAAAATTACTCTTTGTTCTTTTTCTTCTCAATTAAATTTTCTTCTCAAATGAACCTTCCCCTATATATATATATATATGACAAAGAACGGGTAAAATAATAACCACCTTAAATTGTGAGAACCATGAGAACTAGGTCTTCCAGAAGGTTTTCTCAAAAATCTTACAAAAAATCATTTGTTCCAGCGAAAAAATAAAAAATATTATTGGTGATGTAAAAAATTTACACCGTTGTAAAAAAATTTACTTCAGGCGTAACTACCTACTCGACAACTTTTTTGTTTTTTTACAGACGTGTATAATATTTTCATCTACGTTTGTGTAAAAAATGATAGCCCAACCCACGCAAGAAGGAGTTCTTATGATTCTCACAACTCGTGGTGGTTCTTAATTGAACCGAAACCTATATATATATATATATATAATATTCATACGACTAAAATAATGTATTACATTTTACACATAATAATTTATATAGATAATATTATTTATATTATTGTGTATCTTTTAAATATATTTAAAGTAAATGAAAACAACTTTATTGGTATGTTATAAATAAGATTTGTTATTCTTATTAATAATTGTTATGTAAATTTAACTAAAGATTTGTTATTATAAAATTATGATCTAACTTATATAACGAATAAAATATTTTCATAATTAACGGTGCATTTTAGAAATAAGTAAAAAAACTTAATAATATTAAAATATGATTAATTTACTATTTCTTAATATAAAAAAAATGTTTATTCATGGTCTTGGGGAGTTTTAGATGAGAAATAAATGATAAAGTGATATATAATGGTTACATGGGTTTATTTTTATATTTATTTATTAGGTAGTAGATAAATACTTTAAATTTATTTGGTTAGTTATCAACATGTCAATTTAATACATTAGTTAAGATTTTAATTATTTGATTAACATTATTTTTTATTTTGTTATTATAAAATTACGATCTAAGTTATATAACGAATAAATATTTTCATAATTAATGGTGCATTTTAGAAATAAGTAAAAAACTTAATAATATTAAAATATGGTTAGTTTACTATTTCTTAATTTAAAAAAAAAATTGTTTATTCATGTTCATGGAGAGTTTTAGATGACAAAGAAATGATAAAGTGATATATAATGGTTACACTAGTTTTTTTTATGTCACGCGTTGCGACGAAATCGAGTATATGATAATGTAAAACAGACGTGATTTGAAAATAAAGCATGTTGTTTAGATAGCTAAACCATTAGAACGATTTAGTTTATCATCGCACCATTTTATGATACCAAATAAATACTTTATTTTGAGTACAACTTTGTTTTTAACAAAACTTATAACAGAATGTCAGGGAAAAATTAAGCACACAACTACGTACTTAAGTTATTTGAAAAAAGTTATAACGTAAATTATTAAAAAAAATATCAAATTAATCGATAAATTAATATATGTTTTACAAAATGAAAAAAAATTATTAAAAATGGTAAAGGAAATGTATACTTTTTTTTAAAAGGGAAAAATTAAAAATATGTTATTAAAAGTAAATATAATAATAAAATTATTATAATATATTAAATAAGAAAATAAGAAAAAGCTATATATTATTATAAAAATAAAGTTACTATTCATCAACCCTCGTAAACAATATATATAATATATATAATGGGTGTATTTTTATATTTATTTTTTAGGTAGTAGATAAATACATTAATTTTATTTTTGTTACTTATCAACATGTCTGTTTAATATATTAGTTAAGATTTTAATAATTTGATTAGCATTAATTTTTTTTATTTTTGTGATATTAAAACACATTTGCTTAAAATATACATAAATATAAAATATTAAGCATTATCAACTACTACAAATACATGTTGATGACCTAAGAATTTAACAGTTCAGCCACTTTATTGGGCAATAAGGGCGGCGACTTCAACAGTGCCAGGCAGCTGCCTGGCACTCCCCTATTGGCCCAACAAATTTACGATTTTATCCCCCTTTAAAATTACGATTTTGCCATCAGTTAAAAATTATGTTTTCGCCCCCGCTTAAAAATAAATTTACGCTAATGCTCCCAGGTAAATATTTAAATTGTGCCCCCGGTAAAAAAAATACGAATTTGACCCGTTTCAGTTTACAGTTTTGCCATTAGTTTTTTCCCCTTAAATATACGATTTTGCCATCAGTTCAAAGTTATGTTTTTTTTTCCCACGCTTAAAAATAAATTTACGCTTTTACTCTCGGCTAAAAATTCTAATTTTCCCATCGGCTAAAAATTATGATTTTGCCCCGTATAAATTGATACTTTCGCCATTAGTTTTTTTTTTCTCACAGTCAGGTTACGATTTTGCCCTCAACTTAAATTTACATTTTTCCCATCGTTTTTGTTTGTTTTCCTGGTTAAATTATGATTTAGCCTCCAGTGTAAAATTACTATCATGCCGGCTGTTTGCTGACACTTCCCCATTGGTCCATTTAGTTTACAATTTATCCCCGAATTAAAATTATGATTTCGCCTGCAGTTAAAAATTACGTTTCTTCCATCGTTTTAGTTTTTTTTTTTTTCAAAACCATAAAGGTTTTTTTTAATTGGTTTACTCGATTTAATTTTTTTTCGTCTCAAGGAGTTGCCTAACACTGGCTCATTAGTCTAGAAAAAATACAGTTTTACCCAGAGCCCAAAATTACGGTCTTATCATCGTTTTTGTTTTTTTTTTTCCTAGCAAAATTATATTAGTCTTTTTTTAATTGGTTGCGAATTATTCGGCCATCGCCCCGCAACGCGGGCGGGGCATCTACTAGTAAGTTACAAAATACAAATCATGAAGGCATGGAGTTCCAAGTTCCAACACTGTCCCACTACCTAAATTAGTCCGGTTTAACATCTATGTATTTTGAGTAAACTGTCAAAATGGTCCCTAAGTTTTGGTTACTTTTTTCACATTAGTCCAAAAACTTAAACCTTTCGAATATGGGTCCCTATGGTTTTAATTTTGTTGTCATTTTCATCCAAAATTAAAATCTGGTCAGATTTTTTAGTTAACATCCAGTTTTTGTCTTTTCCATCCCCTTTTAAATGAAGGGCAAAATGATCTTTTAAGGTTTATTATAACAAATTAAAAAAATCTGACCATTTTGCCCCTTAATTAAAAGGGAAGAAAAAGGCAGAAAAACTGGATATTAACTGAAAAATCTGACCAGATTTTGCTTTTGGATGAAAATGACAACAAAATTAAAACCACAGGAACCCACATTCAAAAGTTTGAGTTTTGGACTAAAGTGACAAAAGTGACCAAACCTCAGGGACCATTTTGACAGTTTACTCAGGCATTTTTTAACATCAATATTTCGCTTCTCGGTCTAATGATAAAGTCTTTATATTTAAAGTGGAGCTCTACTTTAAGGTTAAGGGTTTGAGGCTTGGAAGAACATTGCGTTTTAAAAAGAAATACCATATAATTTTACAGTTGTAACAAATTTAAGCATACATCACTTTTGCGAAGGCAAACATCATTGCATAGACCACTTGGTCAGTAGAACACACAACTAAAGGATAATTCATCATATGATTAAGACAACCAAGTAACATCAAAAGAATAGATAGAATCCAATTTATCATAAATCAATATACAGTACCATTCAAGTGCAAGATACATATATTATACATTATAGCTACAAGAAACCATACTAACCAAACTGAGTTTAAGTTATGATAACCAGGGCTGAGTCAATCATTTCGGGGGTCTTCGGCGAAAAGAAAAAACAAGGCCCTTTTGTAACATGTCATGGTTCTTTTTTTTAAATAAAATAATCGGAATTTTAAGATGTAGAATTCAATCTCCATGTTAATTTGGTACTCCCTCCGTCCCACTAAATGTGTCTTATTTTGAATTTTCAAAGTCTTTATTTATAAACTTTGACTTTAATTATATATTTTTTGTGTTATATAAAACGTGATGAAAATTAACCCGATAAAAACACTTGTAAAACACACTCAAATCATATAACTTTCATCAAGTATTATCTAACACAAACAAAATTAGTTAAGGTCAAAGTTTATAAACAAAGACTTTGAAAATTCAAAGTAGGACACTTTTAGTGGGACGGAGGTAGTAGTTATTAATCCTATTCATAAAGATGATAAGTATTTTTTTTTAAGTTAAATCATATTAAGGAAGTGAGTTGGCCTGATCTTTTATTTTTGCAAAACAAAATCTCAATTTTTTGCAAAACAAAAATTTTTGTTAGAATTTGAAGGCCCCAAGTCTTATAAGACCTTTAAGCAATTTCCTAATTTCATTAAATCAAAGGTCTTACCCTGTGATAATGAGAAAGAAGTAATTAGCCATAAGGATTGAAGAAACAAATGTTGCAAAATGTTTAATATCCATAGTAAAATATGTGTGACACTAAATTAATAATTTCTTGGTTCATGTTTCTTTACAACCTCAACATATCATTAACCATTAGCCCATTAGGTCTGGTCTTTAGCAGGAAGAAATCGATACCGTACCGAAAAGTAACGATACTGAAAACGAGTAAAAATATAAACCAAATATTGTACCAATTGTAGCAGTACGGTACCGGTAGTGCAAAAATACCGGAAGTACCAAAACCGACTACTATCGAAACCAAAAACCCAAAAATTGTATACCAGTACTAAAACTAATTTTGTTCGGTCGGTATCGATTGAGTACTGTATGATATCGTTTCGGTACCGGTATTTGTTAAGTGATATTCATCCGTAGTCTTTGGTCTTAATTTCAACCGTAATTGATTTTGGTCCCATTTTCAGTCCATCACCGGCCCAAATTACAAGTGGTTCAGTTAGCAAGACTATAGTCTATAACAAGCTGGCAGTCGGCAACTACAGCCCAACTAGTGACTCACAGTTATTGTTGCTACTGTCTATTTCTCTTTTGACGGACCCAACAGCGGTAAGCCCATTTGTCTTACTTCTTTTTTTTTTTTTTTTTTTTTTGAACTGCCGACACCATTTGTCTTACTTCTAGTTTCCATTTTTCAATGGCAATCACATTTAGCTCACCAAGAAATAATCATAACAACTAAAATGAAAATATTATGAGAAAAAAAAGAGATTAATATAAAAATACGAGTGAATTGCAAATTTTGTCCTTTATCTTTATACATATTTGCTGGCGCTGTTCTTTATGTTTAAATTTGACAAGTTTTGTACTTAATGTTTTAAAATCCTACACATTATGTCCTCTAGACCTAACCCAGCTAATTTTTTTGGTTAAATCAGATCACCCCAAGGGTACTTTAGTCTTTTTACTATTTATATATACTAATTAACTATAAAACAAAAACAAATTAATATAATATATTATATACTAATATAAATAATATGTATGTATATATTTTGCAGAGAACTTTACCATTTATATATTTGCAGAGAACCTCCACCAACAACTACCTCTCTCTCTCCCACACACGCACACAACCTTCATCCATCACCACCATATGCCACCACCCTTTATCACCTCCACCAAGTTACCTTAACCGTACCTAAAAGATCCACCGGAAATAATCCATCGGACATCTCTCTGCTACCGTCACGTAGGGTTTTCTTAATAAATAAATAAAAAGACTAACTTGCCCTTCATTTAACAGAAAAAATTAACTGGGTTAGGCCTAAAAGACATAACGTGCAAGATTTTAAAACAGTAAGTACAAAACTTGTCAAATTTAAACATAAAGGACAACGCCTGCAAATAGGTATAAAGATAAAGGACAAAATTTGCAATTCACTCTAAAAATATTTAGTAAATAGGGACATATGGCCCTAGTAAAACTAGTTGAGATAGCAATGCTTCGATTTCATATATTATATTTCAACACCATGATCTTGACTTCTCTATTTTATTTAGAATAATTAACAATATTGGCTAGTTATAACTGCGTGTAATTTTACTTTTTATAATTCCTTGATTTTGAGTAATGATGCAAACAAGTTGAGCTGAGACTATCCTCGTCTAAGTTCGAACTTGGCTCATTTAATTTATGACAACTCCAACTCGAATCATTTCAAACTTGATATTTATAGCTCTTAACTTATTTCATACTCTATGTTTAAAGCTCTAAATTATTTAAATTGGTGATGGATATTTGGAGTTTTTTTCCAAAGTAGTGTGTTTACAAAAAGTATTTACCTTTTTGGGTATTTTGAAAAATATTTACCTAAATGGGCACTTTTGTTTATCTCTTTTTTTAATTCTTTTTAAATTTGTTTGTCTTTCTTCTAATCTAATTAGTTAAATCCTAAATTAATAATACCTAAATAAAACATAATATTTTTATTTAAGAGTTAAATGCCATTTTAGTCCCTGTGGTTTGGGCCATTTTGCCAGTTTAGTCCAAAGGTTTGAAACGTTGCCATTTTAGTCCAAATAGTTTTAAATGTTGCCATTTTAGTGCACTGGGTTAACTCCATCCCTTTATTTTGTTAACTAGAAGGGCATTTCGGTCATTTTAAATGTAATTCTGTTAACTAGAAGGGCAATTCGACCATATAAAATGATCGAATTACCCTTCTAGCTAACATAAGAAATGGACGGAGTTAACCCAGTGGACTAAAATGGCAATGCTTGAAACTATTTGGACTAAAATCGCAACGTTTCAAACCTTTGGACTAAACTGGCAAAATGACCCAAACCACAGGGACTAAAATGGCATTTAACTCTTTATTTAATAAACCGACTAGTTTGGGAAAAAACTCTGGATATTTGCATCCTCTTAGACCATGGCCCAAGTCAACACTTGCTGGCTAGCTGCACAATAGTCAAAGGCTACAAGGCGCTTGACACTACCTATGGTTAGTTTATAAATATTCCAGTAACTAAACATGTCTTAAGCAGCTAAAAAAGGGTCTTAAACTGATTGTCATAATATATACATATAATTTATACTCCTTTTTGCAATATTTAACGAGTTTATATTGCAAATTCGATAAGATTATGATAATTATTCGATCATACTGTGTATTTGCGGGTTTGGATGGTGTTTGAGAAGAGTTTGGACGAAACAATAAAAAGGAAGCGTTAATTGAGCGACTTGATGAACCGAGAAAGAGAAAGCTGAAGAAAACTCACATATGAGCCAAGATCTTATTCAAACAAAGCATTGCAATCTGAGTTCGAAGAAACCAGAGAAATGGAAACCCATCTGATTTTCTTAGATTGGGATGTGACAAGGACCAAAGTTCAACAAAAATAAATGATGTTATTACTAAGTAATTAATTAATGATTATCAACTTAACAATCTCATACATAAACTAGCTCACTAGGTATAATATATATAAACTAACACGACTAGTTAACTCTTTGGCGAGGTGTTACCGTGGGTGCGCGGACGGCGTGAACACTGCCACAACTAGGGATGAGCACGGTACCCGTTCGGTATCGAAAATACCGGTACCGAAAAACGGGAAAAGTGGGTACCGGTATTTACCGGTGTTTTACCCGTAAATACCGGTACCGGTACCGAATATACCCGATACGGTTAGATACTAATACGGTGCCGGTACCCGATACCAAATGTTCATCCCTAGCCACAACGGTGCTTTGTTCGTATGTTTTTCTACCCACTTCCTAAAATGTGTTTTAAAAAGTTGTTTACATTACAAACTTGTAAAAAAAACTATAACTATAAGCACGGAGAAATATAAAAAGTAACAAATAATATATACAGTAAAATCTCTATAACTTATTAATATTGGGACCGAGATATTTTATTAATAAGCGAGATATTATTATATCAATAAATTAATAAATTATTAATTTAAAAAGTTGGCTTATATTCGTGAGCAACTCTACAATTAATCCATCGACCTTCAAAATTTGCATGTTCGTTCGCTTTACCTATTTGAATAAAACAGAAACAAGGAACTTCAAAATTCACATATTAATGAACTTGTCAAGTTCAATATACATAGATCTAGATTGATCACTATAAAATGTTTAATGATAAATTTTAAAATCACACCAACCATAGCTTCTAAACTAAAAGGTGTTAAAAAATCAACTCTTCACAACTTTTTATTGCAATACGAGAATACAGTTCCTCAACTCTTAAGTGCAATGAGGAGATTTAAAAATGAACTCAATATAGATTTGAAATTCACAAAAAAACAGGTGACTATAGATTCATTTTTTACTAGACAATTCTTGAATTTTGGAATATTTGGTAATTATTAATTTATAGTTTCGCTGGGACCAACATATTTACATTGAGATTTCAAAAAATTATTATCTTGTTATTTTATAGATGGGGGTCCAATTTTGTACTGGTCCCAAGTTGGGATCGAACAAACTATTAATTTTATCGAGGTTATTAATTTATCGAGTATTAAATTATAAAGGTTCTACTCTACATGTTTATAAAACTATAATCATAAAAATTCTTATGATATTTTTTATATCTACTCGTAATTATAAATACAGTAATCCTATGTATGCTTATAGGTATAAAAAAGCAACAAACTTTATATACTTTTCATAAAAAGTATAAAATATGGTATTGGTTAAGTTATGTTCCATAAAGTGATTAATTTCTGTATGTTTATGGTGATGCATGTACAGGACAACCACATGGTGTCATGTAGATAGTAATCTTCATATTTAAATTATCAGCTAAATTAGAAGAACAATTATTGTTATTATTAATATTAAAATATATATAATAGATATAAAATTTGAATAATAACGTTCTAAAAGTACAATTCATCTTCTTAAAGTTGAGAACTATATTTTAGACTAAACTGACAAAATTACTCAAACTATAAGGACTAAAATGGCATTTAACTCATTCATGTAAATTATAATAACTAGTATTTTGTCCCATCCCAACTATACGTACCATCCCAAACTTTGGCTACTATCTGATCTAGTATAAACTAGTAGATGCTCCGCCCGCGTTGCGGGGCGATAGTCGAATAATTCTCAACCAATTAAAAAAATACTACTATAATTTTGCTAGGAAAAAAAAAAAAAAACAAAAACGATGATAAGATCGTAATTTTGGGCTCAGGGCAAAACTGTAATTTTCAGGAAATGAGTGAGTGTTAGGCAGCTCCTTGACACGAAAAAAAATTAAATTGAGTAAACCAATTAAAAAAAAAACCTTTATAGTTTTGCTAAAAAAACTATAACGATTGGAAAAACGTAATTTTTAACTGAGGGCGAAATCATAATTTTAATTCGGGGATAAATCGTAAATTAAATGGACCAACGGGGGAGTGCCAGGAAGCTGCCGGCACGACTGTAATTTTACACTGGGGGCAAAATTGTAATTTCACCAGGAAAACAAACAAAGATGTAAATTTAAGTTGAGGGCAAATGTAAATTTAAGTTGATGGCAAAATCGTAACTTGGGTGTGAGAAAAAAAAACTAATGGCAAAAATTATAAATTTATACGGGGCAAAATCGTAATTTTGAACCGAGGGCAAAATTGAAATTTTTAGCTGGGAGCAAAAGCTTAAATTTATTATTAAGTGGGGGCAAAAACATGATTTCGAACTGATGGGGAAATCGTAATTTTAAGGAAAAAAACTAATGGCAAAACTGTAAATTGAAACGGGGCAACACTGTAATTTTGAACCGGGGCAAAATTAGCTGAGAGTAAAAGCGTAAATTTATTTTTAAGTGGGGGCAAATACATAATTTTCAACTAATGGCAAAATCGTAATTTTAAAGGGAGATAAAATCGTAAATTTGTTGGGCCAATAGGGGAGTGTCAGGCAGCTGCCTGACACTATTGAAGTCGCCGCCCAATTTGCCCAATGAAGGGCCAGAACTATTGGCCGGTCGGTGTCGACACTTCTAAATGTAGTTGTTGATAATATCATAAATTTTATAAGAAGTCATGTATTTAATTATACTTTATTATCAGGTAAATATGATACTGTATCAAGTTTTAAAAAAATTTAAGTCATCATATATCCTCGTATTCATAAACATGAACCCTAAGATATAAAACAATATATTTAAAAAAAAACTATGCCTAAAATCAAACTTTGAACACACTGAAATAAAATTAAACACAAACTCTGGCAATCGTTAACTCTGAATCCTAAATATATACATTATTTAGAGTTAACGATCGATTGTTATTATTCTAGACTTCAAAAATATGAGTGTGAAACCACTAGAAATGAAAGATACTGTATACAAAAGAATGTGTCAAAAATCAAAATAATAAAAAAAAATTAGAAATGCAACAAGGAGATAATTAGAAACGTACTTTACTAAAACAAACATAATAAAGGAAGTAACACAGAAAGAAAATGCTATATGATCCAAAACGACACCGATCGATTTCCACCATATATAAATTTTCAATCAGAAATTGTCAAAGAAATACAACAAAACCTAAAAGTAGAAAGGATGGCTACATAAACACACATATTATATCATAGCACATTGAAAATAAAAATACTCCATATGCCAAGTAAATATATTTTTAAAAACTTAATTAACTACTTTTAGAATTTAAAATATAAGAGAATTTGTTTTTAAATAAAGGTGTGCTGTAAAGTAATTATATTTTAGCTGGATTTCGGAGAAAGGTCGAATTGTATTGGTTTAACTTTTAAAGGATAGAAGACCGGTATGACTGTAGGTCTTTGATAACGGGTCAAAGTCTATTTTGTTATTTAAATATGACTATAATTTGTAAATATGGGGTTAGCTATGCATTTTAGGCTCTCCGGTATGGGAGAGGCTCATCCTTGGAAGATGACCTTCCACATAAGCGTCACGTAAAATGGGTGTGAGGATGAGGCAAAAGAGATGAAACTAAGGAAATGAGTGATGAGCCTAATATATATATACGAGTTGTATGTATATGTGTGTATGAGAAAGAGTGCATCAACTTTTGTCTTCTTCTCCCTGTCTCAAACGTCGCACACTCGACGAATTGGACGATGTCGGGCCGGGCGGGATGGTGTACTGGGCGGCGCGCCGGGCCACGACGAGGCTGGGACGAGCCCCACACCAGAGAGCCTTAGAAAGAAGATTTTAGGTTCAAACCTAAGAAAATGTGTAATTTAGATTTATTTGTGTAATTTAAAGTAGGAGTAATATTTACCATTTAAAAAAATTACGACTATGATTTTGTTTGAAGAAATATACCTATCTAATATATAGTATACCTATCTAATATATAGTTAGGGGAATGTTTAAATGAAAACCACTAGTTATTGTGAAAACTCGAAAACTAATTAAAAAAGCCAAAAAAACATACCAATTTTTGCTACTTTTAGTATATAAAACAATAAAAAATAAATAAAAAAAATCTTTTTTGTAGTGCACAATAACACATGTGTAATACAAATTTTTTTTTTTTTTTGAAAAAAAGTTTTTTTTATATACAAAAACCTGCGATTTTTTATAAAAAAATTGAAAAAAAAAATTTGGTGTGTTTTTTAGGCTTTTTTTAGTTAGTTTTCGAGTTTTCACAATAAAAGTGGTTTTCATTTGAACCATTCCCTAGTTAGTTATGCTTTCAAAATTTATATATACACACACACACGTGACATCCTATCGCGTCAACTGACGGGAATTCAATCAGTACAATTTCGTTTTGTCACAAAAGGGAATTTGGTTGTTATCAGTCTGATTCATTACAGTAACGATAAGGTTTTGGCACTTGTTATAACAACCGAAAGGAAAACCCCAAAAAATAAAGTCTTAATGTGCCCCAAAGGATACTGACACGTGTTTTACATTGATCAAAAACCATAGACACAAATACCGGTATTGGTTCCACTAAGATGGTACCAGTACCGATGTCGGAATGGTTAGGTTCGTCACGACACCGGTACTTTGCCGCCACTCATTGTAGCTTACAATACAAAAGAATACTCAATTTAGAATACAATTTTGTTTTCAACAAAATTTATAATGGAATATCGAGAAGCATATCGTAGAGCTCGCGTTTTTTTTATAAGTTGGGAGCAGTCTTATGCGCGGCTGTGAACTTATGAGACGCACACAGCGCATGATTTATACGAGTTTTAAATTAGCAAACTTACATGTTATAGGGATTGAACCTATGATCTTCTACTACCTCAAACCTTATCTAATTCATCAACACTACTATCATATTATAAGTGGATGGAAAATTCCATATGAAAATGAAACGAGGGACATATATTTATATATATTTGGAGAAGTAAAAATCGAAAAGATAATTAACTCATTTGTTCAAAACCTATTATTCCTTGTGAGAGAGGGTGGAAGAATGTACACTTGCCTTGTGTCCTACGAAACCTCATCTTTTCTACTTTTTGATGTTTTAGTTTTCCGTCTACGAGAATGACGGAAGTTAGAATCAAATAAATATAGATTATTTTGTCAACAAAATAACATCTATAACTTGACTATTAATGATTAAAAGAAAAATAGAATTTAAATAATTATAAGGACAATTCCAAAATATCAAAAAACAACATCAGATTGTTTTAGGTGTGTTTTATGATTCACGTTAACGTGTCTTATGACGTTTTACACTTATTAAAAAATTTAGACATTGTAGCTAACTTCTAGCCTACCAATATAAATTATTATCAACCGATTAATCATAGATTAAAGAGTAAATTACGTTTTTGGCCCCTGTGGTTATATCACTTTTACTATATTAGCCCAAAATAAGAATTTTTAACATATCTGCCCCCATGGTCTCTATAACTAACCATTTTGGCCCCTAAGTCTAACCATTTTGGTCCCCATGGTCTCTATGACTAACCATTTTAGCCCCCATGATCTCTAGACTTAGGGGTCAAAATGGTTAGTTATAGAGACCATGAGGGCAGATATGTTAAAAATTCTTATTTTGGGCTAATATAGTAAAAGTGATATAACCACAGGGGTCAAAAACGTAATTTACTCTAGATTAAATATTTAAATGAGTAAATTACGTTTTTGGCCCCTGTGGTTATATCACTTTTACCATATTAACCCAAAATAAGAATTTTTAACATATTTGCCCCCATGGTATCTATAACTAACTATTTTGACCCCTAAGTCTAACCATTTTGGCCTCCATGGTCTCTGTAACTAACCATTTTGGCCCCCATGATCTCTAGACATAGGGGCCAAAATGGTTAGTTATAGAGATCATGGGGGTAGATATGTTAAAAATTCTTATTTTGGGCTATTATAGTAAAAGTGATATAATCATATAACCACATAGGTCAAAAATGTAATTCACTCTATTTAAATTATTAAATTCATTCGGTAATTATTTTAATAAACTAAAAAGACTAGCATCTCTTAACATAAGACAATGCAATCCATTTATATCTCCATACCACCTTCTCACACGGCGGAGATCCTCCGACCACCAATATAAACCCCGACCGACGTCGACATGGGCGGATGCGCTTCCAAGCCTCCGCGGAGCAACCCGTACAGCGACTTACCGGAGCAACCAAACACACCGGAACATGATCACCATAGGGAAGAAAACAACGGCGAATCATCCGCCACCGGAAAATCATCACCTTTCTACAGTCTCAGCCCTGTCCAATCATTATTGGGCATCGTAAAGTCTCCGGCTCGGCTGTCTGGCGGCGGAAACACCACGCCGAAAAAGGCGGTGTTTCCGCCGCCCTCACCGGCCAAACATATAATGGCCGTGCTGATGAGGCGGCGGAGGAGGAAAGATGATGACCCGGAAGTGGTGGCGGGTCTGGACAAGAGGTTCGGGTTGAAGAAACGGTTTAAGGATGAGTACGAGGTTGGAGATGAAGTGGGACGAGGGCATTTTGGGTATACTGTGTCTGCCACGTGTAAGTCCGGTGATCATGCCGGTGAAAAAGTCGCCGTGAAGGTCATACCCAAGGATAAGGTATCATTTATTAACACTAGTGATATTTCCTCACGCTTTACGGCGGAAATTTGGTTGGTATCAGTTTGGCTCATTACGATACCAATACTTGCTATTGTAATTGAAATAGAAAACCTTACATCGATAAAAAACAATTAGAAACGAATATTGATACAGATACTGATGTTCAATTGACATCAGTTCGATTCGATTCGTTTGATTTCTATAAATTGACACCTAACGTATAACAACGCTTTTAATAACGATATTTATTTTATTGTGTTCTCTTTCAATAAACTGACAATATATCACTATATCACGGTATCTTTATTCATTTTTATGGTTTCCGATAACATTTTTTTCCATTTTATCCACTCTGTCTGCGACGATAAATGAATATCGGTACAACTGCCATGACTCTCAACCGATTGATACCGTTTGAAAAATATCGGTACTGGTACCAGTGTTCGTTTTTATCATTTTTGATCGATGTAAAACATTTGTTAATTTCTATACCGAGTGCGTGTATCGTACTGGTATTGTAATAAACCAAATCGATATCTATCCAATAAAAACCAGTTAAGTAATAAAACAATCAAAACTATAAAAGTATCGTTTTTATCATTTTTTTATCGATGTAAAACATATGTTAATTTCTATACCGAGTGCCTATATCGTATTGGTACTCTAATAAACCAAATCAATATCTATCCAAAAAAAATCAATTAAGTAATAAAACAATCAAAGCTATAAAAGTATTATAAAAATCTTTGATTTTGTTTTTAATATGTATAATAATATTATAAAAAGTTTTTATCACTATTCATGATGACTTGGTTTTAATATGTATAATATAATATAATTTCTATGAATGAAAATACCAATAAAACTCGTTATGAATTTGTGAATTATTTAATTAATTATTATTATTAACATTCTATGATCGACTTTATTTCCTTCACATAATAAATTTCTATTAAAATCTCTTTCACTGAGTTACATGTTAGAGCAATTTAATTGCATATGTAATCGTTATGAACTACTTTTTGAATGTGTAAAATATTTGATGATTCAAGTACAATATATAAGTTGTGTGCTAGACCTGTTTTAATCAGTGTTGTAAAAATCACGATTAGACGGCAATTAATCGGCCAGTAATTGAGTAATTTTTCGTTAATCAGTTCGTTAATCGCTAGTCGGGCCTAGTCGGCCAGCCAAAAATCGGCAATTCCGGCCAAATTCCGGCAAAAAACCTGAATATTCCGGCAAAAATCTCTAAATTTCGGTCAGTTCCCAACCAAACCATGTGAATTCCAACAATTAATCTTGTATACTTAAAAAAATGAGTTGAGTAAGAGTTAAAATCTAGATATTTAAATTATTACCTATAAAAATGTGTATATGTATACATAAAACTGAAAATTACATATAAAAAACCCGATCCGATTAATCCTGACTAATCCCGAGTAGTCGGTAGTCCCACCCTCAACGGCTGACTAGTGACTAGCGAGTTCTCCAACCTTGGTTTTAATAAGATATATGACTATTGGTAAAAGAAAACATATAATCAATGTGTTATATTTACATAAAATTTCAACTTTTTTTAACGCCATTTTTTTAACACCTTACTTCCATCTTCCACTTGCAAGGATTTGAACTCGCAACCTCACATTTGTAAGGTGGGACATCATACCACTAGGCCAACAGATCATGGGTTAATCTTTTAGTTCTAATTGTTTGATGCTTTGCAACGGTTTTGTTGTGTGTGTCTTATTTAAACATCTTTTATTAACATCCATTTCATCTATTTGACTGTTTTGACACACATGAAGGGATTTAATGATGACAGTGGTCCGTCAGTGGTCAAAATTTGCCGTTAAAAATAAAAAATAAAAATAATTGGACGTTACATGATTAACTAAAACCGTTACAAAATACTAAAATAATCCATCTGCTGTTTTATTTATTACATCTAAGATACGTAGTTTTGGAAGTGCAAGTGGATGTTGATTTGTGATAGTTTATTCATTTTTAGTTTCATTTGCATGTTAAGAAAGCATAATATCTGATTTTATAATTCACAATCATATCATAAGATCCAATATTCTTTGAAGCAATTAATTTCACCGTATTCATTACATTAATTTATTTAATTAACTATTTGATTTTCCCTTACTAATACTACTCTAAACAACATAAACACTCCATAGTTTTTTTTTTTTTTTTGTTACAGTTGATTATCTGATTCTACGTATGTCATATCACATAATCACTTTGAAAAATATTATGGTTTTTGGCAGATGACATCGGCTATCGCAGTGGAGGATGTGAGAAGAGAGGTGAGAATATTGCGAGACTTGTCCGGACATGATGATAACCTCATACGATTCTATGATGCTTTCGAAGACAATGATCATGTCTACATGGTTATGGAGTAAGCATGCATACACATATATAGCATATGAGATGATTCATAACTAATATAAAGTTATTCATATACAAACACATTACACATAATTGTATTTTGACCATTTTACCACCCTTTATGATGCAAGTGTATGAATAAACTTTGCATTTATGTCTAACTTTGCATTTCTCAGATTATGCGAAGGCGGTGAGCTTCTTGATCTAATACTTTCAAGGTTCTACAAAGTGCATAACTTCAAATATATTCTTGATTTCATGTCGAAATTGTAAGTTTTATGCTTAGATTTTATATAATTTCATGTAGGGGTGGGAAATTCACCGAAGACGAGTCAAAAAATATGACAATTCAGATACTGAATGTTGTTGCATTTTGCCATCTACAAGGCGTGGTGCATCGCGATCTTAAACCCGAGGTACAAGCTATTCTTTATTTTTATATTTGTGTTTTCTTCACTCTATGTTTGATTCCTAACTCTCACATTAATTCATGTTTTGCTAATTCTATTTTTTTAATTCATTTTATTAGAATTTCCTGTTGAAATCGAAGGGTGATGATTCCCGATTGAAAGCCATCGACTTCGGGTTATCTGATTTTGTTAAGCCAGGTTAGTCTACGAACACAAATTGACGGATGTTTAAATTTGTGTTTTGAAACTGATTAATATTGGTTTAATAATTACAATCAGATAATTAGTTGTAAGAAATTGAGAAATTGTATTGAAGATTCAAACGTATATTGTCAATGTATTACTTGAGCTATAGATGCTATTCAAGAGTTGATGATAATTCTTAGCGATCTGCAGATGAAAAACTGAACGATATTGTTGGAAGTGCGTATTATGTGGCACCCGAGGTTCTTCTTAGGTCATATGATACCGAAGCTGATGTTTGGAGCATAGGCGTCATATCATACATTCTTCTATGTGGTAGTAGACCGTTTTGGGCCCGGACCGAGTCAGGCATTTTCCGGGCTGTCCTCAAAACGGTTCCAAGTTTCGCTGAAACCGCATGGGCTTCACGATCTCCACTTGCTAAAGATTTTGTCAAATGTCTCTTGACTAAAGACCCTCGTAAACGGTTAACCGCTGCACAGGCTCTAAGTAAGTGTTAACTGAGTTTTGAAAAGACAATAAAAATTGGCGTATCAACTCAATCCCAAATTGATAAAATAATGGGAACATTACATAGAAAACCGGACCGGACTGACCAGGACTGTTAAGTCTTGAACAATTCCGGACTGACCAGGCCTGTTCGAGCGGTTCATCGATGGGACCGTTTTGTTTAGTCCAGGAATACGTATTTGTATTTCTAAATTGTTTTCTCTTATGTGAGTTTACATTAAAACTTTATGCTTCAAAATTCATGTCAAAAAGTATTTGTCAACTTTCTAAAAAAAGTTATAGAGTTACAAAATCCCAAAATGAAAGTAGTCGAAAGATTGTTCTTTCTTGGTCGGTCTTGATTAATGTAGGTTTTGGACCAAACCGAAAAGCCATAAAATTATGAATCGAATACCGGGTCGGTTACTATTGGTTTGGGCCGGTCAGACCGATCCTGGTTAGGGCCATCGATTTGACTGGTCTATACTGAGTTTTTTTTTCCTTAGCCTTACTTTCTTCCACGTGATTTCATAAATACGATTTTTTTTTTTGTTTTATTCAGGTCACCCATGGATTCGTGATCATAACACGGTGGAGGTACCTATTGACATTCGAGTTTTAAGAACGTTAAAAGCCTACACGCTTGCATCTCCTTTGCGCAAGGCGGCTTTAAAGGTTCGCACAACATAAAATGTTAACATTAACAAAAGTAAATCTATAAACATATAATATAATGTTTATGTGCATCAATTTACATGTTTTCTCTATACGTGACAGGCATTGTCGAGTACATTGACTACAGAGGATCTCTTTTATCTTAAGAAACAGTTTATACACTTAGCGACATCCGAGCGCGTAACACACAGAAGCATTAAAACGGTTTGACTTCGTCTATTTATTCCTTTTAAATTTATTTTTTTGGAAAAATGCGCAAAAAGGTGAAACATGACTTAATGTTTGTACCTTATAATCGTATGTGAGCAGGCGTTGTTGAAGCATGCAACAAATGCAATGAAGGAGTCCCGAATCATAGACTATCTCAATTGGGTACTTAGTTGTGTTTACACTTTTCGTTAATTAATCGTCTTTTGGTGCATGTTTTAACTCAAAGTTTGTTTATGTTTGATGTTTAATAGCTGACTGCCCTCGAATTAGACTTCAATGATTTCTGTGCCGCTGCGATTAACGTTCATCAACTCGAAGCACTTGATCGTTGGGAACAACTTACCCAATCTGCTTACGAGATTTTCGAAAACGATGGTAACAAGGCCATCATTATTGAAGAACTAGCATCGGTAAGCTGATATATGCAATTGGTATTAAATAATTATACTGTAAAATAAAATATAAGGTTCTCACACTTATATAAGCTTTAGTTAGTTACATAAATAGTTCATTTGGTTGAACTTAATCACACATTTGGGGTCTAAGTTTAAAAAAATATATTTGAGTCTAAAACTAACTTCCGTAAAAATTATTTTTAGGCTTTCGCAAATGATGGTTTTACCTTTTTAGTTAAAATTATTACAAGAACTCTTAGTGTAATAAATTCTAGAGTAAACTTCCGTTTTGCTCCCTGTGGTTTGGTCACTTTAACAGTTTTGCTCCAAACCTTTAAAAATAGCCATTTTACTCCCTGATGTTTCAGTTTTTTTGCCAATTTGCTCCCCGCCTCTAACTCCATCCAAATTGTTTGTTTTTCCATTTTGCTCCCCGCAGGGAGCAAACTGGCAACAAAACCAAAACATCAGGGAGTAAAATGGCTATTTTTAAAGGTTTGGGGCAAAACCGTTAAAGTGACCAAACCACAGGGAGCAAAACGAAAGTTTACTCTAAATTCTATAAACTTTCACATAAATGGTTAAGTTCTTTAAACTTTCATAAGAAGGTTATTGTTTTATAGGTTAAAACATATATTCACGAAAGAGGCTGAAGAATTTGATCACTTTTCGTTTCAGGAATTGGGGCTCGGACCTTCGGTCCCATTACACGTTGTTGTGAGCGAATGGATACGACATTCTGATGGGAAACTAAGCTATCTAGGATTTGTGAAATTGTTGCATGGAGTGTCCACTAGGAATAACCGAAGGTTACGCTAACATTTAGTTCTCCGGTGAGGGGTAACATGGGTATATCATCATCTATAGGACAAACGAAAATAAGAATGGATTCATGATTCTTTTTACCATGTATATATTATTTGTATCAAGGTTAAGAAACCTGAGTTTAGTTTTTGGAATATGCAAATATGAATAATAGAAGCAATGAATAATTATTGTATATAGAACTATGGAAGTAATTAGTTTGGATTGGAATTTATCAAGCCCATTATAAAGTTATAAACGATAAAGGACAGCCCAATCCTAAATGGGCCACTAACTATTGGGTTCCGTTAACATGGACAAATAAGAAAAATGGAGTTTTCAGATCGAACAAGTCTGGGCCATGAACTGGGCATTTCACTGTATACAAAGCACCAAATTCAACCCACAAATCATTAATATCTTAAATACATGTTTTCTACTTTGAATTATGTTCTTTTTTCTTTGGAGCCATTGCTATCATATTCAAGTCCGTTCTCGAAATTCTGGAAACCATATGCGATTAATAAAAATGGGCCCTTAAAATATAAACTTCTCTATAGGAACAAAATTCATTAGCTCGGATTCGGCTCAAAGTCTTAACATAATGGGCTCTTTAAAAGTTAAAAACCCAACTTAATATAAACATATGTATAAAATTATATAAGGCATAAACCTTCCGGATCGCTACCGTCATTTTTATGTTCTTATTTACATTGCCATCGACTTTTTAGGATAATCAATCATATTTTCTACCTTCTTTTATACAGTTGTTATCACTACCATCTTTTGTTGCTACAACTATTAGCTACAAACCATCACATTCATTATTTTATTAATGCCAACAGAGCTTCACATTATGATGAATGCTGAGAGTGTTCACCAACCTTAAATTCAAAGGCTTATGTCCTATTTTTGGTCTTGTGGCTTGACCCCCATCTTGTTCTAGTTCAATCTTGACCCCGTCTTGTGACGAGTTTTTTTGGACATCAATATCAAGACCATCGCTTAAAGCTAATCAATGCTCTTGCATTTCCCATATATCTATCATATTCAATGCTCTTGCATTTACTACTTTGTTGATTATTATAGTTAGTGTTCTTATATTTTCCACGATGTTATTAATGTTTGTGTATTTCCCTAGATAGGTATTTCATACTCTTGGCTATATAAGCCATATCTTGTACTTGTAAACATCATTCAATCAACATACACATTGATATCATAATCCTTTTTGTCAATCAAATTCTCTATACGTTTATATGGTATCAAAACATCATTAGCCCTAACGAGAATCGATCATTTTCTTCTTCTTTTTCCAAACCTTCAACTAAAGTGTCA
This sequence comes from Helianthus tuberosus, assembly GCA_030545235.1. Classification (NCBI taxonomy): domain Eukaryota; kingdom Viridiplantae; phylum Streptophyta; class Magnoliopsida; order Asterales; family Asteraceae; genus Helianthus; species Helianthus tuberosus. Next base: position 2,481,763 of record CM060428.1, on the reverse strand, counting down.
TCTCTACGCAATGCTTGACCATAGCAAATAGTGTTAATCAAATCCCCACCAATACCCAACGCCAAAACCATCAAATCTTCGGAAAACACAGGAGTTCTTCAACCCATCAAAACAATACTGTCCATAGTGGACTCAGTGTTCAAATCAAAATGGGGGTAATTCCTATAACCACAACTCCTCTTTTTGTAAATTTTGCAATATTTTAGGCCACGAGACACAAGATTGTCGCAAGCTCACTCGGTCCTTCGTGAAAACAATATTGCTTTGGCTCCAACAACGAATCCGATTACCAATGTAACCTCACTCGCACCACACCAATTTCATCAACTTGGATGTTCGATAATGGTGTGTCTAATTATGTCACATCAAACCATACCTCCCTCTACACATTGTTCGAGTATGGAGATCCAGATCAAATCATCGTAAGAGACAATAAGGCTCTCTTAATTTACCACACCAATAACACCCAACCACACACTCCTGTGTTCCTCAAATACAAAGGAACCTTACTTCATTTGCTAAACTTAGTAAGACTAATCACGTTTCAGTTGAATTATTCTCTTCACCTTTTCTTATGAAGAGAATGTGTGGGGAAAATTATCTTCATATCTACAATGCAAATTTCCACTCGTTATCCCAACTCAACTCAACCACTACTACTTCACACCTTGAATGGCATCACAAACTTGGTCACCCATCTTTTAAAGTCTTTAAATATTTAGCAAAATGTTTAGAGCTTCGATCTAAAATTCAAAAACTTCATTATAACTAATGTTCTATAAACAAAAGTCACAAGGTACCTTTCGGTACCAACTCATAGAGTGTATTAAAACCATGAAAACTTTTTATATTCGAAAATGCGAGGACCAACTAAAAAATCCAAAGATGGTTATACTTATTATGTTAATTTCGTGAACTTTTACTCCAATTGTATGTGGTTATATCCAAAGAAAATCATGTCTAATCTTTCCAAACTCTTTCTCCTGTTCAAGCTTTTGGTTGAATTTTTTTATTCAAACTACTTTGATCTCACTTTTCACTAACAATGGTGGTGGGTATGAAGGACTTATCCAATATCTTCAATCACAAGGCATCTCACAATTTTACCACATCTTTGCATACACCGGAACATAATGGAGTTATCGAGAGAAGACCGATGTGCCTAAAGGAAAACATAGTTTTTAATGTCTAAGACCCTCATTTTAGTAGTGGTTTAGTGCAATTTCAACTTGAATTGATTAAATTTTTGTCTAATGGTTTTTGCAGGCCCTTTGGTTAAGAAGATGAATTTTCAAGTTAAAAGACGAGCTTAATTGAAAATAGATCTATTAGAGTTTAGATAAGTGTTTACCATTAAGCTTGCGATGTGTATATCTATATGACATTAGTTGATCTTTGAATGAGTTTGTGTGGATAATCTAGATCTTCCTATGAGGTTATGTATGTCTCATCTGATTAGTCTATCTTTAGGTTATATATTGATCGTTAATCTAGGGCTTGAAACTTTAGGTAATAGATAGATTTGTTTAAGGATTGGTAAGGTATATGGATTGCCTATGGAAAAGGGTAAACATGCATATAAAACATGTATAAATGATGGCACATGAGTGGTTTAATTCATTTAAACGATTTAACTGCGTTGAAAACATTGGTTTAATATTCATTCGTTTTTTGTTTGTTTACATCAAGAGAAGTTTGAAATTGGATTTTGAATTTGCTAAGTTAGATTGATGCTTTGTGAATAGAACCTTCACAATATGTTCTATAACTATCACCTTAATCAACTCAACTTACAAAGTCATCATTAATGACTTTCCAGTATATGAAACTAGGTTAGTTGTTATTTTGCTAAACCTAAATCTTGGATACGTGATTACACATTCAATATAAATCATAAGGTGATTACACATTCAATATGATACGTTAAATTGATATTATAGTTATGCTTATTACGTGATTACACATTCAATAATAAAAACTTAATTGTTTATGTTTTTATTACGTGAATATGTAATTTATGGTATTACGTGGTTATTATAGGTTGATTTGTTAATATTTTGTATTGCATTGAATTGCATTTATACTTAAAACGTGATTAGACTGAAATATTAGGCATTCCGTGAAATATTATGTATTATATGTCTTTTTTTATTATAGTTATAGTTAGTACGTAATCACTTAGTGGGTTTTCACATAAATACTATAATGAAATCACGTAACGGATATTCAAAATCACGTAATAATATATAGTCAATAATTGTTACATAATTACATACTGATACATAATCACGTAATGTTACACTTGTTTCAAGAATAAGATGCATATTTCAACATTATGTGCTGGAACATAATCACGTAACTTATAGCTTGTAAGATAAAAGGTTTTTTTTTTAAATGTTAGAAAACTATACAATAGCCTACTCAAATTAAAGAGAATGAAATGTTCGTTAATACGGCGTAATATAAAAAAATATATATTATCGTATGAAAAAGTTATAAATGTTTGAAAATCGTAGTGGAAGTGAGTTTATAAGTCACAAATATTGGATGTTCCTGTTTTGCCATTTCCTTGCGTGTTTCCCTTGTTTTTATCACGTGAATTCTATATTTGGGACCACTTAATCTCAACTATTGTATTACTTGATCAATGGCTATAACTCTCTCCTACACTTTGTACGAATTAACTATCTTGTACATGATCCTTTGCCTGTAAGATATTACTAGTAGGCTGCACGAGCGATGCGGCGAGAAACACAAACACTGTAAGGATGTGCCTGGTTCGATTGGCTTAGTTTGGTTTGGTTCCTCAACCAAACCCGAAACCGAAATCGAAGTAATTATAACAACCCTCTAAAATATTTTTCTGACACCCCTAATATAATTAAAATATCCCAATATGTCTCAAAATATACCCCGTACGCGAAAACGGACCCCGAATACCTTCATTTTTATAAAAATAAAAATCAAATTTTAATGTCGCTCGCGGGCCGCGTAGACCCCTTAGGGATCTTATGCGGGGCGCGACAGCTCCAAGACGGGGCGACACCCGGTGCTGCCACGTGTCATCATCGTGTCGAAGCTAGGGCTGAGTCGGACAAGCTAGGGCCTACCCTAGCTGCTCTTACGGGCCGCGTAGCCCCTTGCTACGTCTTACGCGGGCCGCGTAAAACCCGAAATCAGCTCCTATATAATGGGAGCTCGAGCCTTCGGTTTCCGTCGCTCAATTCTTCGATCTCTCTCTCAATTTCTGCTTAAATAACATAATTTCCGGGCATAATACCCCCTAATTAACAAAGTTCTGCTCCGTTGTAAGTATTATAATCCCGGTTACGTATTAGATACGCTGCCCGATTGATCCAGGGTTCCGTAATGCTGTCGTGGTTCTGCCCGACGTAGTCGTTGGAATGCCGTCTCGGGGAGGGTATTACTAATGTAAATATTGGGTTATTATACTAACATATGTACATTTGTGTAATTAATAGATAATCACCAGGAAACCCTTAAAAGAAGTCTAAGACAGCAACGTGAGTAATCTCCTTTTTGTAAACTGTTTTTACAGAACCTTAAATGTTTTACAATGTGGTTAAGCAGTGATTGTGTCACACCCCAACTGATGGCGGAAACATCGGGGTATGGAACTGAGCGAAACAGATTGTCCAGAAGTTTCCATAACAATTATCATTACCAATTAATTTAAAGTAACATGTCCCATACCATGTTTTAAAAGATAAACAAATTATTACAGACAAAATCTAGGCAAATTGTAACACCTCGTAAAATCATACCCAATAAAATAAAGACACGTGTCATGTAACACAACGTGTTATAAAAACGGATCCAGATAAAGATGTACGGTAGGATTTAAAAGCGTCGACATGTTAATTTATACCTCTGAGCGACCTATTAATAAATCCCTAACCATAATATATTTAATCAACATCTAAATTATGCAAATAAATCTGGTTATCCTAAATAACAAATTGATTATAACTCAAGACTTGGATCCAATGTGAGTTCTCGAAAATGTTGGCACTTGAGGCATTCAACACAAAGCACCAAAATGTGTAAGAGCATGCAAGGTCTGAGCACTTGGCCCCTCTACTGAAAAGAAAGCATGAAAATTCGGATTTAAGTGGCATGGACAAGGCCTAAGAAGTTGCAAAAATTTTGTCTCTGGTCATCGGTTACGGACCGTAAGAGCTCAGGCTTACGGTACGTAAGGCTGTCGCTGGCAACAGAATTGGACAGGTGCCTGTCCAGCAGGTTGCACCGCCATAAGAAGATGGTTTTCGAAAACAGGGACCTTGCAACTGGTATTGGGCAACATAGGGACACCTGGGAGCATCCCATAACATTAGTAGAGTTACATGGCATCATCCAACTCAATTGGGTTCACTATATAAGAAGAACAAGTTGCAACATTCTCACTTGCTCACTTGGAAATTTTTTCAAGACTTCTCTGGAGCTCCTCTGATCAGCAACAAGTCTTCTTAAAGTCCCTAATCATACTTAGGACTCTTGTAAGCGTCCTTAATCCTTTTTAATTCAGTTTAGCTTAGTTAATTAGCTAAAAGTCAAACCGTCGTAATTAAGGTTTGACTTAGAGATTAATTAAAATTTGTTCAGTCAAATCTCGAATTAAAAGTACCTATAAGTAGGTAATTATGTGGGTAATAAACCCTTAAAAGGGTACTCTCTGATTCCCACTCTAACTAGGTCAATTGTCGGGTCAAACTTGATATTAAAAAGTCAATAGAAAGCCAAAAATCAAATTAATGCATAATTAGCAATGTAGAAGACATACAACCTGTTTTATCATTAATATAACTTGGTAAATAACGTAAGAACATGTCTAAACATGTTTCAACCCGACAATTTTCAGTAGAGACCCGGTTCGGAACCGAAAGTCGCATAATTTGACTTATGCTTTGACTTTCAGTTCTGACCCTTTTGAGCATAGTTTAGAAATGCCTTAGAGCTTTATTTGGACCAGGATATATGTTGGTATAACCCTCTGTGTTTATACACCTTGGTTCAATAGTTATCCGATCCATATGCATATTCCCGTTAATTGCTTATATGTTGACTATTATGCCCTTTTAACCTTAAAATGTGATTTTTGAAAATATAAAAGAATGGAGACCTTAGTTACTGATTTATAAAGTTGTCCCTAAAATTTGACATCAGTTTGAGGTCAAATTAGGAGTTATGCTCAATAGCGTAATTAGAAAGCTTTTTGTTAATTTAACGGCATAATTAGCATATAGCCTAGTTTAACCCACTTTTTGGTATCAAACTTTTCACCCACTGATGTAATATAATATTTTGGGATTTATGAAGATTTTTAATTAATTTTAGGCTGACCATAACATAGGGTTGTAGCTTTAATTCGGTTAATGCCGGTTTTGCCCTTGTGGGCTATAAAATGAGTTTTACAAATCTTTTTGACCCCAAACATTTTGCTACTGATTTTATATGATAAATAAATTAGACTAAACTGCAATTTTACCCCCTGAGGTTAGGGGTCATTGGCATGTCTACCCCCCTAAGGAAATAATTGCAATTTTACCCCCCACTGTTCACTGTTATGTCGCACAATTACCCCCCGGCGTCAAAGTCAATGTTATCTTTAAACGGTCAAAAGGCATAAAGTTAATTTCACCCTTGGGATCTTTATAATCCCCCTGTACTTATCTTCCACTATCATTCTTACCCCCTAAGCTTCACTCACTCTACTTCTTCTTCTTCACCCACCAACGATCCAGCTCCACCTCCACCTCCATTGCTCCGGAGACCACAACGTCAACACCCACCGGCTTCCACTCCAGCTCCGGCGACCACAACGTCAACACCCACCGGCTTCCACTCCACAATGAGTGAATCGCAGAACCCTATGCTTCCACCTCCACTTCCGGCGACCACAACGGCGTCCACTCCAGCTCCGCCGAAGCACCTGGCTACCGGCGACAACCACCAATCCTCCCTGTTGTCTCTGATTTCAGGTATAAACATCGATCTTTCTGAACAAGTAAAAAACAGGGGGTTATTGAAACATCGATCTTTTTGTGTTTGCAGTGGACATGAGGATTCGGTGGTCAGTCCGATCGATTGTGGTGTCCGTGGTGGTGAAAATTAGGGGGCCGCCCTTTCCTGCACTTCCAGTTTCCCCCGCAGCAGGAAATGGTTGTGTAGTTTATGTTTTATATATTAGGATCTTTTGGTTAAATATATTAGGATCTTTTGGTTTAATACTGATCTAATTGTATATATATTAAGATCTTTTTTATTTAATATAATGTGCCTAGTTATGACCAATGTTTACAGTTACATGATCATAGTTGATGATAGTTATATGTGCAGTTACTGAACATAGTTGATGACAGTTACATGTGCAGTTGGGATGTTTGATGTTTTGATCAAAATGTGCCTAGTTATGACAGTTACATGATCTTACATGATCAAAATGTGCAGTTGTGAATGTTTGATTAGGATATACATTTTGTGCAGCAGTGGTTTGCTGGTTTGATACATTGTTAGTAATCATAACAGATTCTAGTGTGATTAATAGTCACCACATATTCTAGTGTGGTTAATAGTCAAAATGTGCAGCAGTGGTTTGCTTAATCAGTGGTTTGATACATTGTTAGTAGTCATAACAGATTCTAGTGTGATTAATAGTCACCACATATTCTAGTGTGGTTAATAGTCAAAATGTGCAGCAGTGGTTTGCTTAATCAGTGGTTTGATACATTGTTAGTAGTCATAACAGATTCTAGTGTGATTAATAGTCACCACATATTCTAGTGTGGTTAATAGTCAAAATGTGCAGCAGTGGTTTGCTTAATCAGTGGTTTGATACATTGTTAGTAGTCATAACTGATTCTAGTGTGGTTAATAGTCACCACAGATTCTATGTGTGGTTAATCAGTGGTTTGATACATTGTTGGTCAGATTGCAGCAGTTATGCAACAGATTCTAGTGTGGTTAAAAGTCACCACAAATTCTATGTGTGGTTAATCAGTGGTTTGATACATTGTTGGTCAGATTGCAGGAGTTATGCTTGAGTATAGAACACATTGCAACATGTATGCTTGAGTATAAAACACATTGCAGCAGGTAAGCATGTATGCAGCAGGTATGCAACAGGTATGCAACAGGTATGCTTGAGTATAAAACACAATGCAGCAGGTATGCTTGATTGCAGCAGGTATGCTTGATTGCAGCAGGTATGCTTGATTTTTGATCAGATACATTGAATGAAATTGTTAGTGCATAATCAAAATCAGATTACGTGTGAATTGATTCAGAATTAGGTTTCAGATCATAGAACAGGTTAAGATTTTTGATTATAGAATCATAGATCAGTTTTTTGATTTTGGCGGGAAGGGTTTTGGAAGTTGCAGGGGGTAATGTTGTATCTTAACTCAAAGTACAGGGGGCAATAACAAAGGACAAATTAGTAATTTACCAATGGGGGGTAATTGTGCGACTTAACAGGAATGTTGGGGGGTAAAATGGAAGGGTAATATAGTCATTTCAACTAAGAGTTAACAGATCTGTTATTGACTTTGACGCCGGGGGGTAATTGTGCGACATAACAGTGAACAGTGGGGGGTAAAATTGCAATTATTTCCTTAGGGGGGTAGACATGCCAATGACCCCTAACCTCAGGGTGTAAAATTGCAGTTTACTCAATAAATTATTTTAAACCTTCTGGAATAATGAAAATGCCAGCTTTCTATATAGAACCCGGAAATGGCTCTAAATCGCCTTTTAAGCATTTTTAACGCATAGTATGCATCAAAACTGTTTTACATATATAAGGTTGATACATACTGATATTTTAAGTATATTTTTATACATTAACAGTAAGCTAAAGTTTTAAACTCAGAATTTCCAGATTTGACCTTTAAAGGCTATGTGAAATTACCAAAATGCCCCTACGGTGCATAGTTTGGTTATAATGGATAAATTTCACATATATTTAGTACCCTACTGTTATGATTTATAAAAATGAGTATTTTTGCTAATTATATCAGACCTGTAACTCAGATTATTATTTAAACTCTTTTATAACCTTTTAAATGACCAAAATGCCCTTACGGGGCATAGCTTGAGTCTAAATTCGTTTCGGGCATAATAGAAGATATCTTACTGATGTCACAACATATTTAAAGCATGTTAACTTAGGAAACCTGTATATGGCTCTTATGGTTACCCGTTACGCATCCTTCGCGTTTGGTTCGGTTTATGTAACTAGTTTGCATAAATTGACCGAAACGGGTCAAACCTTATCATTTTAATCTCAAAATCCAGAATGTGTTTAGTTTACCCATATTATACAAGTCTTCAAACTTGTCAGGTCTAAATCACATTCTATTCCGGTCTTCGCTTACTCATGCGTTTGAACCGAATCTTCCTTTAAAACTAACCGGTCTAAGTTTAAGCTTAATTAAAGACCCGTTAGAAATCTAATAGGTTATTAAAACCTTTGTTCCAGAATAGGAGACCCGGTAAAAGCTACACGCGCTTGCCATTTGTGATTAATACTTGCAAAGGTAAATACTTTTAACTTATTTTCCCTATACGGGCTTGGGGTACGGTATATAAAATACCGCTTGGTCGGGCATTGAATCTTTAATTGCATGAAGGTTAAATCATTGAAATGCCATGTTTAAAAATGTTTTGTTTGCTTAAAGCCTTTGGGGGGTTAATGACCATGTCCCGGATATCCTTGGCATCATTTTACGAAATGGCCACGACCTAAGCACGGGGTGTAGGCGTACAACCGTCAGTGCCTAAATAAATAATGTGGTGTGTCTATTGATCTTTAACCCGGCACGAACCGGGCTACTGAATGCATAAGAAAAATGTAATTCTTTTACAAGTATTATATTCAAATAATTATCCCAAGTTATAAAAAGTTTTGTGCCACGTGCATTCAAATCAATTTTATTAAACTTTTCAAAATGAGTCAGTTAATTGTATTTACCAGTGTAAACTGACGTATTTTCCCAAAAAGGTTAAGTGCATGTACTACTCTAACTAGGCTGGCTTTCTCCTAGCGTCCACAATAAGTCTCGCAAGCTTGGATGTCATAAAACTGTTGAACAATGTTTCCTTTTTATTTTTGATCCGCATGTGGATCTGTTTCAACTACTTGTGATACTCAATATTACAATTTATTAAAGTTGAAATGAATCTATCTTTTGCTTTCGCTGTGCATTTAAATTTGTGTTGTTTGACTATGATGATATCAACTACGTCACGATACTCCCCACCGGGCCCACTGGTAATACGTGGAAATATCGGGGTGTGACACAAATAGTTCTGTTTCGACAACTCGGATTTTTCAAATAGCCCAATTGTTTATCTGCTTCTAGAGACCCTTGATTTCATTTGTACAGACAACTATTTGTTGGCCTCTAAGACCTTATTCTAGCCTTGATTTCCTAGCAGATAAGCATCCAAAGCACCTATCACATACGTTAAAATAAAGTCAATACACATAGTGTAAAGGTGAGCATACAAGTTTGATAATAGCATATAGAGTTCGAAGGCGTTACGCATAACCAGCACGTACACAGAGTGAAAGGAGGCATGTTAGTTATCGACATAGACCTATCGATACCAATGACTGCGGGTTGACTGCCCAAGGCAGTTCGTAATACATGATCACCACTGTAATCCATTCAAATAATTGTCCTTAACAACCCCCGCGTGAGCGGGTGCTGAGTCCAAACTATAGTACTATCGTTGCTAAGGCAGGTAGACAACATTCCATGTGTAAACATAACAAACAAGCATTCTTTTAGTCACGTAATACATGCGATAACGGTTAGCGTTCAAAGTATTGCGTAGTGTGTTCGATGTGATTTAGAATAAGTAACGTATGTAACACCCAAAAGTGCTTAAAGCAAAAAGGGATCGAGTATACTCACAGCGATGGTGGATTGAAGGGAGCGCTAGAGAGTGGGTTTAGCCTGAACAGTTAACGATAGCATAAAAGATAAGCGACGCGTTAAACGATGCAAAGCACAATTGGTTCGGACAGCAGTCCGTTCGGATGGTAGTCCGATCGGACAGCCAGTCGTGCGGTTGGTCGTCCGTTTGGACAGTCGGCCGGTCGGATGACTGTTCGAGTGGATTGTTTCTTCCTTTGAGAAGGATGTGTTTGTGTATGATGGTTTGACCTTTGAAGTTTTCGTTGTAGTATTTTGAAAACATTGAAGTGTCTCTACCTTTCAGATCGGTCGATCGGACAGTCGTTCGATCGGACGGCAACCCGTTCGATTGGCACTTCAGTGAGAACATGTTCACAGCAGGGTGTCACTCGGTCGGACGGTTGTCCGTTCGGGTGGCATCCTTTATGCATTGAACATGTTGAAAATTGTTTAAGTGTTGAAGTTCAAATGCCTCGTGATTCGGATGGCAGTTCGATCGGTTGGTAGTCCGATCGGACATCAATTCGTTCAACATTCAAACTTCAAGTGTTGGCAAAATGGTTGTGTGAGGCCAAGGTGCAAGCCGTAGGGTTGGCCAGTCGTTCGGTTGGGCTGTCCGTTCGGACAGCAGTCCGTTCGGACGGCACTCCGCCCTGGTTAACCTGTTCGTTTTACACTTGGTGGTTTTGATAGTTTATCGTTTTATCGAGATATTTTGATAGCGTGTCAAGCAACAGGAACCTCGTCAATACTTGGTGCTCCTGATCGGACAGGGATCACCCAAACCCGATCAGTGGACGGTTCGAGATGACGTTCCACGTTTAACCCAGAATCGATAATCTCGTGGATAGAATACGGATTTTGAACCAACACAACCACACTAAACGAGTAGTAAGTCGGCACAAGCTCCGATTCTATCGGTTTGAGTGCATTGAGTGTAAAAGAGTTGAAAGAAGGTTGGAAAACCATCTTTCAACCTTTTTCTTGTGAATATGTTTAGATCTATGAAAAATCTTTGTTTGTTTATGTGGAAATCGGTTAGATCCAAGTTGTTCTTGGTGGATTGAGGCCAAAACATGAAGTTCTTCAAGAACACATGATGACGTCATCCTAAAACACCTTGAATCTTGATGACTTCATGGTTAAAAGTTAAGATTCAAAAGATTGAAATGTGTAGGAGTGCGTGTAGATTAAGGAAGTACAAGATTTAGGACGAGATCTTACCGAAATCGCGAGAAATCTGAAGAAAAGTGAGGAAAACGAGCTGGTCGGACGTCAGTTGCCAAATGTAGAAAGTTTGAAAGTGACAAGGGGTATTTATAGGGTTACCCAAAGAGGAAAGGGGCTGGTCGATCGGCTAGGCAGCCCGTGCGGACAGCATGTCCGATCGATCGGTCTCCTCGTTCGAGTGTTCGGCGCGACGATTTTTGAGGTTTCGATTGCGATTGCGAGCGTTACGATGCGATAGATTTTTCCTAGTCAAATTACTTTTAATCCCAACTACTCATATCTTGCACTATCCCTTCTCCACTAATTATCATACCATTTCGATTGCGATTGAGTTCGATTGCGATTGAGTTCGATTGCGTTTGAGTGTCGATTGCGATTCGATTGATTACCACACATAACACAAATAAACATGCACAAGTATCACATAAGGCACACACACACGTATAATAATAACCAAATTGCGTAATTCGAGTTGCGATTGCGATAGCGATAAAGCGATTAAACATGCGATAAATAGCGATTACCATGCGATTATTAATAGATACTCCACATAATACAACTAAAGCGAAAATAAAATAGACTAAATTACAAGTCAAAGAAGTCAAAACAGGGATTGAGCAAGGAGAGGCAGATTGCAATTAGCAATCTTGTCTTCCTTTGACTTCAATCTTGACTTTGACTTTGACTTCGGAAACACGGGGTGTTACAGATTGAGTCTTTGCAGTTCTTCAATTACTGCCGATATGTTGGGGTTTTGTATACAAAATGTGGAACACGTTACCATTGGACAACGAGTTAGCCAATGTGTAATATGACCCACCAGTCAGGATTTACAGTACTGAATGAGTAATTGTGTAGAAATAAACATTGTAATGGCTCTCAATACTGTGTTAATTGATAAAACTCTTCTTGATTAAACTGGGATTCACTCACCAATATTTCCCACTGACAAAATGTTTTTAAACGTGTTTCAGGTAACAAAATGTGAAAGCCAACTAGAAGCCAGCTGGACAGCACTGAAGGCTTGGAAAAAGTGGCTATAAAAGTTACCTAAATAAAAGAAGATGTTTTATTCAATAAAATAGGGAATTTCCCTATGAAAATGTTTGTAATGAAAACTTGGGTTTTATCCCAATATGTTTAATATTATAAAAGTGTGGTATTTACTCTGATAAACATTTCCTAACTACGATCCTGATGAAATTTCCGCTGCCAAAATGATAAACAAATGATACCACCAAAACTGGTCTCGCGGCCGCCCGTTCCCGAGACAGATAGGGGACGGGGGTTGCGACAGTAATCGATTAGTCTGTTTTATTAACCATTTTGTTTTCGGTTAATCAATTTGGTTCATTATGTTAAATTGGCGGTTTTTGGTTCGTTTTGTTTAATTTCGGTTAATAGCCAAAACCAAACTTTGGCTAAAACTTTTGTTTAGAAATAAATGAAATCGAGATATAAATACATGAAATTGAGGTATAAACACATGAATGAATGTATAAATAAATGATATCAAGTATAAATATATGAAAAGGATGTATAAAATATGAAATACATAAACTGAAGGTACAAAAACTAGAAATGCATAGAAATATGAACTGTTCGGTTTGGTTTAGTTAATTTTTTGTTTAACAGGGTTACGAAAAAAAAACGATAACTAGTTTTTGGTGAATTTAGTTTTTTGGTTAATCAGTTTTAAGTTGATTAAGCTTTTAATTGATTTCGATTCGGTTTCCTCTGTTTTCGGTTCGATTTTGGTTAATGATTTAGTTATTGCTCACCCCTATATATTGTTAACCACGTAACATATCGAGTTTTTAATTAAAACAATTATAGCAATACTATACTTAAATTAAAAAGAATAAAATGCTCGTTTTATGGTGTAATTTTTTCAAAAAAAATACATTAACGTACGTAAAGGTTATGGTCGTTTAAAAAACATGGGATAGTTAGTGTTTTATAAGTGGGATAAAGTGTAACTACTAAATAATTATCCATAATTTATTGGGTTTCCTCCTGAATTGGTGTATAGGCATTATTGCCTAGTGTTTTATGGTGGGATAAGGCTTATGACCATTAGGTCATGGGTTCGATTCCCACAAAGGGGGTTTTTCCCAGATTTATTGGGTTTCCTTCTGAATTGGTGTATAGGCATTATTGCCTAGTGGAGATGGATATGATCGGGTGGTTCTGCTGGTGGCACGATGATACTCCAGTGGTCCGTCAGTGATCCAAATTTGCCGTTCAAAAAAAAAAATTATCCATAATTTAATTAAACACGAGTAAATTAAAGTGTAATTAAAATGAATAATTAAAGTGTAATTAGTATTTAAAAAACTAATTTATTCTCATTTTAAAATTGTATCTTTTGCATTAAACTAGAAAAAAAATTCTTTTAACTTCTGGGTTTCTTATAATGTATCTCTTCTATTCATTAATCATAGTATAGCTTAGTATGGGTTGAGTCATAAGAATTCATTCTTTTATATTTATTTCACTTGACATTTTGAATACTAATTTTTAACTTTGGTTGAATATTAATTTTGAATTTTGGTGGCACTTTTTTGCACAAAGTGGCATGTGGCATGAGTCCTAAAGAAAGACAAGTTGCATCTAGGTTTATATGATGATCATCATCACCACCACCAAACCTTACCTTTATTAACATTGCTTTAGTCATTTAATAATATTATTAACCAATATAGTATCATGACTAAACTTCCAATAATTGCTCTTGTGGATCATAATTAATGAACAGGCTGCCTCCAAGCAAGGAGGGGGAAAGAATGAAAGCTCAAAAATATTTCTTTTAAGAAAATATGAGTCTCTTTAATCATGCGAATGTTTAAGTTTATATAGGGAAAAAATAAACTTTATAGGATTGTTTCAAAGACGTGTATCATTTTATATATTTTTGGCAATTAATTTGCAAAATAAAGTTTACGATTTACTTGTCATATTGTCTCTTTCTAAAGTGATACTTCGAAGTCATCGGTAATTCTACCTTACATGTTACAATTGGTTTAATATAAATTGTCTTGCCGGTCTTTGAAAATTAGGTTATAATTGATTTAAAGGAAGATGATATTGTACAAAGTATAATTTGCCGTTAAAAAAAAGAAGACAACATAACATAGTCCATTGATCTAAGAATTCAATGATTGAAATTTTAATGGTCCTCAAAGAATTGAATCACATAAAAAAAAACAAGTGGGAATTGGGAAATGATAAAATAGTAAAATCTATTATTGTTGACTTTTAAACTCACTTCCCCTATGATTTTTAAACACAACTAACTTTTTCATATGTTAATATTTAAAAAAAAAATACAACATAACGAAAAGCATTTTATTCTCTTTGTTTTGAGTAAGTTATTGCTATAGTCTTTTTTTTTTTAAATTTAAAAGAAATTACTTTACAAGCTACGTGATTACATATTTTTGTATAACATTATGTATTTTTGTATCACGTTACGGAATTATATAATATGCCAGTGCGTAATTACGCAATATGCATTTTACTCTGAAATAAGTATAATGTAACGTCTTTACCCAAAAAAAAGTATAATGTAACGTGATTTTGTAACGTTACGTGATTATGTACCAATACGTAATTACGTAACACTACTTGACTATGTATCATTACGTAACACCATGTAATTATGTAGTATACATATTTACATAGACTATTATACCCCTTGCTTGAAGTACATGTGTCAGCTTTTTTGTGATCTCCTACGCTTTAGACGAATTTAATGTCCTGTACGATAATCTTCCCTTTGATTTAAATATCATGATATGTAGTAAATATAAAAAAAAATCTAATATAATATGAAACTTCAAGGCTAAACATGTTAACTATAGGGTAAAATTATCCTATAAAATCTCCTAAACATGAGAAGGGTACGAAGACATAATGAATCGCAGAATATAACAAAATGTCGAGCAAAATATAAAACAATGACAAAAAATATAGCACAATGTCAAGGAAAAAGACACAATGAATTGCAAAAAAAAAAAAAATACAGTGACGCAAATATAGAAAAGACAATGATCTAAACAAAATTCTAAAAAATAACAAGTTAAAAATCCAAAATTCAAAATCGAAAACCTAAAATTTCATATCGTAGAGTTCGATGAGATGGTTCCATTGCCGTTTGAATGAGTTCAATCAAAGTCCATGTAATACCCTTCCTAAGACTTATCAAAAACATAACAGCAGGCTGTGAAAAAATATGGGCTTTGAAACAACATCTCTCATCCATCTTCTAAGAACATATCTTCTAGGAAACTCTCTTACGTCACTAATCCTTAGAACATAAAAGATATGACAACATAATATTCCAACTTGTTCAATCCTTTTACGTTTACATTTACATTTACATTTGAACATCTTGCTTTGATTCTCCTCTCACATATTCAAAATACTATTGTGTTTTTACCTCCTTCATTTTCTTTGTTATAACTTCCACTTCTTTTGACTTTTTTTTCTTTTTTTTAACTAAGGGGGTGTTTGATGTTCCGTTTTTTAAAATAGATTATGCGTTTTCAAAATAGATTTTGCGTTTTCAAAACTGCGTTTTGAAAAAACATGTAGGTACATGCTTCTCCAAAACTGCGTTTTGGAGGCAGATAATCACTTTTTCATCCAAACACTTTTTTAGATTATTTATGTTTTACAAATGCAATAATCAAATAATCACTTCAAAACGTAATCCCAAACACCCTCTAAATGTTCTCACTTGTGGAAATCACGACATGCCTTGTTTAGTTTGTTGGTTCAGTTCTGTTTTGAACATAATGTAAAACATGAAAACATACCTTTGATTGCATCAGACAGTGGAGAATCCAGTCAGAGAAGATGACATCGAGTTCGACATAATTGTCAGCGTGATCCGGTTCCTCCTTAGGGTACTGACTGATGATGAGGACTTAGAAAACCGAAAAGGGTATCGGCTTAGGAGATGGAGGTCGAAGGTGATGTTATGCTTATGGGGTGTTTCTAATGTGTAATTGTCTAACCCCTTAACCTCCACATAATTCTCCTTATATAAGCACCCAGGAGGAAACCTAATTAGTTAATAAGGGTAATATGGTCCATCAACAATTACCAACTAATTATTTAATAGGTTATTATATATTTTGATCTATATTATGTAAATGATTATAATGGCTATAGATTAAATATTAAATACATAATATATTTAATCTTACATTCTCCCACTTAGCCGAGTAATCATTTACTATGAGTATTAGATAAGCCTGATCAGGAGTTAACACTCATTTTAGCCTTAAACAAGTACTATAGCAGAGAAATACAGCCGTTGAATCATTATGCGACTCAGGACCCCCATTAATCATACTATAGCCTTAATTTAAAACCTAATCGTTATGATCAAAATACGCATAAGCCCTTTGTTTGATTTGTAACTATATTTGTCTATATGCCGTTATGTCGACTTGACATATTCTTAGAGACGTACAAAATCAAACTGATGAGGAAAATTAACTAATACTTAGTCATTCATAGTACGATATGCAGTTGCACATGGCCATCAATTAATACCCGTCTATGAGCTCTCTTAATAAGACTTATGGGTAATAGCCCTTCAGTTATAGGATCCTTAAGCATATCATGAATGTATTCGATACTAAACTTAGTTTCCTCAATTCGTTCATAAACGAATAATTAATTGCGTATCGAAACTTAATGCAGCACCTCTTGAACTGTTACTGTTCAAGGAGTCATGGTAGCTGACTTTATCACACTAAGTCTTCAAAACATTATATGGAGTTAATAAACTTATGAGTCCACTGATAAACTTCCAACAACATTTAGTGACTATATTATGTCGTTATAACTTAGGTTGTTAATATCAGTGCATTATAACTCCTCCATGAAATAGGTTTTGTCTGCTGACATAAAGATATACCCGAAATTACATTTTGTCATCTTTGAATATCTCAAAGTTAGAGTAATAAACCGGTTTTAATTCTCACTTCTTCTTTAAATTGTAGTCTCTCGTTTCTTTTAAAGATACTGTAATACTCCATTAGATGCTTCACATTAATCTAGACATATCTAGTGTGTTGCAATGTGAGTAATATCTAAACGATTATAGACTTGAACTTACATAAGACTTCTAATTAATGAAGCGTAAATAAACAATCTCATTTATCCTATTATCCTCTAAAGGAGAGCAGTATTGATTGTTACATATGTAAGGACCCATTTAATGTTAAACTTATGGAACGAAACTAATATCCCATTGGGTCTATCTCAGTATGTTATGATATCTATCACGTAAGAGATATCTCTGAGATTTATTATATCAAAGTTTGTGTTAAAAAAAACTTTGACTTATGTAACATATACTTGTCAAAAGAATGTCATCTATATAGACAAGTTTATTTTAGTTGCTCCCACTCATCTTGAGGTATGTACATTAATCCACTTGATTCTTGATGAAAATAATTACGTTAGCTTTTCATCACATTATGATGTTTGCATTAACCCATACATGGATTTTATTGGCTTACAAATAAAGTGTTCTTTAACCTTAAGTTTAGAACTTTCAGGTTGTCTTATGAACATGTAAATATGTCAGCCAGTTTGTTAGGGAAAATTCTTTTAATGTTCATCTAATGTAGCTTTAAACTATTATAAGCTACTAGAACAATGATGATCCTCAAAGAAATCTTTTGTTAGATATGTAATATAGATTCTTTAATAATTTATCTCTTCCTAAGTACAACCTTTGACAATCAATCATGCTTCTTCGTGTCTTAACGCTTATATTAGGATTTGGTTTAGTTATGAACACTCTTAGGTAATTCAATCAAATCCCAAACTTTATAAGAACACATAAAATCAGTTTTACTAGAAAACAGTTTTATTCCATTTAGAAGATTTAAGATTGATTGACGCTAATGGCTTAATTATGAGAGATAGGATCAGTAAACTTTTCCAAAATCCATTTCAACTTCAGTTAGGGAGGTTGTGTAATCATCAAAGTTAGTAGGCTTTTAAACCTAGATGACCTCCTGAGTTGATTATTGGGTTTGTTAGAAGTTTCAGTTTTATGGATTAGCTCTTGGTTAGGTTGCTATCATTTTCATGATTCTAAGTTTGTAAGTGTTGGTGCAGTATAGTGTACAAGAGGTGTAATCGGAGTTAAATTCAGAGTGAAATTTAATGACACTCTTCCCCCCGCCTCTTGTATTCCTTGCAAGTCATAATAAGGACTTTGACTGCTCCCACCGACCTTAGAAATCTTTAGGAACTCAGCATGCTTAGGGTCAATATGTAACGACCATCAAATTCTAATAGAGAAACACAAATTAATGACGTTAGTCGTTGTGATTTCTCTTGTTGAGGATTATGTTAGTTCAGGTAAGAAATCTAAGTGTGCCCACAATTAAGCAACAATGAAACTTTTGTAAGAGTAGCAAGTTATGATAGAACGGTGTCGTGATGGAGCGGTGTCTTGTACAAGAGGTGCAAATTTAGGTAATGTAAAATTTTCACTCCCCCACCTCTTGCAACTATTGTAAGTTATTATTAAGACACTTAATGCTCCCACTGATCTTTAATATCTTTAAATTTGCTACAAGAGAAGTTTCAATGAGGTACGTGACGTGGGAACCTATCACATATACGTTAGACTTTATTTGAGTTCTTTAATGTCCAGATATCGTAAGAAACTTTAGGGACATATCTAATAGAAATCTTATTAAGTATATATATATGAATAGATTTCTTCTAAGACCGTGAGCCATATGTGACAAAATTTAGATACAAGTTGATAATCTGATAAATGATTTATGTCTGAATATTCCATTTGGAATAAGTTCCACGAATGTCAATGAATGACTTATGATGGACCCATACTTATTCCTTAAGCCAAGTAATATTTAGGGCTGTAACGTCATAATTTAAAATCACTTAGAATGAGATGAGATAAAAAATCATCCTCATTAACTATGTCATGATTTCTCATGAATTTCAGTTATAATGGATGAAATTTATAAGTCTCATTTTCCTTTTGTCAAATTCTCATTTGCATGATGACAAAAGTTGTGAAAGTATAAGGTATCATCTAGTTTCATCTTAGTAATGTTTCTATCCAGATATTAAGAACAAATAATATGAGAGTTTAAGGTAAGTGTGACTTTATGTAGGTTATGCAAACCTCACAACCTTCATGACATAGCCTAAGTAATGATACTGTATTCTGATTAATCTTCAGAATATATATAAGGTATCGAAAAGCTTTGTTGGAAGACTGCTTATTATGGTTCTTATAGCCTTAACATTTAATTTTGTCACTAACTCTCATGTTAGTTATTTGTCGAGTTCTGGTAAGGAAACGTATTGAACTAGAGTCAACTAATCATGTGTTAATTAGAATATTAAAATTATCAGACTTAAATATCATTAGTAAGTGACTATCTAATTAACTTATCCAACTGTTCTTTATAATAATGGATAGTCTCGTTGCTTATGCCTAGTCTGATGACATAATTATGCAGTGAGATTTTCCCTTGAAGAACCTTAAAGTTGGGATTTTGTACTTGCATTTTGTCTATGGACCTTAGAACAATCATCTTTTAAACTATTAGTGGTTCTAAGGTGAGTAACAATTTATTTTCCAGCTTCAAACATTTATTTCTTTGTACATATGTTGCTTATCAACACACTCATTATACTTTGGTACTTTTGAGTGTTATAGTTGATTTATAATGCATCAAATTGTACAAGTGAAAATCTTAGTATGTAATGTACTGGAAAAATGTACTTATTTCCATGCGTAAGCCCCTTAACTTTATGGGTCATGGTTTTGTACATTATAATGTATTCACATATACCACTTAACTTTATAGTTTAGAATTTCAAATGAAGGTATGCATCTTAGGAATTCGTATGATTATTCCACAATTATAGATTAGTCTTAGGAAAGACTTAATCTGGAATAACCTTTTAGTGACAACACTTATTCTTAATTATCATAAGAGACATCATGTTCGATTTATCCTAATCATCATGCTCTACTTTTCTTCTGTAGTGCTTTATCATAACAGAGCAATAGGATTATCGTGTCTTAAGAGATAATCAAGGATTTAATTTAAGAGCTAATTCTTATAGAAACTTTAAGCAAAACATATTAGATTTAGGAATTAGAGTGGATGAGATATAGACTTATAGAAGAAAAATATAGTGAGTAAAAATTATGGGTACTAAGAATAAGGCAGACGAAATGATTATAAAAAAAAATTAATTAAGGATCATTAATATAAGGATCATTGTGTGAAGAGGTTGTGATATGTCTATTACTAACATCAAAATAATAGACTTAGCTAAAAATTCTACTTAAACGAAGACAAAACAGCTTTGGCCAGAAGTGTAATCATTTAAGCATATGTGCAAAGTGGTTGTAACAAATCAGCTTTGGCCAGAAATTGAGACAATCACTTTAGTTATGCACTCGTTAAGTATGCCATCTATGAATGAATTAAATCAGCTTTGGCCAGAAATTAAGACATTCATGCTTATGATGCATACTTAACATAGCTTTCGTAATACTTGAACGATAAGTAGATGTATCAAGTCAGCTTTGGCCAGAAATGATACATCAAAAGCTCATTCAAGTTAAGCTATTTTGGTTTTGTAAAACATTATTTGATCCTTATTAATCAACTAAATATTTACAAAAACCAATTATTTAATAGCAAACCACCCGTTAGCGCGGATCGAACTTGTTGTCTCGAGCTAAAAAATTTTAGTTCACATTAAACAGCTTAAAATAATGAGGTTTCGAGTCACAACCTTGTTGTCTCGAGTTATGACCTTATGGTCTCGAGTCGAGACCTTTGTCTCGAGTTATGATCTTATGGTCTCGAGTCGAGACCTTTGTCTCGAGTCGCAATCTCAGTCTCGAGTCGTAATCATGGTCTCGACTAGTATGTTTTATGAGATCTCAGTTCCTTGATGAGGTCTCGAGTCGCAACCATGGTCTCGAGTGATGAAGATTGAAGTCCTTATTTGAAACCTTTAGTGGTCTCGAGTCGAGACCTTATGGTCTCGAGTCGAAATCGTTGTCTCGTGTTGTGAATATTTGAGAACATTTATGATTTCGAGTCGAGATCTCGTAGTCTCGAGTCGAGATCTTGGTTTCGGGTCGTTAAAATTGATCTTGAAACTTCCTGTTAACAGCTGTTAATGCAAAACATAACTGAAAATTCGAAATTTAAGGGATTTTGAGATATGGTTTCCTGTTTTAGTGATGATCTAATTTTATCATAATATTTCGAAAATTTTATCTGATTATCTATTAACAGATTTCGAAAATCTTTAGAATGTTAAACAGATCAAAACAGGAAATAACACTCAAAAATCCAAATTATATTCCAAAACATAAAGGAATTTTCGAATTTTCCTAAGAACATGATGAACCCTAAAAATTAAAACATAAATTCTGGAACCCGAAACATGAATTTTAATAGTTTTCTAAACAGATTTCAGACATAATTTTTTACCCGTTCTTGATTTCGAGTCACATGATAAACCATTCTTTTATGAAAACAGTGATTTCGGTCCAAGACCCAAAATCGGCAGTTATGTTTACGAATTCATTCAAAATTTCTGTTTTCATGATTTCAATTCCAGAATAATGGATATGAAAACAGAACTGACTAATCAACATATGCTCTGATACCACATGTTGGTTCAGTTCTGTTTTGAACATAATGTAAAACATGAAAACATACCTTTGATTGCATCAGACAGTGGAGAATCCAGTCAGAGAAGATGACATCGAGTTCGACATAATTGTCAGCGTGATCCAGTTCCTCCTTAGGGTACTGACTGATGATGAGGACTTAGAAAACCGAAAATGGTATCGGCTTAGGAGATGGAGGTCGAAGGTGATGTTATGCTTATGGGGTGTTTCTAATGTGTAATTGTCTAACCCCTTAACCTCCACATAATTCTCCTTATATAAGCACCCAGGAGGAAACCTAATTAGTTAATAAGGGTAATATGGTCCATCAACAATTACCAACTAATTATTTAATAGGTTATTATATATTTTGATCTATATTATGTAAATGATTATAATGGCTATAGATTAAATATTAAATACATAATATATTTAATCTTACATAGTTAACTTTTGCCGGTGGATTAACAAAATCATCACCCGATGAAGTATATATCATTAAACCAGTATAGGCCATTAAATTAATGTATTAAATTAACTATTGTGTTTTTAATTTACCATAAACTATTAGTTTTGAATTAACCAGAACCAAAGCTCTTTCTGTGTTTTTTAGTTGTGAAATAAAATCATCATTTTGTATAGTTAGTTTTTTTTCATCTTATGAGTCACCACTTTCTTCGTTTTCTTCTTCTTTTTCTCTTGTTTTGTTTAATATTTTGTAGAATCAACATATAGAAAATGCATTGAACAAATGGCAATATAAAAAGTAAGTGCATATAACAAAATGATGTAAAGTATCAATTAAAACGTAACTAAACGAATAACACAATGATGTTTTTTTGATGATTAATACATGCACAATGCTATTTTGAAAATGCAATTGATAACATAATGATCTAAATATCAATTACACCTAACTAAGGGAATAACACAATATTACTATAAAATGCATTAGAATACAATACGTGCACTTTAAACCTAAATTAACTAATAACACAATGATTTATTTTGTGCTTGTAGATGTAAATTGTTTCAACAACTGTTTGATACTAGCATGAAACTCATTTTCCAAAAAAACGCAATTGAATAAAAACACTACATTTAAGACCTAACTAGAAGAATAAAAACGCATTTGAATAATGTTGCAGCGATTGCTTTTCGTTTTCTACAAGTTTTTTCTTGCATTGTTGTTTTTTTATAACTTTAAGCGGTTGAATGATGTTTTCTGTAGTTTCAACCATTTCCCTTGACGTTATTGGCTTCTTTGACGCATTAGGTTTTTTTGTTTGAGAGTTCTTTGTAGAAACTCAGAGGTAAACCTTCAAATGATCTTCCAAAGATGACATGGAGTTATCTTGACTTCCGATTTCTTTGAATGAAGGTCGTCTTCAATCTATAGTTAAGACACATGAGCTTCAACGACGGTTTTTTTGGTATATGCAAGAGCAAACATGGGTAAATTGACCATAATGCCCCTGAAAGGCAAGACACGCGGTTTAAATGAATATTTTTATCATAATTTTAATCTAGGCTGTTAAGTAAACAATTAGGTGGACTAGATTGCTTCCTAACTTTCCTGCAAAAACACAACTTCCTATTATATCCCCACCCTGAATATGTTATATTTCTAGAGTTATAAAAGAGTAAGACCTATATATGCCTTAATACGGAAATTCCATACTTTATCTTTTTCATAATTTATCATAGTTCTCAACTAAAAATGGGTCACATAGAAGTGTAAGGAGACGAGCTTGTGAGCTATTTAAAATCAAGCCTATAAAAGCTCGAAATGAATCGAGCTAAAACCCAAGCTCGAGCCTTGTATATTGGTCATTTCCATAACAAGCCTCAACCCAAGCCTTTGTGTACTAAAATCCTTTAGGCAACGAGTTAAACTTAAATAACAATGGCTTAGGTTTATGTATTTAGACAAAGGGGCTGTTTAGCAAGCTTATGCTAAGCCATTAAAAGGCCTAGCCAATTAAGTGGTACTATCGGAATCGCTCAGCATGTTTATAAAGCTTACAAATTAATATGCTCCATGAACCATCAAGGCCTAGCCAATTAATTGGTTGCCCTTTTGCTCGTATAAATTCCCTTACCACGCCAATGAGGTAGTGGTGGAGTGGTTGGAGAAAAATTTGGTGTTCTTTATGGCTCAGGTTCGACTCCCACTCTCCCCATTATTTTATGTGGCATCCAGGTGATGGGCGAATACGGGTGGCGCCAGTTCGTCTTGGATGGGAGACGAGGTTTTATTGATTATTTCACTGTCGTGCCTTCGGGCGGGTGGAGGTCGGGTTTCCGCGCATCTGCGAGAGCCAAGGGACTGGCAGCGGTCGAGTAGTCGACCTTGGCCACAACGCCCAGTGTCACGGTGGTTGGCACGTCGTTCCTTGCCGTTAAAAAGAAACTTCCCTTACCACTATTTGTCTTTATGCATGTTTTAGTTTGCACACGTTTGTAGATCAATTTTGTGTGTGAGACTTTCATTGTCTTGATTTATGAGTGAGCGTGAAGGATCAAGTTGAGATTTAAGGATTTTGATTTGATCTATAAGTGGTGATTTTGGGGTTTTGGTTTGTTCCTAATATATTTTTAGCTTGTGTCCATGTCTTTTGATTACAAGGCACATTGATCTTTGTTCGTTTGTGTAGATTTTGTAGTTCGGAATAATGTGACTTTGGATACATGATTCACAAGTTAAAAAAACACATTATGTCATGTACTTGTAATTTTTCATATAAAAACATTATTACGAATATGGTCGGCATGGCGTGGATGAATCAAGCAATGCAATAGAAATTATAGGTAAACCTACAAGTGGTTTTCCCATCACATCATTTTATTTTATTTTTATTTTTATTATTTAAGTTAGTGTTTTATCTACATGTTTTAAGATCATATATACGTTTATTTCCAAGGACGTATAAAATTTACATCTATAGTTAAAAAAAAATGCTATGAAAAAAATGGCTATCCGTTTTGTTGCTTATTCGTTATCCATTTTGTGCATATTCGTGAATTGTTAAAATTATCTTTTGTATACCTAAATCTAAAATTCCTTTCACCTTTTTTATAATCTCAAGTAATTGAATTTTATCACTCCTAACTATTGGGTATTGTTGTCACTTCCAACTATCACTTTGATTCGTTCCACTTCCAACTTAATACTTTGTATGTTGTGTCACCTTAGAGTTTACCAGAAAACTGAAGAAGAAACCCTAACTTCGATTCAACGTGATCTCTTCTTCTACTTCTACATCTACATCTAGCGTCATCAGAAAACATGAACTCCCACCACAAAACATGTTTTCTGGTTAACTTCGGAGTGACACAACAAACAAAGTGCTAAGTTGAAAATGGTGGGAGTCAAAGTTATAAATGAGAGTGGCAGCGATCAATACCCAATAACCTATAAAAAAATTCAAATAGATCCATATATAAAAATACAAAGTACTCCAAATATTGTGATTTTGAAAGGAATATGGCCATTTACTAATTACTACTAGATGATATACTAAAAAAATAGATGTTGTGGTAATTTTCTCTTTTAATATATTTATCCCTATTGAATAGTCTACGTATTTTTATAACTAGTTTTGACTTCATATATTTATAACTGATTTTGACTTCACATATTTTTGTACTTTGTCTTTACTAAATTGCATTTTACACACTAGACATATAATAATATGATTTAATTATTTATAAAATATATCCGAATTTCTGTGGGTTAACTGTCATGGCGGTGGCAAACAATAAACTCTCGACATTTTACTCGTAAAGTGAAAACGAAAAAGCCATGAATGGTGTGAGGTGTCTCTATCACAAATCTAATTATGACTTTAAGCTTATTTTACGATTTAAAATATGCAAAATGCTTTACACCCTTGTGCCTCTCATCTTCTACACCCACCACATTTTATTATTACTTCAGAATTTCAGTCTCGGCTTCAAATATGAGCAAAAGAGAATATTTTAGGATTATTTGTGTATGGGAAAGTTCTTATACAAACAATCTTAACATACTAAGCATACAAATTGAAGGAAAAGTAAAAAAGACAAGGTGACATTTTTGTAATTATCTATAACTATCAAAGTTACTCTACAAATGTATCTAAAAAACCTAAAAAAAACCTAACCCCCCCCCCCCCCCCCCCCCACCCCAAAACCTAAACCCCCCTCCCCCATCCCCCCAAAAACCTAAGCTAAAATGCTAAAAACTAAACCCCCAAAAAACCTAAAAAAATCTAAAAAAAACACACAAAATATTTTTTTTAATATTTTTTTATAAAAAAATCGCTACTTTTAGTAGCAAAAAAAAATTTGTTTTTTTTTGTAACAAAATGTAGCGATTTTTTATAAAAAATATTAAAAAAAATTGTGTTTTTTAGGTATTTTTGGTTGAGTTCACATTTGTATAGTAACTTTGATAGTTGGTGGTAATTACAAAAATGCCACATTATCTTTTTGACTTTTCCTTCAATTTGTATGTTTATTATGTTAAGTTTATTTGTATTTGATCTTTTGCCTATTTGTGTAAACATGTAACATTTGCTGTTCAAAAAAACTTAAAAAATATTGAAAAGGTGGAAAAACATTCCCGGCTTGAATGTTCATAATACATCGCTTTCTTGTGAGATGACGGCTTTAGAATGGTTCCCGACATGTCTTGGAATTTTATGGTGATTGAAATGAATTTTTACCTGACTTAATATTGAGGATATGACATGGAACAGAAGTTTATAGTAATAAATAGATATCATAGGTCGAAACTATTAAATCAAAGTTGTATAATGCATATTTCATTTTTTAGGAGGATCCACTCTAGTTTAATTATTTAATGAAAACTGAGAAGTAAATGTTAAAGCATCAAAGAGTCATTATTTATACGTCTAAAGGTAGATTTGATCGGGTTTTGAAAGATCTAGCTAGTCATAAGAACGAAGCTGCCTTGATTATCTTCATTAGTTTTCGAATCTGAAATGTTGTGTTAGGGCGGAGGGGCAGTCATCTAGCAACCCATAAGTATCTACCCGAGCATTCAATAAGATTGTGTCATCTCATCTAACTTAATTCAACCTAAATACGGAGGAACACCCACCTAGTTCAACTATCTACCACTCTCCTCCTGTCCCGAGCAGTATAACTTGTAGAAGGTTTACTTGCTTGAGTTGTGGCGGCTTACTCGCAAGTACCCACCCAACCTGAAAACTTTATCAAAGCTAGTTTCCAAGATACTAAACAAAAGTTGGCCAAGTAGATTGCTTTCACCACAGTGTTTTAGTGATTTCACTACTTAGAATTTTAAATAGAGTTTTTGTTAAAAAAAATATCATAGTTAAAGTTATTGTAATAACCTTTGAAATCTATTACACCTACGGTAACTTATTTTTTTAATTTAAATTAAACCATTTTTTTAATTTAAATTCAACCAAAAATAATATTTAAAAAACACTTACTAAAACCAAACAGTAATTACATTTTTTACTTATTATATTTATATATTTTAATTTAATATACAAATGGGGAATTGGCCTGTAATAATCCCACCTAGACCTTATTGGCCATTAATAATCCCACATCAGAATATTCCCCCCACCAGTCCCACCTTTCACTTATTTTTCCTACAATGGTCCCCGTTAAAAAAACTTAACGGAGTTAAGCTTTTTTCCTAATTAAAAACATATTTTTTAGGGCTTTTGTTTAGAATGATGATACGAGTCCATTGATGTAAAACACCCGAATTGAAGTGCCGTTTTCATCGTTTGGAGCACCATTTCGAGGCAAGTTTTATATCAATGGACTCGTATCGTCGTTCTAATCAAAAGCCCTAAAAAATCTGTTTGTAATTTGAAAAAAGGCTTAACTCCGTTAAGTTTTTTTAACGGGGGACCATTGTAGGAAAAATAGGTGAAAGGTGTGACTGGTGGGGGGAATATTCTAAGGTGGGATTATTAATGACCAATAAGGTATAGATGGGATCATTACAGACCAATTTCCCTATACAAATAGATAAATTACAAATAAATTCTTCAGACCAACACAAAAGAAAAATAAAAGTTAAAATCGTTAGAACACAAAATTAAAATACAAAAAAAATACAGAATATTATTATAATATGAATTCTCATAATCTTGTTCATCGTTGTTTCATAACAACAGTAGTAATCCCTTTAGAAATCTGATGAACACTACCAGCACCACCATTGTTATGGAACCCCAAGCAACCAAACAACCCTGACTTGTACGGCAAGTAAGTCTTCCGCCGCATCTCCTCCGCCACCGCCCTGTTCGCCGTGTAATGCATTTCATGCGCCGACACCTTCCGACTCGCTCCCGCCACCGACCTGCAACTCTCTGCGCTTCTAAAGCTTGAATTCTTCACATCTTCATCGAATTTCGTTGTTATTCTTGAGTATTTATTCACTGGGTCTTTGTTTCTTCTCGCACTCCCCTCTGACACACTCCGAAACAGTATCAGATTCTTCAGGTTCCATTTACTGTACCAATTTGGAGAATTTTTGTTATTATTATTATTGTTGTTGTTGTTCTCATCGTCGGATAAGATATCGGAGATTCTGAACGGAGACGAGGATCGTGAGAGTTTGTCTCTGGTTGTTCTGGCGCTGGTGGTGGTTTTACGGCCTCTTTTGGGCGGGTTTTGGGTTTGATCACCAAGTGTTTGTGTAAATGCCTGACTGAAATAATCTTGATCACCAGGTGTTTGTGAAAATGTTTCAGTGAAAGAATTGATTTTTTTGTTGTTACAACGAGATGGGTCATCGGGAACAGGCTTTAGGGGCTTGATTTTACCAGCGTGGAAGAGTTCGTCGGCGGCGGAGATGGAGGGGGGTTGTGGGTTTCCGGTGAAATTGAATGCGAAATCGGTGTCGTCGTGTTGTTGGAAGCCGACGAGTGCGTGGATGGGGCTGGTGGGTGCGCTGTAGAAGAAGCTGGGGAAGCGGTGAGGGGAAGAAGGTGCGGTGGTGTAGGGGGTGGCCGCCGGTGAGGGTGTCATGATTTGTATCTCCTCCATGTAGCAAGTTGGAACTGGAGATGGGAATGAGTGAAACTTTTTTTTTCTTTTATACGGATTCATTCATGTGGGTGGTGGGTTTGGTGAGGGTGTAAAATAAATGTTTAAGTCGTTTTTGCTTATTCCATCCAAAATAATTTTCTTTTATATATTTGAGTCTTTTACGTTTGCGTTTTATTACCATTTTTATCCTTGAGTTTACTAATTTATTGCGACTTTCATCCCTCAGGGATGAAAATGACAAGATTTTAAACTTTTTTGTTAAAAATGGCACGTTAAGAACAAAAGTTGTAAAAGTGGTCAAACATCAGGGACGAAAATGACATTTTACTCTTTTTTTTTAAATCCGGTCCAACCATTGAACCATGTCACCAGTTTAATCACCCAACCAATTGACCAATTTAATTCATAAATGGCAAACCCATCAAACCGAACCAGCTCCATGCCTGGGTTCTGGTTGGATTGGACTGGTCAGTGCAGTTTTCAAAACAATTGTGGAGTGGGGGTTGGTAATTATACATATGATAATAAAGTACTTATAAAAAATAGTATGTAACTTACGGTTTATTTTAACTTGTAAAATAGCTGAGTTACAAAATTACTTCAAAGCTAATTTGATAGAATGAAATAAGCACATGGTAATAAACTTATCAAATTTGGTTGTAGACGTGGAGTCTCACCGAACATCTATTTATTTTTAACGGCTTAAATTACATCAAATCCATATTTAACGAGGCTCAAACCTTTAACTTCAAGGGGAAGCTGCTGATCCCAGATAAACGATCTTTAATCAAAATGGTAAATGATTTCAACAAAGATAGAAAATAGTGTGCGGAATTAGAAATTGAACTTTCAAGAAACCAAAATACATAACTTTTAAGTTGGAAAAATTACAAATCTTGTCCTTTATTTTAATACCAGTTATCCGGTGGTGTCCTTTTCGACGAACTTTGACAGGTTCTGCCCTTTATAGGGAATATTGTTGCACGTCTTTTCCTTTAGTCCTTACCCAGTTAGGTTTTTTTGTTAAATCTAGTCAAACAGAGGTAGTTTAATCTTTCTACCCATTTATTTGTGAATCTTTTTAATAAATAAAAAAACCTTTAAAACTAATCTATACTATCTATAATAAGAGATTATGAGCTGATGTAAATCTGCCTACGTGCCAACTTCTAAGGTATGCCACATGTCAATGATGATGTCAAAATTCCGGTTTACAATTTACAACCACAAATAATCTATAAATCAGATATATTTATTTTTATTAGAATTAATTAATGGTTTTTTTAGGCGGGCAAATTTAAAATTCAAAATTTAAACAACTAATCTATAAAAACCTCTCTCTAAAATTCAAAATTAGAGCTTCACTTTCAGAAATCAATCCATTTCTCTATGATGGAGTTGGTTCTTCTGTTCACTCCACCCTCTCTACTTCTCTACCGCAACCCCTCAACGCCGCCGTGCTCCGCCGCTGCCGGCATCTGATTGCCGTATCTATAGCCGTAAACTTATCATCGATTCAGGTCACAATGTCATCTACGACCCGTGATTTACAACTACTCAAAACAAAAACAACAAGATTGATTATCGTTCTCTAGGGTTTTCATTCTTCCAATCATTTTAATGGCTAAATTTTCAATATCTTTTGCAGGTGTCTTCTTTATTCTTTGGTTCAACCCATGTGCACAACTCACTATCACTTATTCTTTTCATTTGTGGATTTCTGCCTTTGACATAGGTACGTAGAACTAATTTTCTTGCAATTTGAATATAATATGTTCGATAATTACATTATCTGTTTGTGGTTTCTCTTCATATGTTTGCTTTAGACTTAGTTTTAAGGACGGGCACAAGCTCAAAAACACCTAAATTTATAACTACTAAATTTAGTGAAGTGGATGTTGATTTATAATTTTAATTAACCAGGTGGATACGATAAGGAAGACAAAGCAGCTAGAGCTTATGAATTAACAGCCCTCAAGTATTGGGGTCCCACCACCATCACAAACTATCCGGTAGTAATCTTTATCTTATATGACCTGAATTAATTGAAAGTAAGGATGGGCTTGCTAAAAGCTTATACACCGACTCTGATCATATTTTATATAAATTTGGATGATTTAGGTTTGCAACTATGAGAAAGAGCTTGAAGAAATGAACAACATGACTAGGCAAGAATTTGTTGCTTCACTTAGAAGGTATATATAAGTTGTGTCGGTTTCACTTTGTGAATTAAGTGCAATTGTGAGTGCATTAGGTTATATATAGATAGTGTCTAATTAACCTTTAAATTTGTAGGAAAAGCAGTGGTTTTTGTAGAGTAGCCTCAATTTATAGAGGTGTGACAAGGTAACAAATGTTAGTTATCATATAACCGGATGTTCACCGTCCAGTTCGCCAAGTTTTTGTCAAAAATATGGATTAAACTGCTAATAATGGTTTTAGATTAAGAAAACCGAACCGACCAGGTTGGTAATTGGTTAGGCTGCCAATCACTATCACAATGCAGTATACTCTCATTTTAATGGCTAAATTTTCAATATCTTTTGCAGGTGTCCTCTTTATTCTTTGGTTCAACCCATGTGCACAACTCACTATCACTTATTCTTTTCATTTGTGGATTTCTGCCTTTGACATAGGTACGTAGAACTAATTTTCTTGCAATTTGATTATAATATGTTCGATAATTACATTATCTATTTGTGGTTTCTCTTCATATGTTTGCTTTAGACTTAGTTTTAAGGACGAGCACAAGCTCAAAAACACCTAAATTTATAACTACTAAATTTAGTGAAGTAGATGTTGATTTATAATTTTAATTAACCAGGTGGATACGATAAGGAAGACAAAGCAGCTAGAGCTTATGAATTAGCAACCCTCAAGTATTGGGGTCCCACCACCACCACAAACTATCTGGTAGTAATCTTTATCTTATATGACTTGAATTAATTGAAAGTAAGGATGGACTTGCTAAAAGCTTATACACCGACTCTGATAATATTTTATATAAGTTTGGATGATTTAGGTTTGCAACTATGAGAAAGAGCTTGAAGAAATGAACAACATCATTAGGCAAGAATTTGTTGCTTCACTTAGAAGGTATATATAAGTTGTGTAGGTTTCACTTTGTGAATTAAGTGCAATTGTGAGTGCATTAGGTTATATATAGATAGTGTCTAATTAACCTTTAAATTTTTAGGAAAAGCAGTGGTTTTTGTAGAGTAGCCTCAATTTATAGAGGTGTGACAAGGTAACAAATGTTAGTTATCATATAACCGGATGTTCACCGTCCAGTTCGCCAAGTTTTTGTCAAAAATATGGATTAAACTGCTAATAATGGTTTTAGATTAAGAAAACCGAACCGACGAGGTTGGTAATTGGTTGGGCTGCCAGTCACTATCACAATGCAGTATACTCTCATTTTAATGGCTAAATTTTCAATATCTTTTGCAGGTGTCATCTTTATTCTTTGGTTCAACCCATGTGCACAACTCACTATC
Source organism: Helianthus tuberosus (assembly GCA_030545235.1). Taxonomy (NCBI): domain Eukaryota; kingdom Viridiplantae; phylum Streptophyta; class Magnoliopsida; order Asterales; family Asteraceae; genus Helianthus; species Helianthus tuberosus. The sequence continues at coordinate 2,449,331 of CM060428.1, read as the reverse complement.
ACTTATTCTTTTCATTTGTGGATTTCTGCCTTTGACATAGGTACGTAGAACTAATTTTCTTGCAATTTGATTATAATATGTTCGATAATTACATTATCTGTTTGTGGTTTCTCTTCATATGTTTGCTTTAGACTTAGTTTTAAGGACGAGCACAAGCTCAAAAACACCTAAATTTATAACTACTAAATTTAGTGAAGTAGATGTTGATTTATAATTTTAATTAACCAGGTGGATACGATAAGCAAGACAAAGCAGCTAGAGCTTATGAATTAGCAGCCCTCAAGTATTGGGGTCCCACCACCACCACAAACTATCCGGTAGTAATCTTTATCTTATATGACCTGAATTAATTGAAAGTAAGGATGGGCTTGCTAAAAGCTTATACACCGACTCTGATCATATTTTATATAAATTTGGATGATTTAGGTTTGCAACTATGAGAAAGAGCTTGAAGAAATGAACAACATGACTAGGCAAGAATTTGTTGCTTCACTTAGAAGGTATATATAAGTTGTGTCGGTTTCACTTTGTGAATTAAGTGCAATTGTGAGTGCATTAGGTTATATATAGATAGTGTCTAATTAACCTTTAAATTTGTAGGAAAAGCAGTGGTTTTTGTAGAGTAGCCTCAATTTATAGAGGTGTGACAAGGTAAGAAATGTTAGTTATCAAATAACCGGATGTTCACCGTCCAGTTCGCCAAGTTTTTGTCAAAAATATGGATTAAACTGCTAATAATGGTTTTAGATTAAGAAAACCGAACCGACCAGGTTGGTAATTGGTTAGGCTGCCAGTCACTATCACAATGGAGTATACTCTCATTTTAATGGCTAAATTTTCAATATCTTTTGCAGGTGTCTTCTTTATTCTTTGGTTCAACCCATGTGCACAACTCACTATCACTTATTCTTTTCATTTGTGGATTTCTGCCTTTGACATAGGTACGTAGAACTAATTTTCTTGCAATTTGATTATAATATGTTCGATAATTACATTATCTGTTTGTGGTTTCTCTTCAAATGTTTGCTTTAGACTTAGTTTTAAGGACGAGCACAAGCTCAAAAACACCTAAATTTATAACTACTAAATTTAGTGAAGTAGATGTTGATTTATAATTTTAATTAACCAGGTGGATACGATAAGGAAGACAAAGCAGCTAGAGCTTATGAATTAGCAGCCCTCAAGTATTGGGGTCCCACCACCACCACAAACTATCCGGTAGTAATCTTTATCTTATATGACTTGAATTAATTGAAAGTAAGGATGGACTTTCTAAAAGCTTATACACCGACTCTGATAATATTTTATATAAGTTTGGATGATATAGGTTTGCAACTATGAGAAAGAGCTTGAAGAAATGAACAACATCACTAGGCAAGAATTTGTTGCTTCACTTAGAAGGTATATATAAGTTGTGTAGGTTTCACTTTGTGAATTAAGTGCAATTGTGAGTGCACTAGGTTATATATAGATAGTGTCTAATTAACCTTTAAATTTTTAGGAAAAGCAGTGGTTTTTGTAGAGTAGCCTCAATTTATAGAGGTGTGACAAGGTAACAAATGTTAGTTATCATATAACCGGATGTTCACCGTCCAGTTCGCCAAGTTTTTGTCAAAAATATGGATTAAACTGCTAATAATGGTTTTAGATTAAGAAAACCGAACCGACCAGGTTGGTAATTGGTTGGGCTGTCAGTCACTATCACAATGCAGTATACTCTCATTTTAATGGCTAAATTTTCAACATCTTTTGCAGGTGTCATCTTTATTCTTTGGTTCAACCCATGTGCACAACTCACTATCACTTATTCTTTTCATTTGTGGATTTCTGCCTTTGACATAGGTACGTATAACTAATTTTCTTGCAATTTGATTATAATATGTTCGATAATTACATTATCTGTTTGTGGTTTCTATTCATATGTTTGCTTTAGACTTAGTTTTAAGGACGAGCACAAGCTCAAAAACACCTAAATTTATAACTACTAAATTTAGTGAAGTGGATGTTGATTTATAATTTTAATTAACCAGGTGGATACGATAAGGAAGACAAAGCAACTAGAGCTTATGAATTAGCAGCCCTCAAGTATTGGGGTCCCACCACCACCACAAACTATCCGTTAGTAATCTTTATCTGATATGACCTGAATTAATTGAAAGTAAGGATAGGCTTGCTAAAACCTTATACACCGACTTTGATCATATTTTATATAAATTTGGATGATTTAGGTTTGCAACTATGAGAAAGAGCTTGAAGAAATGAACAACATGACTAGGCAAGAATTTGTTGCTTCACTTAGAAGGTATATATAAGTTGTGTCGGTTTCACTTTGTGAATTAAGTGCAATTGTGAGTGCATTAGGTTATATATAGATAGTGTCTAATTAACCTTTAAATTTGTAGGAAAAGTAGTGGTTTTTGTAGAGTAGCCTCAATTTATAGAGGTGTGACAAGATAACAAATGTTAGTTATCATATAACCGGATGTTCACCGTCCAGTTCGCCAAGTTTTTGTCAAAAATATGGATTAAACTGCTAATAATGGTTTTAGATTAAGAAAACCGAACCGACCAGGTTGGTAATTGGTTGGGCTGCCAGTCACTATCACAATGAAGTATACTCTCATTTTAATGGCTAAATTTTCAATATCTTTTGCAGGTGTCCTCTTTATTCTTTGGTTCAACCCATGTGCACAACTCACTATCACTTATTCTTTTCATTTGTGGATTTCTGCCTTTGACATAGGTACGTATAACTAATTTTCTTGCAATTTGATTATAATATGTTCGATAATTACATTATCTGTTTGTGGTTTCTATTCATATGTTTGCTTTAGACTTAGTTTTAAGGACGGGCACAAGCTCAAAAACACCTAAATTTATAACTACTAAATTTAGTGAAGTGGATGTTGATTTATAATTTTAATTAACCAGGTGGATACGATAAGGAAGACAAAGCAGCTAGAGCTTATGAATTAGCAGCCCTCAAGTATTGGGGTCCCACCACCACCACAAACTATCCGTTAGTAATCTTTATCTTATATGACCTGAATTAATTGAAAGTAAGGATGGGCTTGCTAAAAGCTTATACACCGACTCTGATCATATTTTATATAAAATTTGATGATTTAGGTTTGCAACTATGAGAAAGAGCTTGAAGAAATGAACAACATGACTAGGCAAGAATTTGTTGCTTCACTTAGAAGGTATATATAAGTTGTGTCGGTTTCACTTTGTGAATTAAGTGCAATTGTGAGTGCATTAGGTTATATATAGATAGTGTCTAATGAACCTTTAAATTTGTAGGAAAAGCAGTGGTTTTTGTAGAGTAGCCTCAATTTATAGAGGTGTGACAAGGTAACAAATGTTAGTTATCATATAACCGGATGTTCATCGTCCAGTTCGCCAAGTTTTTGTCAAAAATATGGATTAAACTGCTAATATTGGTTTTAGATTAAGAAAACCGAACCGACCAGGTTGGTAATTGGTTGGGCTGCCAGTCACTATCACAATGCAGTATACTCTCATTTTAATGGCTAAATTTTCAATATCTTTTGCAGGTGTCCTCTTTATTCTTTGGTTCAACCCATGTGCACAACTCACTATCACTTATTCTTTTCATTTGTGGATTTCTGCCTTTGACATAGGTACGTAGAACTAATTTTCTTGCAATTTGATTATAATATGTTCGATAATTACATTATCTGTTTGTGGTTTCTCTTCATATGTTTGCTTTAGACTTAGTTTTAAGGATGAGCACAAGCTCAAAAACACCTAAATTTATAACTACTAAATTCCATGAACAAGTGTATATTTTCTACTTTATTTAATTTTTCTGCAGCTTCTATTTATCTTGGTATACCGAATTACATTGTTGGAATTGAACCTTAACAGAGGAACAGTTGATTAAGGCCAAAACCGGTTCAGAGCAGTGGAACCAGAATAATCAGTTGTTAGGCTTTAGACTTTCCCCTTGACAGTGGTTCAAACAACTGCTAATCTATAATTCTGATTTGTTTTATCCACTACTTAGCACAACAACTGATGTGAAGACTAAAAGAATGCCAAATACTAAGTACTGCTCTTCGAACTATTGCCTTCAGTCAAGCATTGCTGAGAAGACCAAAGCTCTGCTTGGAATAAAGCAGTGGAATAAAGAAACAGTTGTTTACTTTGTCTTATTGTAATAGGATCAGTTGTTAGATAACAATGGATGTATAGATCAGTACTTAGAGTTAGTTAGTTGTTAGATGTCACGTTCATGGTGACGTCAGCCAAGATGCTTCAGTGGTTTGACATGCTCTATAAATGGACCAGTACTATGTACTGTTTCACTTGATGGACTGACTGTGTTTATCTCCTCTGATCCAATCCTTTCTTCTTGTGTGATCGACCAAGTAGCATCAGGCTGAGGGGAAGTTTTAGTTTGTAAGCATGCAATGTAATCTTTTGATTTGATTACAAATCTTTCGATTAATGAAAAGCATGTGTTTATCAAAACTATTTTCCTCCTTACTTGTGTTTACAAAGTTTGTGTTCATTTCCGCTGCATAAATCATTGAATCATATTCATTCATTATTTATCTATTACAAAAAACACAATCAATTCATCTATTACAAAAAACACAATCATGACGACATCTGAACAGCAGATGTACAAAACATATGTTAAAGCTCATCCACTGATATACCAACAGTTGCTGATCAAATTAAACTTCAAATCCACTAAAAGACAGAAAGTTGGGTAGTGTCATATAAGAGGAGCTTCAACAGTTCAGGGAAAACAAGTTTGATAACTTGCACACTTACCAAAGGATGAGAATCTTTTGGGCAAAAAGTGGACCCTCAAAAACATTGTATATGTTGGAGTATAGTTGTCAAGATTTATACTCATCAAACTAAGCACAAACAGCAGATGTTTCCACAACCACTGTTTTGAAGAAGACTATGTTGCTGCTGCATATTGAGAAAATCAAAGTCTGTCGTAACCACTGATTGGTTCAAACATCTGTTGGTTTGTAGTTATCCAGTGTTGAAAGTCAACCTCTGTTCCATCATTTTCATTGTTTTCCACTGTTACCAAACTTCAGTGCTTTAAACCACTGACACAGTTATCCACTGATAGTTAAAGTCACCCACTGTCCTTATTTTCATTTGTAATCCACTGATTTTCATCCATCAGTGGTTTCCTTAACAACTGTCTTCCATTATCCTTTATTTGATCAGAGGTTGGCATATGGTTAGTTCTTATCCGTCAGATCTTTGTAACCGTTGCCACATCAGCAATCACCTTTTTCCCTATAAAACCCTGATCAAAAACCCCAAACAGGGGTTTTACTGTCGATTCGAATTCACAAAAAAAAACTGTTCTCAAAGCAGTTTCCATCTTCTTATCTCAAATTCATTCTTCGATTTTCTTCATCAAAGTGACGAAATTAAAATCAAAATCATCATCATCTTCCAAAGAGGTCGCTCAAACGACCGCTGAAACCATTGAAATACCATACAAATCCCCTCACAACTACTTGGGTCTACTCACAAAACCCACCAACAATCACACCTTCGATTCAATCATCGACATCATGGCTGCATCAAAGTATAAAACTTTGGTTACAGCAGATGCTCCAATTTACCAACAAACCCAAAGAGAATTTTGGAAAAACGCTACCCTCGAAAAACAAGGCGAGACCGTCACTGCCATTAATTCTTCCATACAGGGTAAAGCAATTCAAATTACTCCACAATCCATCTCAGAAGTCTTTAAACTCGATGATCAGAAAGGTAAAACTTCTTTTCTTAAAAGCGAGTTGAAAACTGATTTTCTGGAAAGGGGGTATGCAGATCAAATAAAAAAGGATACCTTAGAAAAATGTTTCTTCCCCTCTGCAACTAGGTTTTTATTTCATACTCTTTTGACATGTGTTTCAAATAAAACAACTGCTTTTAACGAAATACCATTAAAGATCCAATGCCTAGCTTATGCCATTCTACAAAATGAAAATTATAACTATTCCTAGGAAATCTTTCATGATTTGGTGAAAAATGTTGATAGCAAAGCATTTCTACTTTTTCCAAGGTTTCTAAGCTACTATTTCAAAGAAAAATTTGGAAAAGAAAATGAAAATTTACTCAAACAAGGTGCTTATTTTAAAATAAGTGGTTTAACCACTGAAACATTCTCTAGAATGATGGCACCTACAAAAACAAAAGCAGAGGTGCCTCAGCAGAATTCAGCAGAAAACACTGCTCCGCAGGCATCTACTGTTGAGCCCACTGCTCCAGGTGATCATAGTAGCACAACCACTGCTATGAAACCCACACCTGTAATCACCAAAAAGACCAAAAAGAAATCATACAAAAAGCCCACCAAACCCAAAGCAAAGGCAACTCTGGAAGATGAGATCCCAGAGCAACTGCCAGTGACAACACAAATGTCACCAAAAACCACTGCTGCTACTTCCTCACAGCAGATGGTAGAAAGATCTCCACCCTTACCTCAAACTCCTCCTGCATCCTCACAAAAGGATCAGGTTGTAAACACAGGGACTCCACATTATGAAGCTCAGGATCCACTCAGATCCATCTTCCACAATCCTGATCCCAAGGACATGTCTCTTTCAACACCCTTATCCTCACCTCTCACATTACCACAAACCAGTTCCTCTCAATCACCTATCACTGAGAGCATACTCCTACAAGTGACTGGGTCTGATGATTATACCTCTGCTATCCCAGCAACAACTGAGGAGGTTACACTGCAGGAGTTACAAGTAATTCCTGTCAGTAGTTCAAGTGAAGCAGCCACTACAAATGTTGAACCCACTAGTTTACATTTGGACAGTGGTTACATCTATAAGACTTCCTTGAAGGCAATTCCTTCTATAGCACCTATGATAACCACCAGTGAGTATGTTAAAACTACTGGCAACATTGAAGGGCTATCAAGTGTTGAAGGAAGAAGACCCCAGAACCAAGAACAAGGGGCATCAATGAATGATTTCTCGGAATCAGTTCCAAAGTCACACATTGATATAACCACTGCTGGTGGGAAATCAGATGATCCCATTAAAGTTGGTGATGATTTAAAATATCAGGAATTGACGGCCAGAGTTGAAAATCTTGAAACAACAGTTGCTGAAATAAAGGATATGGTGCAACAGCTGTTAAAAGCTCAAAAAGCACAATCCACTGTTGTTCCAGCTCAAGCACCTGCACAACCTGCACCTGCTGCAAATGAGCTATGGAGTGTTTTCCACCCCCTGCTTGAAAAACAAAAACAAATGGCTGATCAGCAGCATGCAATACATGTACAAATGCTGACAAACATGGTGGAGTCAAGGTTCAAAGATACTCAAGCAGACATCAAGGCTATAAAGGCCAGCATCCAGAACACCACTGGCAAAGCTCCTCCCACTGTACTATTCATTGATAACCCCCTTCCAGATAATGCCAAAAAGGGGGAGAAAATCAAGCAGTGGAGGAAGAAGGGAATAGAAAATGGCCTTTATGTTGAACCAGAAAAAGAAAAGCAGATTTCAAAAACTGCTAGCCAAACAGCTGCCATCTCTTCAACACACACCACTATAACACACACTACAACAACTGCTCTACCTCCACCTAAAATCACCTCACCACCAAAAGTCTTCACTTCAACTACATCACCAGCCATCAAATCAACCCCTGCTCAAAAGCAGAAGACATGTACTGACACATCAGTGGTTGTAATGACAACAGAGGTTGAAACACCTGTTGTTTCAACAGCTGTTTGCCAGTCATCCACCACTGCTCTCATCAATGTCACATCACCACCATCACCTCCTGCGAAAAAGCGGAAAACATCAAATGTTACAACATCTATTGTAATGACAACAGTAGTTGAAACACCGGTTGTTTCAACAACTGTCAGTCAGCCACAATCCACCACTGCCCTCACTTCACTTCAAGCCATCTTTACTTCAATTAATAAATCACCCAAAAGCACTCCTTCACTAGAGAAAAGTTACACCAGAAAAAGAAAAACAACTCAGGCAACTGATGACAAATATGATCCTAATGCTGCAAAATATCCACTGGAACTGGAAGCTATAAAAAATGAGATGAGACAATTCTACACTGTGGATGACCCTTCGAAAAGAAGATTTCCTTCTCTCTTAGGCTTCATAGTCCCAGAAAATATGGATGAATATCTCGAGCTCAAAGCAATGCAGGCTAAGATAAGAGCCAAACTTGAATGCAAAGATCAAGGTGATGAAGCCATTTCTGAAAGAATGGAATTCTTCCTCACCAAAGTCAAACAGATGGAAGACTATGCACGAGATCTGAGCAAAGAAATGTCAAACTTACCACCCGAAGCAGATCTACGAAAAGAAATGAGAAAAGAATATGTTGCATACATCATGAAAGAAAAATTCTATCCAGCTGAAGAAAAACAATTCGAAGAATGGCCAATAGTTGCATTAAAGCATGAGGTAAACAGAATTGAAAGAATTAAAAATGATCCAAGCAAGAAGAGGATAGCTCCAAACTAGAACAAATACAAAAAGCTCATAGCTGAGCTTACATCTGAGTACAAAAGAAAGAAGCAGGAACTGGTGGATGCAAAGGTGGATACTGCCAATGCCATAGCAAAATGGACTAAGCAGCAAACAGATGAGGCTTATGAAAGGCTTAAGAAAAGGAGGATGACAGTTTCTGACACTCCAAACAAGCCTGACTACAAAAAGCCAAAGCAGCAGATCAAAACTTCTGAATCACTGATCACCTCTACAGATACCTCTGTCACTGTGATTGACCAAGAAAAAAGTAAACAACTGACTGTTGCAGAAGAAAAGGAAAAGGAAGCTGAGTATTTTGAAGAAGCCATCAAGAAAATGGCTTTAGATAAAGATAGATCAGCAAAGCTTCAAGACCTTGCCAAAAAGGTTTTGAACAAACCATCATCACCAAACACATCAGCAGATATATTAGACATTGAGCTAGATCAACAAAAGAGACAAGGGCAGATTGACAAAGAAGTTGCAGAAGACATAGCTGCAGCAAATGAAGTCATAGACAAGGCTTTCAAACAAATGTCTGAAAATTCTGAGCTAGCAAAAGCTCAGGATACTGCTTTACAAATCTTTACAAGGCCAAAATCTCCCAACTCATCAGTAAATAAACCTCTCCCAAGAAACCCACTGGGTTCAAAAATACTAAAATGGCTCTCTGATCAAAAGACCTATGTATTGACCCTGATCAGATCCAATGGTGAAATGAAGTACATATCAAGGAAACAAGCATTGACCCTTGGTGTTGAAGATCTACAAGATCTCCTTGAACTTTCATTGTGCAGGGATGAGGATGACTCAAGTTCCAAAGATTTTGAAGCAGAATTTAAAAGACAAGCTAGGGAACTTCTGATGAGAGAATAAAGATCCAAAATAACGAAGAGTTTTGGCATTATCTGTTCCAGGGGGAGATTGTAGGAATTGAACCCTACCAGAGGAACAGATAATGAAAGCCAAAACTGGGTCACAACAGTGGATTAACAATAAGCAGTAGTTTACAACAGGCTTTCCCCTTGAAAGTACTTATAACATCTGATACCCTCCATCCACTGTCCACATACAACTGCTGCTGCCCTTTAAACTGCTGATACAGCCCTGAAGAAGGAAACACTGCTGGTTAAATCTACTGATGCTAAAAGACTGCCCACTCAAAGACTGATCAACTTTGAGGAAAGCACTGTTGAAAGAAGAAAGCAGTAGTTCAGTGTTTTACTTGTATTGTATAGAATCAGTGGTTAGGATTAGCAGGGTTTGTATAAGAACAGTGTTTACAGGTTGTTAGGTTGTTAGACGTCGCTTTCATGGTGACGTCAGCTGAGATGCCTCAGTGGTTTGGTTTGTCTATTTTCCTCCTTGATTGTCTTCATAAATTTTGTGTTCATTTCCGCTGCATAAATCATTGAATCATATTCATTCATTGTTCATCTATTACAAAAAAACACAATCAATTTAACAATCAATTCAACTATTACAAAAAACACAATCATGACGACATCTGAGCAGCAGATGTACAAAACAGATGTTAAAGCTCATCCACTGATATACCAACAGTTGCTGATCAAATTAAACTTCAAATCCACTAAAAGATAGAAAGTTGGGTAGTGTCATATAAGAGGAGCTTCAACAGTTCAGGGAAAACAAGTTTGAAAACTTGCACACTTACCAAAGGATGAGAATCTTTTGGGCAAAAAGTGGACCCTCAAAAACATTGTATATGTTGGAGTATAGTTGTCAAGATTTATACTCATCAAACTAAGCATAAACAGCAGATGTTTCCACAACCACTGTTTTGAAGAAGACTATGTTGCTGCTGCATATTGAGAAAATCAAAGTCTGTCGTAACCACTGATTGGTTCAAACATCTGTTGGTTTGTAGCTATCCACTGTTGAAAGTCAACCTCTGTTCCATCATTTTCATTGTTTTCCACTGTTACCAAACTTCAGTGCTTTAAACCACTGACACAGCTATCCACTGATAGTTAAAGTTACCCACTGTCCTCATTTTCATTTGTAATCCACTTATATGCATCCATCAGTGGTTTCCTTAACAACAACTGTCTTCCATTATCCTTCATTTCATCAGAGGTTTGCATATGGTCAGTTCTTATCCGTCAGATCTTTGTAACCGTTGCCACGTCAGCAATTACCTTTTTCCCTATAAAACCCTGATCGAAAACCCCAAATAGGGGTTTTACTGTCAATTCGAATTCACAAAAAACTGTTCTCAAAGCAGTTTCCATCTTCTTATCTCAAATTCATTCTTCGATTTTCTTCATCAAAATGACGAAATCAAAGCCATCTGCAACATCCACTTCGAAATCATCTAAAAAGGCCTCTCAAAAGGCTACTACACCCATGGAAATCCCATACAAATCCCCTCACAATTATCTGGGTATTCTTACAAAACCAGGCAGCACCGATGTTTTCGATTCCATCATTGATACCATGACTGCATCAAAGTACAAAACTTTGTTAACAGCAGATGCTCCGATTTACCAGAAAACCCAGAGAGAATTTTGGGAAAATGCCACTATTGAGAAACAAGGAGAAGACATCATAGCCATTAATTCCTCCTTAATGGGTAAACCAGTCAAAATCACACCACACTCCATCTCGGAAGTCTTTGAACTCAATGATCAGCAAGGTAAAACTTCTTTTTCCAAAAACGAGTTAAAAACTGATTTCCTTAAAAGGGGGTATGGTGAACAAATAAAGAGGGATACGTTAGAAAAAGGTTATTTCCCTCCTGCAACAAGATTTTTATTTCATACCCTGTTAATGTGTGTTTCAAATAAAACAACTGCCTTCAATGAGATACCATTAAAGATTCAATCCCTGGGGTTTGCTATTTTACAAAATGAAGATTTTAATTATTCCCAGGAAATCTTTGATGATTTGGCCAAAAATGTTTTAACAAAATCTTTTCTATTATTTCCAAGGTTTTTAAGTTATTACTTTACAAAGAAATTTGCAAAGGATGATGTTCATGTATACCAACAAGGTGAATCTTTTCAAATTAAAAGTTTAACAGCTGCAACTTTCACTAGAATGTCAGCACCTTGCAAAACACAAGCAGAGGTGCCTGAGCAGAATTTAGCAGCTACCACTGCTCCTCAGGTATCTGCTGCTGAGCCCACTGCTCCAGGTGATCATAGTATCACAACCACTGCAATGAAACCCACACCTGCCATTACCAAAAAGACCAAAAAGAAATCATCCAAAAAGCCACCCAAACCCAGTAAAACGGTAACTCTGGAAGATGAGATCCCAGAGCAATTGCCAGTGACAAAACAAAAGTCACCAATAACCACTGCTGCTACTTCCTCACAGCAGATGGAAGAAAGATCTCCACCATTGCCTCAAACTCCTCCGACATCCTCACAAAAGGATTCGGTTGTAAACACAAGGACCCAAGATTATGAAGTTCTGGATCCAATCGGCTCCATCTTCCTCAGTCCTGATCCGAAGGACATGTCTCTTTCTACACTTATTCCTTCACCCGTCACATTACCACAATCAATGTTACCTTTGTTGCATGCAGTTGCTATAGCTCAGACACAAACCAGTTCCTCTCAATCACCTATCACTGAGAGTATACTCCCACAAGTGACTGGGTCTGATGGTCATACCTCTGCTAGCCCAGCAAGAACTGAGGAGGTTACACTGCAGGAATTACCAGTAATTCCTGTCAGTAGTTCAAGTGGAGCAGCAACTACTAATGTTGGGCCCACTGTTCTACATTGGGTCAGTTGTTCCATAAATAAGACTCCATTGAAGGCAATTTCTTCAGAGACAACCAAGGCAACCACTGGTGTGTTTACTTTAACAACTGGTGAGTTGTTCAAGGTGTCCACAAATGAAGAAAGAAGTCCCCAGTACCAAGAAAAAGGGGCATCAGTAGATGACTTTTGTGACATATTCCCTAAGTCTATTGCTGATACAACCACTGTTGGTGGGAAATCAGATGATCCCACTAAGTTGGGTGATGGTTTAAAATACCAAGAACTGATGGACAGAATTGACACACTTGACACATCTGTTGCTGAACTAAAAAATATAATGCAACAGCTGTTGGAAATTCAAAAGGTACCACCCACTGTTGTTCCAGCTCAAGCACCTGCACAACCTGCACCCGCTGCAAATGAGTTATGGAACTTATTTCAACCCCTGCTCCAACAACAAAGTCAGTTGACAGATCAGCAGCTTGACATAGATGTCCAAAAGCTGAGGAACATGATGGAGTCCAGATTTAAAGACACCCAAGCTGACATCAAGGCCATAAAGGGCCCTATCTTGAACACCACTGGCAAAGCACCTCCCACTGTTCTCTTCCTTGATAATCCACCACCAGATAATGCCAAAAAAGGGGAGAAGATCAACCTGTGGAAGAAGAAAGGGATTGAAGATGGTCTCTACATTGAGCCACAAAAAGATTGTATGACTAAAGACATTCCCTTGCCAGATGGGAGCAAAAAGATTGATTTTACCACAAATGCACTTGCTGAAGCAAAAGCAAGTGTAAAAAGGGATAGAGAGGCAAAGGATAAATCAAGGTGGAATGAGGAGAAGAGAGCTTACATGGAGCTAGATGCACAGGGTTGTTCTGAGCCAAAGGATGTTAAAAATCCTGACCCAAAAAGAAAAAATCCCACTAGAAAAGTGAGGGAACCCAAATCCACACCATCCATACTCACAAAACATACTCCAAAACCACCATCTAAAAGCCCTCAACATCAATCTTCCACCCAAACAACTGTTGTATCAACAACTGTTGATACCTCAGTGGTTTCAGCAGTTGTTAAACCAACAACCACCACCTCAATGACAACAACTGCTACTTCAACATACACCACTCAAACACCTGATCTCACTAAATCATCCACCACCACTTCAACCACATCATCAACCATCAAATCATCACATGCCACTGTCTAGAAGACTTCTGCTGACACATCAGTAGTTGTAATGACACCTCAATCTTCCACCCAAACAGCTGTTGTAACTCCTGTTGTATCAATAACTGTTGGTACCTCAGTGGTTTCAGCAGTTGTTAAACCAACAACCACCACCTCAATCACAACAACTGCTACTTCAACAATCACCACTCAAACACCTAATTTGACTAAATCATCCACCACCACTACAACCACATCACCAACCATCAAATCACCACCTGCCACTGTGCAGAAGACTTCTACTGACACATCAGGAGTTGTAATGACAACAGTGGTTGAAACACCTATTGTTTCAACAACTGTTAGTCAAACACTTCTCACTTCAAACACAACCACTGATCCACCCAAAACATCATCAGTCTCTCCTCAACCAAAAAGGAGAAGGTTAATTTTGATTGATGATGAGCCTTCACCTTCACCAACATCTTCACAACCTCTACCACTTGTCACTTTACCAAACCCTGTACCTCTCTCTTCAATACAGATACAAAAGCCAATCACTGATATTGCTCCTGCAGGTGTTCAATTTCCTGTAGAACTTATTGCTGTCAGAGAAGAGATCAAATCCTTCTACTATGAGGATGATCCTGCAAAAAGGAGTTTACCATCTGTTGAAGGATATCCTAGGCCTAATAATATTGATGAATATTTAAAATTAAAGGCCAAACAAGCAGAGGATATTGCTAAAAGAGAATCAACAGGGAAGACTGACAAAGAATATCAAAGGCACTACCAATTTTTGCTTACTCAAGTCAGTTCCCTGGAATAATTTGCAAAGAATGTTTGTCAAAAATTATCAGAAAGAGCAGATGAATCTCTGAGAAAAGACTATGTTGAGAATATCATGGCTCACAAGAAGCATAAGGGAGAGAAGCATATGTACAAAGATTGGACCATTCCTGAGCTTGAAAGTGAAGCAGCCAGGATCCAAGAGATGCTTAAAAATAAGGTTAAACACACTCCTCCTGACTGGAAAAAAAATAAAAAAGAATGTACCTGACAAGGATTTAGAGTTAAAGAGAATGAAAGAGGAGCTGATAGCAGCTGACTATGGGTCAAAGAATTCAGTGTCCACGTGGAGAGAATACAGGGTCAGGGCCACTTACAAAATGTTGGAGGAACTAAGGAAGAAAGATCCAAATGTTCCACAAAAGCCTGACTATCCTAAAACTGAAGGTTCAAAAAGACCACCAAAGTTACAAATCAAGAGATGCACTGATCCAGCAGGTGCTGCTATTTATCAAAGAAAAAGACAAAAGCAGATGGATACTGAAACCTTGAAGGAACTTATGGCTGGTGATGAACTTGTAAAAGAAGGTATCAAGAGAATGGTGATAGAAAGGCTTGAAGTGAATCAATCTGCATGCACAAATCAGATCTGATGGTGATGTGATTCTCCTTGATCTTCAACTGTGCACGAATGAGGAAGATACAGATTCTGTTTAGCCAATTCTACTTTTTTACTATATAGTTTTTTTTCTTTTTGAGGTTGAATTACATGTTAAACTCACGAAAAATTATTAGTTGGTTTTCAATGTTGATGACACTGATGGCCAGGTACATTATGTTATCATGACGATAACTGGAATAGGTTGATCAATTTTTCTTTTTTTGCTTTTTGTAAATTTTTATCATTTAGTTATGTTGTATAGAAAAGTAAAATATACTAAAGCTTCTTGCTAATAAAGTAGAGCTAAAACAAAAGTTTCATTGAAAATTAAAATTATAGATTTGATCGGTTTGCGGATATTATTAGACATAGATGATTTATTGAAAATGTGTATTACCAAGATCGGTAGGCAAAGTACCAGTATTGAGATGTACCGAGTTTGTGGTTGGGACTTTTAAATGTATACTTAACTAAAATGCGAAAGTGAATTCATCAAATATTTGTTCACATGATAGTTTACATATTTACATAGACAAAAACTTTTATCATTATAGTTATTATAATACTAACACATACTGTCTTTAACATTATTTTATAAAGATATAGATCTAAAGACCAAAATTTAAATGATATATTATAATCTGTTTTTTAGTATTTGATTTCGATCATTACTAAACCTACCATTGTGGTTACACGGGTCCTACACCTAGTATCTTTATAAAATCATAAATCTCTCAAACACACACACACACACATTACTCTCACTCTATTTTGAAGTAGTTTAGTCCACCAGCCACCATCGTCACCGGACCACCTCCACCTGTCATCACCTCCACAACCCGCCATAACCAACCCCATCGGACCACCTCCACGACCCTTTCTTCTGTCAACCTCAACCCTAACCTGCCGACAACCACCAACTCCACCGCACCACCCTCATCTGACCACCAACTCCACCGCACAATGTCGCAACCCCCGACCCCTACCCCGGGAGCGGGTGTCGCGAGATCCATATTAGTGGTATCGGTGTTTATTAATTTCGCAGCGGAAATTTACATCAGGACCGTAGTTAGGAAATAGTTTATCAGAGTAAAACACCATATTTTTATTAATAATAAATACATGGGAAAACCAAAGTTTCCATTTATAATATGTTTATAGGGATAAAACCCTAAATTTATTGAAATAAAACTTCTTTCTTGTTTAGGTAACTTTTATAGCCACTTTTCCAAGCCTTCAGTGCTCTCCAACTGGCTTCTATTTGACTTTCACATTTTGTTACCTGAAACGTGTTTTAAAAACATTTTATCATCAAGAAATACTGGCGAGTGCATCCCAATTTTATCAAAACAAAACTTTTATCATTTTACAGTATTGAGGGCGATTACAATGTTTATATCAACCAAATTACCACCCACGGTACTGTTGTCACGACCCCCGACCATACCCAAGACGGGAGCTGCGAGCAGTCAAGTGGTACCGGTGATTATTTAAAAAAAACATTGCAGCGGAAATGTTCATCAGGACCGTGAGTTAGGAAAAATATCAGAGTTTAGAAACACTGGATTTTATATATTAAATAGATGGGATAAATCCCATGTTTTACAAATGTAGCTTTAATAAGGGATAAACCCGAATATATGAAACCATGTTTTCTTAATTTAATTCAATTGATAAAATAAGCTACTTCTTTAAGCCTTTCGGTGCCGTATCATCACTCTTTAAGCCGAGCTCGAGCTTGGCCTAGCTCGGCTCGTGAGCTGGCTCGATAAGGTTTACATCCTTCATTTTTTGTCCCACATCGCTTAGAAAACAAAAAGTAAGGGAGTATCTCCCCTATAAAAGTAGATAAAGACAATGGAGAAAGTGAATGAACTATTTATACTTGCATATTTAGTCATATGGTTAAATTAAATGGCAATTATGGCCCTTAGGCTATGAAGAAATTCATTTTTAAGGGCTTTTTAAGTAATAAATTTTGCGGTTCTTTGTTAGTTCGAGCTAGATCGAGCAGCCGACCTAGCTCGAATTCTAATCGAGCCGAGCTCGAGCCTCAAATCTCAGCTCGATTTGAAATTCGAGCTCGAGCCGAGCCAGCTCGAATCGAGTTCAAGCCGAGCTCGAGCTGGGTCTAGCTTGGCTCGACTCGGCTCGTTTACAGCCCTACTGATTCTATGCCTTCTGATAACTAAGCATCTACTTTATAGTTCTGAATCTTCTGATGATTAGTTATCTTGTTTGATTGTAAGTGTAGGGTGCAGAGTTTTCTGGTAGTTAAACATTTAGTTTAACAGAGTGGAATACGTATTAGTGTTAAACCCAATCAAACCTAACGATGGTCACGAGATCAGAACCTTAACGAAATTCACAAAGTATAGTTTTATTTAGACAGCACTTTGGCATTCGTTTCAGAACGAAATTCACAAAGTATAGTCTTATTTAGACAGCACTTTGGCATTCGTTAGTTGGTTCCTGAATCGATCGGACATAATATCGCATCGGTGATTATTTGTTAGAACACCAACGTATAGAGAGAAGAATAGAAGGAATGAGCAAAGAAAAATGAATCCTAAGCTTCCTATTTATAGCTAGGAAATATGAAATTTCTAGGAAGTTTCCTTTGTATTTTCTAGGAAATTTCATATAGCTTTTCTAGGAAGTTACCTATACATTTTCTAGGAAGCTTCCTACCTACATATATATCTCCTTACACCTTCCTCATATATATCTATCTCATATATATTTATTTTCATGTATATCTATTTAGGTGCTTAATTAATCTTACTTAGCATAATTAATCTTGCTTAGCTTAATTAATCTTGCTTAACTGATTAATTAATCATACTTAACTTGATTAATCTTACTTAACTGATTAACTAATCTTACTTAACTGGTTAATTTTCCTTGATGGTTTAATTAAGTAATTTACTTAGCCGATTAATTAAATAACGTAATTAGCTGATTAATTAACTTACTTAGCTTGCTTAATTGCTAAGTTTCCTTTCCTGTTAAGTTTCCTTAGCTATTAAGTTTACTTAATTACTAAGTTTACTTAACCATTAAGTTTTCTTAATTATTAAGGTTTCTTAACTATTAAGTTTACTTAACTGTTAAGTTATTTTAACTACTATGTTTACTTAATCGCTAAGTATTCTAGTTTAACAGCTTCCTAGTTACGAATTCTAATTTCTAGATACAATGGAACTCGTATTAGTGTATTAACTTAATTCAACTTTAACGATAATCACGAAATCGAAACCCTCACAACGAATGACAAAGTATAGCCAGATATTGGCAGCACTTAAACATCCATTGGATCGGTTTTAATCGATCGGATAAAGTATCGTACCAGTGATTAGAGTTATTGTCTCGGCCCCCGTCCCAGTGTGACCCGGTCTAGGAGCTGCGGGATAGAAAACCCGTAGTATTTATTATTTGAGTTGACAACGGAAGTTTAACAGGATCTTTTAAAATTTGAAAATGCCCAATTATTTTATTTCATGAATTGGGACAAACCCCATAATTTACAATAGAGGAATTTCACGAGGAAATTCCCTGTTTTACTAAACATGTTTATTTATTTACTGAGCCACCACTTCAAGCTTGTTAGTGCTCCGTAGCACGTTTTCCTTGATTCACAGTAGGTCACCTGAAACACGTTTTGAAAAATATTTTATCAGCGGGGAAATACTGGCGAGTCACTCAAGTTTAATAAAACGACACATAGTTATAAATTACAGCATCAGAGCGATTACAATGGCTACTATCTTATTTTTATCTGGCGCCGTGTCACACCCTGGTGACGATGGTCATACCACTATTGGGTCCTTTCACCCAAGTAGTGATGATTATCAATGTTAGGTTGATGAACCTAACCGTGAGAAATTAGTAATGTGCACAATACCCCACTAGCCAGTGATTCAAGATAACCACGACTTAATCCCTGTAATTATAACCTTTGAAAATAATTTGAGGTTTAGTAAAACAGTTGATAAAAAGAGAATGACTCACATTGCAAGTTTAGACGGGCAGAGTTTAGCCTACTGATAAGCCTGATAACCTAATTTAAACAACAATGCATACGAAACTAGGTTAGTAACTTAATACAACATTTACGATAAGCTCACGGAATCAAAACCCTCACGACGAATGACAAAGTATAGCCCGGATTCGGGCAGCACTTAAACATCCATCGGATCGGTTTCAATCAATCGGACATTGTATCGTAGCAGTGATCGAGTTATTACCCTTGATCGTAGCAGCGTTTTGCTATTGTGAATGTGACTTTCGGGCAGAAAGAAAGTGATTTTGGAAAAATTTTCGCACACAACTGAACTGCTCATGGCCAACCTATTTATAGCTGATTTTTGGGTTTTACGCGGCCCGCGTAAACCCTCTCTTGACTCTTATGCGGCCCGTGAGGGCCACCTAGTCTACAACTAGGGCTTGTGTGTCACAGGTAGGTCTGCCACGTGGCTGCTACGTGGCCTGTATCGCTTATCCGGTCAACCTTGCTTTGACGCGGCCCGCGTAAGCCTAAGCTTACGTTTTACGCGGCTCGCGTGAAACCCAATTTTCTTGTTTTCTTGGTTTTTCATGAGGATTAGGGTTTCAGGGGTCCGGGTTTTCACTTACGGGTCGTTTTTGGACAATTTTGCAGGTCCTTACATCCTCCCCACCTTATTTAAAATCTCATCCTCGAGATTTACTGAAATAAGTGAGGATATTTTCACTTCATCTCCGATTCCAGCTCCCAGGTGTATTCGGGTCCTCTTTTTGAATCCCATTTGACTTTGACAAGTACCAATCTTTTGTGTTTGAGAAACTTAATCTTTCTGTCTTCTATTTGGAGTGGTTTTTCCACGAACTTCAACTTTTCATTCACCTGTATGTCTTGAAGAGGGACTACTAGCGATTCGTCCGATAGACATTTCTTGAGGTTAGATACATGAAATACATCATGTACCCCGGCTAGCTCTTCTGGTAGTTATAAGCGATAGGCGACCGGTTCTATGCGTTGGATTACTGGGAATGGTCCTATGTATCTTGGACTTAGTTTTCCTTTCTTACCGAACCGAACTACTCCTTTCCAAGGAGAAACTTTTAAGAGTACCTTGTCTCTAACTTGAAATTCTAGCGGCTTGCGTCTATTATCTGCATAACTCTTTTGGCGATCTCGAGCTGTTTTCAGTCTTTCCTTGATTTGAGCGATCTTATCGGTGGTTTCTTGCACGATCTCGGGACCTGATAATTGACTTTCTCCTATTTCTGCCCAGTAAACTGGAGTTCTACACTTGCGTCCATACAGTGCTTCGAACGGGGCAGTTTCGATGCTTGAATGATAACTATTGTTATACGAGAATTCAATTAAAGGTAAATGGTTATCCCAGTTTCCTCCAAAATCTATTACACATGCCCTGAGCATGTCTTCCAGGGTTTGAATCGTCCTTTCACTTTGTCCGTCTGTTTGGGGATGGTAGGCTGTACTTAAATTTAATCGGGTCCCCATTGCTTCTTGGAAACTTGTCCAAAAATGTGAAGTGAAACGACTATCCCTATCTGATACAATGGAGAGTGGGACTCCATGTAAGGATACTACCTCGTCTACATACAACTTTGCTAATCTTTCCATGCTAAAGGTTTCCTTCATGGGTAGAAAATGAGCTGATTTGGTTAATCGATCCACAATTACCCAAATCGCGTCATTACCCTTTCTGGTTTTGGGTAACTTAGTAAAAAAGTCCATGGTTATTAGTTCCCATTTCCATTTCCATACAGGCATTTCTAATTGTTGGAGTAACCCTGAAGGTTTCTGGTGTTCTGCTTTAACTTGCGAACAAGTAAGACACTTAGAAACACATCTAGCTATGTCCTTTTTCATTCATATCCACCAGAAATTATTTCTTAAATCTTGGTACATCTTATTATTACCAGGATGCATGGTATACCTAGATTTATGGGCTTCCTCTAAAATCTTATCTCTTAAATTTCCTTGCTTAGGTACCCAAATCCTTTTCTTGTGGAATCTCCAAATTCCATCAACCCCTTGCTCTAAGTCTTTTATTCTTCCTTTCATTCCTTCAGCATCATCCTTGATTGGTGCTTCTTAAACATTCTTTAGTTGTTCCATTAAGTCTAGTTGTAAACTTAATCTAAGAGCACGAACTCGCTTTTGCTTTTCATGATATTTACGGCTTAGAGCATCCGCGACTACATTCGCTTTTCCTTCGTGATATTGGATATCACAGTCATAGTCACTCAAAATTTCCATCCATCTTCGTTGTCTCATGTTTAATTCTTTTTGGCCAAATATATATCTTAAACTCTTATGATTTGTATAAACAGTAAACTTACTTCCATACAGATAGTGCCTCCATATCTTAAGGGCCAAAATTATCGACCCTAATTCTAAATCATGTGTCGTATAGTTTTCCTCGTGCTTTTTCAATTGACTAGAGGCATCCACAATTACCTTTTTGCGTTGTATTAGCACACATCCTAATCCTAGCTTAGAAGCATCACAATAAACTTCAAAATCTTCTGTTCCTTCTGGTAAGGCAAGGATTGGGGTGTTTGTTAACCTTTGTTTTAAAATCTTAAAAGCTTCTTCTTGCTTGGGTCCCCATTCAAACTTCACTGCTTTACAGGTTAGCTTAGTTAATGGCACAACTAATTTGGAAAAATCCTTAATGAAGCGTCTATAATACCCAGCTAATCCTAGAAAACTTCTAACTTCCATTGCTGATTGCGGGACCTTCCATTTGGTGATCGCTTCTATTTTGGAGGGATCTACGTGAATACCTTCGTGATTCACCATGTGTCCTAAAAATTGTACCTCTTGTAGCCAGAATTCACACTTCGAGAATTTGGCGTAAAGCTTCTCTTTTCTTAACAAAGTTAAGAGTGCATGCAGGTGCTCACAATGCTCGTCCTGACTTTTGGAATAAATAAGTATATCGTCGATAAAGACAATCACAAATTTATCCAAGTACGGTTTACAGATCCTATTCATCATATCCATGAATGCTGTAGGAGCATTTGTTAATCCAAAGGGCATGACTGTAAACTCGTAATGACCATACCTAGTTCTGAAGGCAGTTTTAGGTATGTCTTCTTCTTGTACTTTCAACTGATGGTATCCGGAGCGTAAATCTATCTTAGAAAAGTATCTAGCTCCTTGCAATTGATCAAAAAGATCATCAATCCTAGGTAATGGGTATCGATTCTTAATTGTAACCTTATTCAATTCCCTGTAATCGATACACATTCGCATTGAACCATCCTTCTTTTTCACAAACAACACGGGTGCTCCCCAAGGGGATGAACTAGGTTGTATAAATCCTTTGCTTAATAATTCATCTAACTGCTTTTTCAGTTCTAACATTTTAGTGGGTGCTAATCGATAAGGTGCCTTAGCTATCGGTGTAGTTCTAGGAATTTGATGAATTCTAAATTCTACTTCCCTATCGGGTGGTAATCCAGGTAGTTATTCTGGGAATACATCTGAGTATTCTGATACTACTGGAATTTCCTTAAGTTCCCTACCTTTAGTGTTAATGATTACCGAAATCATATACACCATTCCTTGTTTTCGTTCATAACTAGAAACTTTCATTATAGAAATGAATTTCATTGATTTACGTGGCTTATCTCCTGTAACCATGATTATTTCTCCTGATGGTGTATAACTTCTATGGAATTCTTATCACAGAGAATTCTTGAATGGTTGGCTACTAACCAATCCATTCCTAACACCACATCAAACCCGGCTAAATTCATAGGTAATAGGTTTGCAGAAAATTTATGGCCTAAGAGTTCTATCTTTTCTTCTTGCAAGACCTTATCTATGTTAACAGAATTACCATCTGCGGTTTCTACCGTAAAAACTTGTCTAAGGTTGGTTAAGGGTAGGTTAAGAGCTTGACATAGTGAAGTATTTATAAAACTTTGGTTTGCACCAGAGTCAAATAATACTTTTGCATAAACGTCAAGAACTAGGAACGTACCGGCTATCACATCTAGGATGAGTTCTGCTTCTTGGGTAGTCAACTGGAATGCTCTTGCATTCTTTTTGGTAGTTCCTTCTGCAGGTTTGGCTTTGTTGTCAGCTGGTTTGACCAATTTGGGGCAGTCTGGTCTAAAATGTCCAGCTTCTCCACAGTTGAAGCAGATTGTTGATTTCTTCCTTCTGCAATCTTCTTCTTGATGCCCTGGAATTTTGCAGAAATTGCAATACCCATTGCATATTCCAAAATGATTTCTTTTACAAGTACTGCAAAATTGAGCAGTGGGAGATTGCCCAGTTCCCTTTTTCTTGAAATTACTACTATTACCCACACGAAATCCTTAAGTAATCTTTTGGGCCACTTCCTTTTTCCGGTTTTCTTCTCTTGTGCGCACTAGTCCGTCGGTCAAAGTGTTGGCTAATTCCACTGCATCGTCAATTGTGCGAGGTCTCGCAGCTTTAACGATATCACGAATTTCGCCAATCAAACCCCAGATATAGCGAGATATAAGTACCGGTTCCGGCGAAGCCAGGGTTGGTACGACTCTAGCATACTCGAAGAATGTCGAAGTATACCCGCGACAGTCAACATCCACCATTCGGTGGCTCAGGAATTTATTCACCATTTGCTCTTTTTCATATTCAGGGCAGAATTTCCTTTCCACCAAACTTTTAAATTCTTCCCAATTCATGGCATAAGCCACATCACTTCCCTTGGCTTGTAGTACCATATTCCACCATTCGAGTGCCCCTTCTTTAAAAAGATGTGACGTATACATGACCTTGTCTTCCTCGGCACATTTACTTATTTTAATTACTGCTTCTGTTTACTCTAACCAATGCAGTGCAGCAGTTGCCCCTTCGTTGCCTGTAAATTCAATTGGTTTACAGGCAAGAAATTCCTTATAAGTGCAACCAGGTGTTGCAGCTTTCATTTTCTTGAGGAATGGGGCTTGCACCACATCATCATTATCATTATTATTAATGTTGCCTCCTCCATTTACACTATTACTGAAATTGTCGCCGTGAGTACGTTTGCTGGGAATAATTGGTTGAGGTTCAACTGGATTTCTGGCAGCAGCAAGGATTGCTGAAATAGCATTGGCTATTCCTTGAGCAACGATATTTTCTATATCTTGCCTATTAAGAAATTGGTCTCCACTATTTTGCTCAGATTGGTTAACTTCGTTAACTGGTTCATTGACAAAATGTTCCATCTGATAATTAACAATAGATAAATTATTGGCACAAACAAAATAATAATCAGTCACAATAAATAATCACATATAATCAAGTTAACACGTATAGCCAAAATTGTCGACTTTGCGACTTTCATCTTTTTATATATTAGTTTGCATCACTACACACCTGTTATATTACAAAAGTTTTATTTTTAAGTTATTTTACATGATTATATTTTATTATTATTATTAAACACGTAACCACACCACCACATACGATCCCGTCAGCTGTCACTTCAGAAACGACGTTCCCTCTCGTCGTATTTCCATGATATCCTCCCCCTACTTCCCGGATTCTATTCCCCGCGTCCATCAGCTCCTCGCCATAGTGGCGGAGTTCAGCCAGGTTTTTTGTGCTCATAGGTGGGTTTGGTGCAGGCTCGGGGTCAAATTGGGGGAAAAAGGTATTAGGGTTATTCAAGAGATTCTGAAATTGCCAGTCAGTTGTCCACCATTCTTCTAGCTCTCCTGGTAGAGGCCGGGGGTGGATAATAGGATCTGGGATAGCAGGTTCCAGATTAATTGGAAGTTGTGCTTCCGCTGGGTAATTGAAGAGGTTTTCATCGGCAGGTCCAATGAGGTCACTAAGTGCCAGTTTACGATCCAGCTCCTCCCATGATGGCATTTCCTGGACTTGCCCGGAACTTTCCCTGATTTCTTTTCCTTTTCCTTTATCCTTCGGATCTTCAGTCTTTATAACTTTCTGCACCGCTGGTTTCTTCCTACGCACAAGCCTCCAGCCTACAAGTCTTCTTCTCTTTTCGGTTTTGGTTTCTCCTGAGGTTGGGCTTGGAATATCATTGGCTCTTCAATATCAGTCTGGTAGCCGGTGGTATCCATATCTGTGGTATGGATAGTAAAGTTTTGAAGTGCTTCTGATAGTTCATTCATGCTGATAGCATACATGAAGAAACACACAAAATTCTAAGTTAAAATTTTGTAAATTAAATTTTCACAGAATCACAGAATGACAATCAGAAAATTTAAGTATTTCTAAATACTTAATTGGCTTAAATCAGTGGCTCTGATACCACCTTTTTCTGTCACGGCCCCCGTCCCGGTGTGACCCGGTCCAGGAGCCGCGGGACAGAAAACCCGTGGTATTTATTATTTGAGTTGACAGCGGAAGTTTAACAGGATCTTTTAAAATTTGAAAATGCCCAATTATTTTATTTCATGAATTGGGACAAACCCCATAATTTACAATAGAGGAATTTCACGAGGAAATTCTCTGTTTTACAAAACATGTTTATTTATTTTACTGAGCCACCACTTCAAGCTTGTTAGTGCTCCGTAGCACGTTTTCCTTGATTCACAGTACGTCACCTGAAACATGTTTTGAAAAATATTTTATCAGCGGGGAAATACTGGCGAGTCACTCAAGTTTAATAAAATGACACATAGTTATAAATTACAGCATAAGAGCGATTACAATGGCTACTATCTTATTTTTATCTGGCGCCGTGTCACACCCTGGTGACGATGGTCATACCACTATTGGGTCCTTTCACCCAAGTAGTGATGATTATCACTGTTAGGTTGATGAACCTAACCGTGAGAAATTAGTAATGTGCACAATACCCCACTAGCCAGTGATTCAAGATAACCACGACTTAATCCCTGTAATTATAACCTTTGAAAATAATTTGAGGTTTAGTAAAACAGTTGATAAAAAGAGAATGACTCACATTGCAAGTTTAGACTGGCAGAGTTTAGTCTACTGATAAGCCTGATAACCTAATTTAAACAACAATGCATACGAAACTAGGTTAGTAACTTAATACAACATTTACGATAAGCTCACGAAATCAAAACCCTCACGACGAATGACAAAGTATAGCCCGGATTCGGGCAGCACTTAAACATCCATCGGATCGGTTTCAATCAATCGGACATTGTATCGTAGCAGTGATCGAGTTATTACCCTTGATCGTAGCAGCGTTTTGCTATTGTGAATGTGATTTTCGGGCAGAAAGAAAGTGATTTTGGAAAATTTTTCGCACACAACTGAACTGCTCATGGCCAACCTATTTATAGCTGATGTTTTGGGTTTTACGCTGCCTGCGTAAACCCTCTCTTGACTCTTACGCGGCCCGCGAGGGCCACCTAGTCTACAACTAGGGCTTGTGTGTCACAGGTAGGTCTGCCACGTGGCCTGTATCGCTTATCCGGTTAACCTTGCTTTGACGCGACCCGCGTAAGCCTAAGCTTACGTTTTACGCGGCCCGCGTGAAACCCAATTTTCTTGTTTTCCTGGTTTTTCATGAGGACTAGGGTTTCAGGGGTCCGGGTTTTCACTTACGGGTCGTTTTTGGACAATTTTGCAGGTCCTTACAGTTATTACCCTAATACGGGCAAAGTTTCGGGATTTAGAAGTCTGAAATTAGAATGACAGAACAAGAGAACAAGAGAAAGAAAAGAATTGAACGATTTGAAATGAAACTCGAACTCTTTATTTATAGGGCTGGAAATGGGGCGCGTCGCGGCCCGCGAAGCACATAAGTTTCTTCTACGCGGCCCGCGAGGGAGTCTAGGTTGACACGTGTAACGACGCGTGTCCCTCATCCTTATCCGGTTACCCTTGAGCTGTCACGCCCCGCATAAGCTTCGGTTAACTCTTACGCGGCACGCGAGCGATCCATAAAATTGAATTTCTTCTTTTTTCACAAGGATTAGGGTTTTAGGGGTCCGGGTTTCCACTTACGGAGTGTTGTGGGACATTTTTGCAGGTCCTTACATCCTCCCCACCTTAATTAAAATCTCGTCCTCGAGATTTACTGGAACAAGTATGGATACTTCCGTCTTATTTTTGATACCCAAGTATATTCTTGTCCATTCTTTAAGTCCTACTTTACCCTGACCAGAACTAATCTTGCATGTTTTTGGAATTCTCATGATTGACTAATACGGTCTTGCATTTACTTCTATATTTTGAGGAGGTATAACTAAAAATTTCTAAGTATTTCATGAAATGTATCATGTATACTTGCCATTTTAGCTGATAAGCTACTGGTCCACTTTGCTTAGTTACTTTAATGGTTTGACATTCCTCGGACTTAACTTTCCTTTCCAAATACAGAGAGACTTTTAGTGATATCCTTTCTCTTATTTCAATGGTTTGCCGATCTCATGGCCTGATAGTTGCTTTTCTCATATGTATGTCTAACAAACTGGATGATACTATCATCCATAAAGTGTTTTAAACGGTTAACACTAATACTTGTAGATCAATTATTGGAGAATCTTATGAGTGATAAATGATAGTTCTATTTATCGCACATGCACTTAGCATGTCTTTCTATGTTTGTAGTGTTCCTTTATACTGCTCAAAATAGGTCGGGTTAAAATTTTTCCCAAAAATGAGAAGTGAAATGACTATCTTGATTTAATACAATAGATAACGGGATTCTATGTAATGAGACCATTGGATCCCTACACAACTTAACTAAGCATTTTATGCTAAAGGTTTCCTTCATTGGTAGGGATTGAGCAGACTTGGTTAATCGATCCACAATCTCCCTGATTGTGTCGTTACATTTTCTTATGTTGGGTAATTTGGTAACAATATCCATTTGTTATCAATCCCATTTCCATACTGACACTTCTAATCATTGAAGTCAACCTAAAGGTTTCTAACGTTCAGCTTTAACTTGCTAACAGATTAAATACTTAGAGGCATAACTTGCTATCTATCAGTAATTCTTATAAAACTCTTGATACCTCATATCACTTACATGATGCAACAATTACTTAGTTCTATGAGCTCCTTCGAGAATTCTTTCTCATAGGTTTCCTTGATTAGTACCCAAATTCTTTTCTTATGGAATCTTCAAATTCCATTAGTTCATTTTTTTTTCTAATTCCTTCATTATTCCTTTATAATCCTTCAGCATCATCCTTGATTGCTGTTTCTTGGGCACTCTTCAATTGTTTTATTAAATCTATCCGCAATTTTAATCTAAGAGCACGTACTTGGTTCGGCTTCTTATGAAACTTATGGATTAAAGCATCAACTATAACATTAGTCTTAACTTGTAATCGGTGTTGTTCCTAGTCTTAGATGAATTTTGAGTTTCTCCTCACGATCGAGTGATAGTCCTAGTAGATCCTCTGGGAAAACGTCGGTCGGAATTTCTTTCAGTTCCATGCCTTTAGCGTTGATGAACTCCGAGACCATATACGCTATGTCTTATTTACGTGCATAACTCACAGCTTTCATCACAGACGAACTTTGTCGGCTGGTCTGTCTTTTCTTCCTGTGGTCACTTCTCCTGTTGGCTTGCAAATCTAAACCTATACTAATGGTTTGGACAACTTTACTCCTTTGCACCCCATGTATTTCGTAACAGCTTCTTTATTACTGGAAATCTTACTAGGATTATAGGTGAAGAGAGTCTTTGTAAGTGCACCTAGTCGTGGTTACTCTTATCTTTGCAAGAGTTCTTAAAGAAAGTAGAATTACTCTTGTTAGTGTAAGTTTTTTTAGACGTTTTGTACCTAGCACAACTTTTCCTAATGTGTTAATAATCTAAGGTAACGCAGAGGGAATTCTTATATTTTCGATGGCGTTCAACTTTAAGGGTTCACATCGTTCATCTTGTCGCACGAGTTACGAGACAGGTGATTAAATGGAATAGTTTTCGATGTCGGAATTATAGATGTATACGAGAGATTCCTGATAAAAATTCTAGAATTACTATTGACACACAGGCTCGTGATATATTTTAAATTATCAATCCTTATGGTTTTTGGATTTCCTTATAGATATACATATCTATATAATCATATATTTCACATATTGTAATATACAAACCTTGCATAAGGTTAATGTATTTAAAAGATTCATATTTCGAAAAACAAGCCAGATATCAGGTCATGATACTATTTAGGGAATTCTGTTACTTGTTTGACATATTATATACCCCATCTTACCCGGTTCTCGTCGGAGAGGTAATTTGTATTTCCCATAAATAGAATCTTCTCAATTCATGATTAAAATGAATCTTTTATTAGAGCTTTTATCAAAGAACAAGGTAATTAGTATTCACATGATGGATCATATTCTAGAACCCAGTAGTACCAATAAACAAGAAATAACAGTGGCCAAGTGTTATCGCTTATTTACCATACTTGCAACGTTCTAGTCATCATCCTCACGACATACTAACACCCATCACATTTTATCTACGCAAGTAATTAGCTTATCTCGAAGCTTATACTAAGGCATCTTTCTTAAGTTCAAGTCTAAATACTATCCTTGTTGCTACCAGTTAATAACAATTTCCTAACTCTTTCGTTTAAGCTTAGGTATTATTACAACACCTAATTGCTTAAACCAGTGGCTTAGCTCTGATACCACCTTCTGTCACGACCCCCGACCATACCCAAGACGGGAGCCGCGAGCAGTCAAGTGGTATCGGTGATTATTTTAAAAAAAACATTGCAGCGGAAATGTTCATCAGGACCGTGAGTTAGGAAAAATATCAGAGTTTAGAAACACCGGATTTTATTTATTAAATAGATGGGATAAAAACCAATGTTTTACAAAGGTAGCTTTAATAAGGGATAAACCCGAATATATAAAACCATGTTTTCTTAATTTAATTCAATTGATAAAATAAGCCACTTCTTTAAGCCTTTCGGTGCCGTACCATCACTCTTATTCCAATCTACTGTCATTACCTAAAACGCGTTTTAAAAAGGTTTAGTCAACAGGAAATACTGGTGAGTTCATTCATTTTTGTACAAAACGACACTTTGTTATAAATTACAGCATAAGAGCGATTACAATGGCTACTATCTTATTTTTATCTGGCGCCGTGTCACACCCTGGTGACGATGGTTATACCACTATTGGGTCCTTTCGCCCAAGTAGTGATGATTATCACTGTTAGGTTGGTGAACCTAACCGTGAGAGATTAGTAATGTGCACAATACCCCACTTGCCAGTGATTCAAGATAACCAAGACTTAATCCCTATAACATATAACTGGAAAACATCTGGGTATTGTAAAACACTTTTGATAAAAAGAGAATGACTCACCTTGTTAACATATAGTCTTTGATTAAACAAGCCTCCAGATTCTATGCCTTCTGATAACTAAGCATCTACTTTATAGTTCTGAATCTTCTGATGATTAGTTATCTTGTTTGATTGTAAGTGTAGGGTGCAGAGTTTTCTGGTAGTTAAACATTTAGTTTAACAGAGTGGAATACGTATTAGTGTTAAACCCAATCAAACCTAACGATGGTCACGAGATCAGAACCTTAACGAAATTCACAAAGTATAGTTTTATTTAGACAAAACTTTGGCATTCGTTTCAGAACGAAATTCACAAAGTATATAGTCTTATTTAGACAGCACTTTGGCATTCGTTAGTTGGTTCCTGAATCGATCGGACAGAATATCGCATCGGTGATTATTGGTTAGAACACCAAGGTATAGAGAGAAGAATAGAAGGAATGAGCAAAGAAAAATAAATCCTAAGCTTCCTATTTATAGGTAGGAAATATGAGATTTCTAGGAAGTTTCCTTTGTATTTTCTAGGAAATTTCATATAGCTTTTCTATGAAATTACCTATACATTTTCTAGGAAGCTTCCTACCAACATATATATCTCCTTACACCTTCCTTGCACCTTCCTCATATATATCTATCTCATATATATTTATTTTCATGTATATCTATTTTGGTGCTTAATTAATCTTACTTAGCTTAATTAATCCTGCTTAGCTTAATTAATCTTGCTTAACTTATTAATCATACTTAACTTGATTAATCTTACTTAACTGATTAACTAATCTTACTTAACTGATTAATTTTCCTTGATGGTTTAATTAAGTAATTTACTTAGCCGATTAATTAAATAACGTAATTAACTGATTAATTAACTTACTTAGCTTGCTTAATTGCTAAGTTTCCTTTCCTGTTAAGTTTCCTTAGCTATTAAGTTTACTTAATTACTAAGTTTACTTAACCATTAAGTTTTCTTAATTATTAAGGTTTCTCAACTACTAAGTTTACTTAACTGTTAAGTTATTTTAACTACTATGTTTATTTAATCGCTAAGTATTCTAGTTTAACAGCTTCCTAGTTACGAATTCTAATTTCTAGATACAATGGAACTCGTATTAGTGTATTAACTTAATTCAACTTTAATGATAATCACGAGATCGAAACCCTCACAACGAATGACAAAGTATAGCCAGATATTGGCAGCACTTAAACATCCATTGGATCGGTTTTAATCGATCGGATAAAGTATCGTACCAGTGATTAGAGTTATTACCCTAATACGGGCAGAGTTTCGGGATTTAGAAGTTCTGACATTAGAATGACAGAACAAGAGAACAAGAGAAAGAAAAGAATTGAACGATTTGAAATGAAACTCGAACTCCTTATTTATAGGGCTGGAAATGGAGCGCGTCGCGGCCCGCGAAGCACATAAGCTTCTTCTACGCGGCCCGCGAGGGAGTCTCGGTTGACACGTGTAACGACGCGTGTCCCTCATCCTTATCCGGTTACCCTTGAGTTGTCGCGCCCCGCGTAAGCTTCGGTTAACTCTTACGCGGCCCGCGAGCGATCCATAAAATTGAATTTCTTGATTTTTCACAAGGATTAGGGTTTTAGGGGTCCGGATTTTTCTTCTTACGGAGTGTTGTGGGACATTTTTGCAGGTCCTTACAACTGTCAATCCTGGCTTGTGGTCATGTTACTATTCACAGTATTAGTAACAAGTAATGTATACAAAACCCCAACATACCGACAGTAATTGTATAATACATAGACTCAATCACTGTTATCGTAATTTAAAACAATTGAGGTTTGTATAAAAAGGTTTATAAAACTAGATGTACTCACATTGCTGTTTTAGATAATACTACTGCTTTCTGGTGACTTCCTGGTTATAATCTATTAAAATTAAACAATGCACATGTGTTAGTAAGATAACCCACTTTACGTTAGCCATACCCCCAAGACAGAACTCCAACGACTGAGTCAGGCAGAGCCTTGACATGCGTTACGGAGCTCTAGATCAATCGGGCAGAGTAACTAATATGTAACCAGGGGTTATAATACTTACAACGAGGTAGAGCTTCGCTTTTTAGGGGTATAAAATCCGAGCAATATTACACTATTATAGGGACAGAGAAAGAAAAGAAATTTTGAACAAATTCTAACTGAGCTCGACCACTCCTTATATATGCTAGAATTAGGGCGGCTCGTGCCCCGCGACTTCCTGTGTTTAATCCTTCGTGGCCCGCGAGGCCACTAGGCTAGGGCCTAGCTTAGTCGAGTCAAAGGTATAGCTTTGACGGGTAACTGGACATGTGGCGGCACCGGGTGCTGCCTGGTGTCACTGAGTCGCGGCTCGCGACTACTTGGCTTAATCGGGTCGCGCCCCGCTAGAAACTCATATTTTTGTTTTTATTTGTTATTTAATAATATAAAAGTATTTCAGGTCCGTTTTTCGTATACGGGGTATATTTTAGGACGTATAGGGGATGCTAATGGTTTTGGGAGAGTTGTTATATCCTCCCCACCTTGTTTTAGATCTCGTCCTCGAGGTCTACTGGAATAGGTGTGGATATTTCCTTTGCATCTCTGATTTGAGCTCCCAAGTGTATTCTGGTTCTCTCTTGGAATCCCATTTCACTTTGACCAGAACTAATCTCTTCTGTTTGAGATTCTTGATCTTTCTATCTTCAATCTGTAGCGGTTTCTCTACAAACTTAAGTTTCTCGTTGACCTCTATATCCTTAAGAGGTACCTTTAATGTTTCATCTGCTAAACACTTCTTGAGATTATAAACATGGAATACATCATGTATTCCTGCCATTTCCTCTGGCAATTGTAGCTGGTAAGCTACTGGTCCTATTCTTTTGATAATCTCAAAAGGTCCAACATACCTGGGGCTTAGCTTTCCCCTCTTAATGAATCTAACCACTCCATTCCGTGGAGAAACTTTTAATAGTACGTTATCTCCTACTTGAAATTCCAACGGTTTTCGCCTGTTATCAGCATAACTCTTTTGACGATCGCGTGCTGTTTTAAGTCTTTCCTTAACTTGAATAATCGTGTCCATTGTTTCTTGTACTATCTCTGGTCCAGACAGTTGTTTTTCTCCAATTTCTGCCCAACATACTGGAGTTCGGCACTTTCGTGCATAGAGTGCTTTAAATGGTGCAGCATTGATATTGGTATGATAACTGTTATTGTAGGAAAATTCTATTAATGGTTGATTTTCGTCCCAATTTCCTCTGAAATCAATTACACAAGCTCTAAGCATATCCTCCATTGTCTGAATGGTCCTTTAACTTTGTCCGTCCGTTTGAGGATGATAAGTTGTGCTTAGTTTTAACTTGGTTCCCATTGTTTTCTGGAAACTAGTCCAAAAATGAGAAGTAAAATGGCTATCTCTATCAGAAACAATAGACAAAGGAATTCCATCTAATGAAACTATTTCATATACATATAACTTAGCTAATTGTTCCATACTGAAAGTTTCCTTCATGGGTAAGAAATGAGCAGATTTGGTTAATCTGTCTACAATCACCCAGATTGGATCATTACCTTTTCGTGTCTTGGGTAATATAGTAACAAAGTCCATTGTTATCAATTCCCATTTCCATATTGTCATTTCTAATTGCTGCAATAAACCTGGGGGTTTCTGATGTTCAGCTTTAACCTGTGAACAATTTAGACACTTAGCAACATAGGTTGCTGAAGGGGTAAGGTCCCAAAAATCTCGTGTTAAGCACCTGGGACCATACCACCACCTCGCCTTTTAACCCTCTTTAGACCTTGCACGGCCGCGCACTGGTCCAAAGAGAGCTTTGGACAAAAACAGCAAATAACATCTGCGCACCAAAAGGGAACTAAATATATCCTTGCGCCTTTCTCCTTAATCAGAGAGAAAAATCCCAGTTAGCATTCTCGCTTAAATAATACCCAGACTTGGATATTATTCACCTCAGTTGATACCACATGATAAGGAGTCACACTGGATTATGGCAATAATCTTCTAGAAGGCTCAATCGTGCACCACTAGGCGGTTATAACCGTCTAGCCACGTGTCATCATCCCAGGCTCTCTCGAGTTCATGGTGATGGCATGGAATTAGAGAGAAATCTCCACTTACCCACTTTCCACGTGGCAATACCCCAGCCGTTGATCTAAACAGCGATCCGTGTGCTCTCACGTCAGATTAAGAGAATTAACGGAGGGAAAAATAACCGCTTACGGAGTTAGCACATTCCGTCAACATTTCAATAACAGGTTTTCCCGCCCAAACTCCCGGCTATAAATAGAAGAGTAATTTAGGTACAAACTTCAAGTCACATTCACTTTACATATACTTCTTTTTCTTCTTCAAATACCGATACTTATTCTTAAGCCGGAGGGTGGTCACGGAGAGAACCCCCATTCTCCCCGTGACGAGGCTGACGGTGTTTTGTTTTGCAGCTATCGAGAAGAAGAGAGGATCTGTCCCTTTGAATTGAACGAGAGAGAACCAACCATTTTTATGCAGAACCTAACCCCCTGGATTATCTGATTCCGGTCATTTATCCAGTGTTTCTTCATTGGCGCCCACCAATTTCTCTGTTTCATCCGTTTTTTTCTCGTTTCCGATTCACTTTGTTGTTTCCATTTGAAAATGGAAGAAACTTCAACTCATCATCAAAATGGCCCTCGGCCAAATTTCGTCAACAATACCCAGGTCGAGGGTATTGTAAAAGAAGCCTAGGATGACAATGAAGTGCAGTTCAATCATCCAAACGAACCTGTTACCCCAGGGGTACAGCCTGAGATCCCTGTAAGCTCAATTCTACCACCAGGAGAGACCCCAATCTCCTAGTATGTTAGATCTCAGGGGGCATTGAATGCTGTGTATGCACAACTTTATGCACAAAATGTTCCCCAAACCCAATCAAGAAGGCCTGTATCCCATGCTAGGGCACCATCGGTACCTCATGTTTCTCAGCATGATGGGCCATCCCGAGTCCAGATCGAAGACACCAAGGTTTACTCTAGATCTCCATCAAGGTACGAGTATACTCAATCAGAAAATCGTCGAAGAGAATATCGAGACGAGTCTCAATCTCATCGCCTTCAGTCAGTTCTTACCAGGTTGGGCCTATCTCGGGACACCCACACTAGGGAGTATGATAGAACATACCGTGAAGGTGAAAGTGCAAGTGTGTTTAGTCGGCTACAGCCAAATTACAATAGAGGTAAACCCCGCGCGATTTACAACCCCGAGGCTGAGCACAATTATAATCTGATATATCGCCCAGTGGAAGCAGCGGAGAACTCAAAATTCATCAGCGAAATTGCTCTAGCTCCACTAGAAAAGGTGAAGCTCCCGTCCAACGTAGGCAAGTTTAACGGCATGACGGACCCGAATGGCCATCTTCGGGTCTTCACAAGCGCAGAGCTGGTGGGAGGCTGGACGCTACCAATGTGGTGTCACCTCTTTATTCAAACCCTTACAGGCGCCTCAAGGCTTTGGTTCGACAACCTGCCTGTGGGGAAAATTACGTCATGGGTTGACTTGCGCGAGAAATTTTTGGTACACTTCAGTCAACAGAGGCGATCCATCCGCGATACGGCGGACGTAATGAATATATGGCGCCGTAATGATGAAAGTCTAGAAGACTTCATTACTCGTTATAACAAAGAAGTACTCGAGATTGGAGACGTACATGAGCACCTGATCCGAGCTCAATTTAAATATGCCGTCAGATGTGACGACATGATAAAAGTCCTGTCCGGAACTGAGGGGCTCCCAAAAAGCTGGGAAAAATTAATGGCAGCGGCTAAGGTCTATGCCCAGACGGAGAAGAATCTCAGCACCAATAGACCGCCACCACCTCACAGCCGACCAGCAGACTTAGGCCCGAGCAGCGGGAAAAAGTTCAAGAAAAGTTGGCGCGATTGCTCAGGCAATTATTCATCTGAGGATGCCAGAGCTACAATCAACAAGCTCGCTGCACAAAGGGAAGCCAAACAAGAGAACAGGGAGAGACAATGGACTCCTTTAACCAAAACTCCAGCGGAGGTGTTGAGTACGAAGGATTACCAGTTTAAAGCACCACCGCCTATGAAGAACAAGCGCGGCCAAGACCCAAGTCAATATTGTGATTATCACAAAGACAACGGGCATACAACTAATAACTGTATCTCTTTGTGCACAGAAATCGAGAAAGCGCTTAAAAGCGGTGAACTCACTCACCTCTTACAAAATGTGCGCAAAAAGATTAAACAAATCACTCGTGGCGACGAAGGCCCGAGTAAAAAAGCAAAGAATTAAGTAGCAGTTTATAGCCTCCTTGCAGATTAAACAAACTCTACAGTTTATCAATCCTCAGGAAGGACTATAGTAAGTTAAGTCCCATGTAATTATTTTAATAGACTTTGTACGGCCTCTGCGCCTTATCCATGAATAAACAACAAAGTTCTATTATTTTTGTGTTTTTTCTTACAAAGTGCATGCAATTTCTTTTGGTAAGCGCAAAAACATTATGGTAAATATAATACAAGTCTCATGAACGGTCAGTGATTACATCACGCGAGACCATACGTTCACACATGAGCTTTATACCACCTTCATTCGCCTTACCTAATCAAAGTAATTGTACCCATGCAAAATATTGTAAACCAAAAACACATCATACTATTCTTGGTGTTGGTGCACGCAATTACGCACTCAATTTCAGCAGAATCAGAGCTTAAAACATCCAGATTTGACATATTTCTCTTAAATTTCTTGTTCTTTACGTTTTTCTCTGAATTTTGCAAAATTGACAGGGTTTTTACGGTTCAAATTCACTCATTTTTTGATATATTATGCGAAACTGTGTGATCTAATACTCTACAAATTTTCAGGTCAAAATTCCAAGCCGTTTGGAAGAAATTCGGATTTTTGTGGTGCGAAAATGAATACTGTTGCTGTTGTTCCTGATGTTAACCGCACGGATCACCACCCGTGCGTATAACAATCCGAGCGTATCACCATCCGAGCGGATAGCAATCCGAGTCTTGTGTTATCACCACGTTGTCACTTAGTCAACAATAGTCAGAATTGTCAGCACCGCTTATAGGAACTTGAAATTAATCAGATTTAATAACTTTGCATGTGAATTGATCAAAGTTGCCGGCCACTTTGTTGAGCATCACGTGAATTTTTCATTGCTTACATATATCAAATGCAATCGGTGGCATGAGATTTTAATTTGATGAGCATTTTGTCTGCCACGTAATCAGATTCTCACGTGAAAGTTTTTGTAAGGTTACAAGTGAGATTGGCTTTCATCGATTGTGATCAAAAGGTCAACGTGTAATCCAGTTAGACAACTCACTCGAAGTCAAAGAGTCAAAGTGCCAACCGATTAACTCAAGATTTTTCGAGTGGCTTGTGTCAAAGAGTTGGATAGTTAACTCACCCGAACAACATTTATTCGCAAATCTTCGACACGAGTCTTAGATTGATTTCATCAACGCACACTGTTACGAACTGATCGTTTGTTTGTTTGCAGGTGATTCGAGGTGATTTACAAGGCACAAATACCAAGAAATCAAAATGTTTGACGAAAAGGAAAACAAGAATCTTGAAAATTTAAATGATTGGCATTGTGAATCTTGGTGTGGGAGATTAGGTGATAAGGATGTTTATATTAAAAGATTCGAAATTTTTTTATGTAAGAAGAATGAATCAGTGGAGGAGTTGAAAGAAAGGTTTTATGATCTAATCATCAAGTTAGAAAGACATAAGATATATCATTCAAAAGATGAAAGAATCTCAAAATTTGTTGATGCTTTACCTTTGGAATGGGAGAAATTCGTGAATGGACTGAGACGGGATTCTAGTTTATCACGCTTTGATTTAAGAAGTTTCATCAATACAATAACAAATCATAGGAGTCATAAAGATTCAAGAAAAAGGGAGTTATTGGATGAAATAAAAGGAGAATCAGGAAAGATAGATTTGGATGTGATCATTGAAATGAGAAAACGAATCACTGTGTGTCTTGCAGCAATAAATGTTATGAGATACGATATTAAGAGGGGTTGCTATATTGATGAAAATATGAATCCTCTTGATTTTGTTAAAATTTTTTGTGCAGGAACATACAAGATGGAAACAAAGAAAGAAGCTGATAATGGAGAGATGAATGGAAAATGCTCGAAATGCGAAAAATCAGAAGCAGACAATGTGAAACTCTTAAAGGATGTGGAGAGTTTGACATTGGAAAACAAAACTTTGAAAGACGAGAAGAAATCTGATGATGAACAGATTTTGGATTTGCGCTTGAACTGCGAAAAACTAAAATCTGAAAATGACAAACTTTTGGATAATGTTGAGAGTTTGTCATTAGAAAACAAAAATTTTAAAGAAAAAGAAAATGTTGTTGAAAATGAA
Source organism: Helianthus tuberosus (assembly GCA_030545235.1). Lineage (NCBI taxonomy): Eukaryota > Viridiplantae > Streptophyta > Magnoliopsida > Asterales > Asteraceae > Helianthus > Helianthus tuberosus. The sequence goes on along the minus strand of CM060428.1, from coordinate 2,410,774 downwards.
AAATTAAAGATTGAAAAAGATTTTCAAAGTCAAATAAAGATTTTAGAAGATGAGAGAGATATTTTTGGTAAAGATAATCTTGAAAAACAAATTGAAATCAATTCTCATCTTGCTAAAATCATTCAGCTTGAAAAAGAAGCTGAAAAAGCTCGGATTAAAATCAAAGAGCTTGAGAATAAATTGAAAGGTTTTGTGAATTCTACTTCAGATGTTTGTCCAAAACCGATCAATTCTGTTCCAATAAGTGACAATGTCACAAATTTTGACAAAGTCAAAATTGAAGATTGTGATGACAAAGCTGATGATGAAAAAGAAAAAGAAAAGAAAAGAAAAATATTTTTAGATTTACAAGAAAAATTTAAAAATACTGTTTTGCAATCTACTGAAACAGGTGAATGTTCTAAACAAAAACCTGTTAAGAAGAGTGTAGAACAGAAACAAAAAGTAAAAAATTCGAAAAATTTTAAAAATGAAAATAAAAGCTCATCAGTTCAGTCATCCAATCATTATAAAAAATCACAAAAATTTGTAAATGAAAATTCACAAAATGATGGTAATAAGTGGTGCAGGTTTGACCACAGTGCTCAAAAGACAAATCCAGCATTGAAGAGGAGAAATGATTATGACCAAGCCAAACAATGTTATGATCTGAAGGTTTGGACTGAAAGAAGAGGATGGTATAATAACAGAGTGTGCTATACCTGTGGTATTAGAGGACACATTGTTGTTAACTGCCAGAATTGGAATTTTGAGACAAGAAGATGCTTTGAATGCAATATCAAAGGTCACATTGCCAGAGATTGCCCAAGGAGATCTATGGGAAGATCAAGGGTTGAATCTCAGAGAAAGGTAAAGAAACCAGTCACTGTCAAGCCCAAAGAACAGAAAGTGGAAGATAAGAAAGTAAAGCTTTCACAGGGGCAGAGAGACAGACTGAGGAAGAAGAGGAAGAAGGCGAGAGAATACTTGGAGAAGATTTTGTCTTCGGGTTCACCGGTTGGTTCGAATAAAAGTTCTGATGAATCAATTCACTCGACTGCAAAGTCAAGCAAATCGAATTCTTCAGATACAAATCTGAGGACAAACAAGAAGAAAAAGAAAGTTATTGGCGATGAATCTGGCTCATCCAAGTCAGACAAGCCAAGTTCGGGCAATGAATCTGATTCCACAAAATCAGATGAGCCACAAGTTGAGGTAAAAAGGGAAGAGACAGTTCCATTAATGAATGATGAGAACTTTCCACCATTACAAGCCGCAAACCTAAAATCAAAAGGTGTTGATGCTGGAAAAATGTTTAATAGCAATGTTAAACATATTTTTAGTAAGATGGCTGATGGTAAGGAAAAGGAGTAAAAGAATTTTATGAAGAAAGGAGAAAAGCTCAAAATGCGCCTAAGGCTGGTCAGGCTTGGGTGTCAAAATCTGTTAGTTGAATTCCTGACTTGCCGGAGCTTCCAGGTTGGTAAGTGTGAAGCAGGTATCGGCATCATTCTTGAGAAATTCACAGGATGGTAACTGTGATATTTCGTCTTACAAAGTGGCTAATCAAGGACATTAAGTTGTACTTGATTTTCTACAAGTGATTGTGGTGTTTGACCTAATAATGTTAAATTTTCAAAATGGTTAAAAGAGAACAAGGTGATGTGATGACCCCGAACCCACAAGTGATGGGTAAACAAACTAATTTTTCCGGAAAAACCATTCTGATTAAAACAAACTTAAGTGTTTTGAAATCATTATGGGAAATAGTTTGTTGTAAGGGGGAGCCTGAAGAGTTTATCGAAAGGGGGAGCTGGAGCTGAAGACAGATCCACGGGGATTCTGTTCAAGCTAGAGAGAGAGAAAAACCTAAAGCTACGAGTCTGACTAAAATGTTTGAGATTGACTGCGGCAATATCCAAGGGGGAGTCTGTTAGTGCAGTATGTCTATCGCCTCCGTCATCTCAAGACCGTAGCAGAAATAGATTAAGTTTTGTGCTTATAGTGTTATATTTTAGTAAAAGGCAAGGTGGCATTTGTGTAAATAATGAGATATCTCATTATATCCCTTGGCCTATAAATAGGAGCCTTAGGGTTTCATTTAGGAACTTTTGACACTTTTGCTCATTTGCTACATTTGAGAGCTCTAGTTCTAGAGAGAGAAACTAGAGAGAGAAAGTGTCTAGGTGATTCACGGTTCGTGTAACGATTTCAGATCTATCAAAGAATCACGTTTATTGTACGTCTCGTGTGTTTCGGTCTTGCTCGTACACGGATTCCGCACGTCGTACGAGTCGATTTCGCAATCGAAACGGATCAATCCGGGACCTAACAAGTGGTATCAGAGCTTCAGGACGAGGAGTTCATACTACTACAGCTTATTCGATCGAATTCTTTCATTTCTACTCACTTTCTTTCATACATTTCTGATTTGAACTGGTTCCTACGGATGAAACGGTCTGATTTTTGAGTATTACATGTGAAACATACGATTAACAAATCCTAGAAAGTTTCAGATTGAAATACGGATTAAAACATGGTGAAAACTAGTTAAAACGTGATTCCGCTTTTTTGGACATCGAGAGATAATCGCCTGATTTCGCTTTTACGGACATAAGTGATTCCGCTCATACGTACATCAAAATCCTAATTTCGCTCTTGTGAACAGACTCTGAGGGATTTCGCTCATATGTCAGATTGATTTCGCTTTTGTGTCATAAAGTGTCTTGTTTTCGCTTATTTGTCATAATCAGAATTGCATGTGAAAGTTTTCGGCTAAGTGAATTCAAATGGGTGTATGTCAGGCGCATGTGATATTGGTGAATTAGATTTGATAAAGTCTCTAAGTCCTATTAAATGTTTGCATGTGATTCTCGAGAATTGGGATAATCGGCTCATGTTTAGAAATGGCATGTTATCTGATCAAAGTGAACGGTCCAATGCATGTGTAGCATTTAAAAATATATCAACCAAATTAATGTTGTTGTCAGCATAGTGGGATTTAAAGGCCAAATTAAATCATTCGGATCATATATATCCGTTGTGAGTTGTTGGAAATTGAAGTGTCAGCCCATGTGAATTTATTGCAATTTATATTGATACATGTGATCATCTTTGTTCAAGATTTGAGGTCAAATAGAATTCAAACAATATCTGACATTAAACATTTCATGTGATAGTCATCGAGTAGTGTGAAAGCCCATGTGTATTCGGTTAATAAAGAAAACAAGCTAGTGGAATATTTTACATTGTTTTCGGCTGAATGTGAAGTGATAAGTGTCAGCAAGTCATACATATACCGAGCCCATTCAAAGTCAACACATAATTGGCCCAATGAGATGTTGTTTTGTTTAGTTTAAAAGGTTTGGAAAGCCCAACAGAAGTGTATTGTTTGTCTAAGTGTCTTCGGCCCAAGTGTCATAGTTGCAGCCCATATAAAGAAGTGCACGGCTCAAATTTGAATCTATTTCATTCCGACCGGATCCATTCATTCAGTGTCTTCACTCGAACAACATTAGAACGAGTCCGCGAATTTTCGACACGAGTTCTAGATCGAGTCAACTGTTTCACACGTTCACATTTTCTCAGTTCGTTTAAACTGATTAGTTGTTTTCGTTTGCTCTCAGGTGATCAAAGATATACAAGGAGTTTTGAAGATGTCAAGCAGTGAGGTTGATCCTGATAGATATTGGAAAGCAGATTATGCAAAATGGGAAATCGGAAAATTAAATGAACCATTCAAAGAAGCCCAGAGAGCAAAAAGATGGAATGAAGAGTTGGAATGTTACATGGATCCACGGGGTAATCCAGTTGTTGATCCATCAAAAGTGGATTTCGAAGCTGTAATAAATTTGGTTCCAAGGCAGGCTACTTTCAACACAAGAAGGCTTTCTGATAAAAGTTACTTGCCGGATTTAATGAACAAGATAAAAGAAGTTTTTGAAGCAAGTCTACCAAAGGTAGTGGAAATGAAGAAAAGGAAAGAACAAGAACTGGAAAAGCTGATAGAGGAAGTAAAGAAAACTGCAGAGGAAAATAATGAAGAAGAACAGATGAAAAATGAAGATCAGAAAAAGACAGAAGAAGAAGGTGTGATAACGGAAAAAATTCAAACTGAATCTTCTGAATTGTTTGACACAGACAAAAGCATTGAACAGTCTGCTGATAAAAATGAAAACAAGTGCAGGAATTGCATAGAAATGTGCAAAGCCTGTACCGAAAAGGATGAAATGATAAAAACAAAAGATATTGAAACAAGCAAACTTGAAAATGTTTTCAAAACAAAATGTAAAGATATGATTGAAAAAGAAGAAATTTTGAAACTAAAAGTTGAAAAATTGACACAGAAATGTCAAGGTCTTGAAAAGGATAATGATGTTTATAGACAACTGTGTTCAGCAAAATGTGTCGATTGTGTTGAAAAAGAATCTAAATTTCAAGATTTACAAAAACAGTATGATTCTTTAAAGTGGTCGAGTCAGAGAGTACAAGAAGCTTATGATACTTTGAAGAGCCAAGTTAAAAGTTTTGATCAAAGATTGTCAGAAACTTTAGTCACTAAAGAAATGTATGAAAGAAAGTTTAAAGAAAAGCAAATTGAATTGAACAAGTGTGTTGATGAAATTGCTAATCTTAAACAAGTCTTGGCTGAAAAAGAAAAGATTGTTACAAAACTTCAAAGTTATCATAACTCTTCGTACATTCTTGAACGCATTTTCAACATCACACCAGATGACAAAGATACTGAAAATTGCAAAAAGGGTATTGGTTCAGAATTTCATCAGGTACCACCACCATTGAGAAACAATTATACTTTTTATGATGAGGAAAATGTGGCAAAGGGTTTGAACATAGCTGACCAGTTACCTGAAAGTATCGATGTGACTTACTCCAAATCTGATGATGCTAATGATTCAGAGGTGGTAAGTAAGGTTGTTGAAAGCGTTTTGAAAGATGAGTCTACAAAAGGTAAGTCTGAATCACAGGATGAAGATGAAGGAAATTTTCATGATGGTTATCTGAAAAACACAAAATCCGAGAAAAATTTGAATGATGATTCAAAAGGATTGGTTTATACCATGATTGGATCGGACAAACTATTCTTGGATGTTGTATTCCCGATTCAGAATGTGATTTCAGAGAAGGTCGATAAAGTTTTCAAAATGGTTGAGATTGAGAAGTCTGAGATTCCAAAGTTTGCTGGTAAAGGTCATAAATCTTTTTATAACAAACCTGGTTTTAAGAAGAAAAAGATGAAGGCTGGTTTGGGTTATAAAAAGAAACGGAATTGGAATCAAAGTAAAAAACCAAATTTGCAACAAAAGATGAATTTTGTTCAAGGGAAAAGCTTGAAAGAAGAGGAAAAACTCAAATTTGGACAGCAGTCTAATGAGGAGTTTGAGACTATGAAAAAGAAACAACAACAGGCCAAGGATGTTTCAAAGAAAGTGTGTTTTAAATGTGATCAGATTGGACATGTTGCACGAAAGTGTCCAAATCTAAAGCCTGTTGATGTTGAAAAACAGAAATATGAGGATGTGAAACCAAGGTCAACCAGATTTGATTCGAAACAAACTTGGAGGTACAATACAAACAAGTTTGCTTCAAATCAAAATTGGAAATCAAACCCGAACAGGTTCGATTCAAGACAGACCTGGAATTCTCACACACCCAGATTTAGAACAATACAAAGTTGGAGAACATCTGTTGATATGACAAAACCTCAAGAGTTTTGGAAACCTAAAAATGTTGTTCAAAATGAAAAGGTTAAAAAAGAGACAAATTTTTACAAAAGAGGTACTCCGGAAGGTCAAATGTGGAGTATTAAGAAACAAGTGACGTCGGTAAAAGATGAGAAAGTTGCAGTCAAAATTGAAAACGTTTTAAATGACAAAGAGTTTCCAAAATTGAATGAACATTATTGTGTTGAAATGCCTAAGGTCCAACAGACCTGGGCTAAATTGTTCAAATGATTGATAAAGTTTGAATGTGCAGGTGCTCAACGAAGCTGAAGATTGTGAGAATGGTAGTTGGAGCAACCTGGCATAGGAAGAGGTTGCAGAACCCTGGTTTGGTTGAACAGGGAGTTTAGTTTGAGTGATGTTTGTACATAAATATACAATATTTTCAAAATCCTAAAAATTTGAAAAATTAAAAACCAAAAATATGTTTTTAGTTTGTTAAAATTTGAAAAACCAAAAATATGTTGTTTTTAATTTTGTTTTGATTGTATGTTGATTGAATACGCCGAAACCCTCACGGCTGAACAAACATGATTACTTTCATCAGATTGAAAAATGGTTTTCAAACTGTTAAGATCAATGTGTTGTAAATCATGGGGGTACGTTATATTTTCTACAAATCAGAGCACTTTAAGCAGAAAATGGATGGCGAGACAAAGCTATCAGTATTGGTTGTCAAATTTTCTTTAAATGGTTTTGCATTTTAGGGGGAGAAAAATTGTTGTTAGAAAATACAAAAACATTTGAAAATTTGAAAAAGTAAAAAACATGATAAAATTAAAAAATTTGAGTTTTGCGTAAAAAGAGGAAATGATAGTACATCAGTAGACAGTTACAGTACGCTAAAGAAATGGAAAGTTTAAATGTGTTAAACGATCTCATTGTGGATGTGTCGGTAGATTTTTGCACATTTAGTAAACTATTTCGGGATATAAACCTAAATTCAAACTTGCTTATTTCGTGGGGAACACTACTTAGATATATAGGTAACCCCTGAAATCTCGTTTGAAAGGTCTCATAATCTGATATACTAGGTCTTTATACTCAATGATATCTGGGGTATTATTCCGGGACTTCTGCTGAACGGTAGTTCTGACCTAGTCCTTGGATAATACTTTCCGCAAATGCTTGAAACATAGCATCACCCTCAGCATATATGATAAGACAATAAAATTGCTTAGCAATGCTGTTGTAAAAAAGATCCTCTAAAGGGGACACACCTACAAGTTGAGTCATGATCTCTCTGCTGAACGGTAGTTCTGACCTGAGCTCTCATGATTCTTCATAATTTATTAACCCCTTACAGATATCATTTGTGCTATAATTACCTGTAAGACTGAATATTGAGATCTGGATACGGGAGTATATTCAAGAGGTGGGACACATGAATGGGTTTAAGTTCTTAAAATACCTAATTCATATCCTGAATCAGTTGAACTTTGTATGAAAATTTAAGTGGATCAGTATATCGACAATCTAAGTGAATTGTTTATTTCTTAAAGTGAAATTTAAGCTCAACGGTACTTGTGATTTGTCAAAAACTGATATGATCCTCTGACGCATACTCAAACAAAAATATTGTCTGTAAATATGTTTGTACATATTTCTTTACTGCTTTATATTTTCAAAAAATACAAAAAGATTTTTGATTCTGCTTTATTTTCGACAACCGATGTCTGAGTGCTGAGTTTCAAAATCTAAGTAAGCAGATTGTGTTTCTGAGAATAAAACAAGTTCATTAATTTGAAACTTGAAAATTCTTTTATAAAAAATCAAAAACAGTTTGTGATATCTCCAAGGTCATTAAGTTGGACTTGGATGATAAACTGTGAGGGAGTTGGATTCTTTAACACTGCCAAATCTGTAAAGTTTGTTGATAGGGGGAGTGGATTAGAGAATTTGATTGATAGATTAAAATGTTGTTACTTATAGTTGTATGAGTGATTGCAAGAAAAGTCCAGACTACGATCCCGAGAGCTGAGTCTAAGGGGGAGTCTGAAGACAAGCTGAAAGTTAGAAGGAGCTTGTAGCTGGAAAGAGAGGTGTCGATCCCTAAAAGCACAGAAGCTTGACGAAAGGGGGAGCCTGTTGATGATAAAGCTGTTGATGATAGAGCCAGTGATGATATCCTGGTGTAAGAGTCAAAGTGTGAAGCTGATCAAGAGATTGATGGATGCTTACAATGTTACAATCTGAATGAGAAGGTAAAATGATCAAGACTGAAGACTCGGAGCTGAAAACTGCGTCAACATCCAAGGGGGAGTCTGTTAGTGCACGGAATGTCTGTTGACTTCGTTTACATCAAGTCTTAAGTCAAGATAGTCAACATAGGGTCTTGAGAGTTAAATTAGGGTTTTATATTGTTAATTTCGCTTTTATGTACATAGGTTAGAGTGATTCCACTTTTATGGACATGCCATATAAGTGGAATCAGCCACATTATAAATACCCATACATGTGACTTCATTTGTACGAATGAGTGGAATCAGGTCATTAGCTTGGTAACGAAACTTTGTCAAAATTGATTCAGAAAGCTAATAAAGAGAAGAAATTGAAAGGAGAAGCTGTTGTTACTTTACGTGCATTGATTCCGCCTTTACACGTGAAGGTGAACGTCCTTAACTGACTTTTCAGGGTCGCAAACCGGTCCAACACTTGGCGCACCAACACGCCTCCAAAATTATCAAACCACACGGCAGTGTATTGTTAACGGTTACTTGCGCGACAGCGCATTAACAAAAAAGGGATAAACATCCCAAGAGAGCTACAAAATAATTGTTCATACAATTATAAGAAGAAACCTACGCTAAACCTTCGTCCTCATTTTCTTCATCTAGGAAGATTTCCTTCAGTTGCGCCATGTGGTCTTCGGACTGCAATGCAACGTTTATAAGATCCATGACAGGAAGCTGCAAGTTGTTGAATTCTGTTTTCATAGCTGCAAGGGCGGCATCAGTATTAACACCATGAGTAGCAGATTTACTAGTGTCCCAATCAACCTTCAAGGCACTAACTACATGCTGCGAGCATTCCGCATATCCCTGATCATACCCTTCATTTCGCGCAGCAACCACTAAGTGCGCAAATGTTTTATCTAGCTCTTCAGAATTCAGCACTGACTCAGCAACCTATAAAAATCAGGAACATAAGAAAAAAAGCGCAAAAAATCTTCGTAAGAATTACAAACAAAATGAAACTTACGCATGCAATTCCACGCTCTTTCAACCATAGCATGTCGCTTTTCAACAGTTCAAGCTCGCTCTCCGCCGTTGCCCGCGCCGTTTTGGAATTTTCTAATTTTTCCTCAGTTTCAGCTAGGCGGCGAGAGGTTTCAGCTTTCTCAGTACGCGCAAGCTCCAGATCTTTCTTAAGTTGTTCCTGATCAGATAGCAAAGCAATAAGTTCTTCTATCTCTTTATCTCTAAGGGCAAGGGTAGCGCAGGTATGTACCTCTCGTTGCTCACTTCTTTTCCTGTGAGAGCGCGCTTCATCTCGAGCAGCTTCAACATCTGCTTTTTCCTGTTTCAATTTTTCAATCCCCACATCTTGTTTTCTCAACTTCTCAATATCAGCCTTTAGATTGTTGATAATATTGCGGAGGCTCATCTTCTCAGCATTATCTTTTTCACAAATCCTCTTCCAGTTCTTGCGCTCCTCGGAAAGAAGGGCAGCTTCGGCTTCCGCCTTTCTCTTCCAGCCCGCAACGGACCACTCTTCAGTTTTTCGATCAGCCTCAAACTTGGCCTGATCAGCTTCCAGTTTAGTCCTTAACTGGGCAACACGGCTCTCATCATCAGCAACTTTCTTCTTGGATACCTTAAAGGTAGCCTACTCCTTATGCATACTGTGCCACTCACGCACTATGCGATGCGTAGTGGAGGTATAAGAAGCAGCCTCCTCAAGGTAGGCATGGTAGGTTTGATCGTGAAGACTCCCCTCTTGAAACTTAATTTCTCCAGGCGGAAAGATCCCCTGTAGCCAATCTCGGCACACGCGCCAATATGAAAAGGTGTCACCCTTCTTCAGATTCCAAACAGGGACATGAATTTCGGAAGCATTCTTTTCCGAGTAAGTACCTGGGACCATACCTCCACCTCGCCTTTTAACCCTCTTTAGACCATGCGCGGCCGCACACTGGTCCAAAGAGAGCTTTGGACAGAAACAGCAAATAACATCTGTGCGCCAAAAGGGAACTAAATATATCCTTACGCCTTTCTCCTTAATCAGAGAGAAAAATCCCAGTTAGCATTCTCGCTTAAATAATACCCAGACTTGGATATTATTCACTTCAGTTGATACCACACGATAAGGAGTCACACTGGATTATGGCAATAATCTTCTAGAAGGATCAATCGTGCACCACCAGGCGGTTATAACCGTCTGGCCACGTGTCATCATCCCAGGCTCTCTCGAGGTCATGGTGATGGCATGGAATTAGAGAGAAATCTCCACTTGCCCACTTTCCACGTGGCAATACCCCAGCCGTTGATGTAAACAGCGATCCGTGTGCTCTCACGTCAGATTAAGAGAATTAACGGAGGGAAAAATAACCGCTTACGGAGTTAGCACATTCCGTCAACATTTCAATAACAGGTTTTCCCGCCCAAACTCCCGGCTATAAATAGAAGAGTAATTCAGGTACAAACTTCAAGTCACATTCACTTTACATATACTTCTTCTTCTTCAAATACCGATACTTATTCTCACGCCGGAGGGTGGTCATGGAGAGAACCCCCATTCTCCCCGTGACGAGGCTGATGGTGTTTTGTTTTGCAGCTATCTAGAAGAAGAGAAGATCTGTCCCTTTGAATTGAACGAGAGAGAACCAACCATTTTTATGCAGAACCTAACCCCCTGGATTATCTGATTCCGGTCATTTATCCAGTGTTTCTTCATTGGCGCCCACTGATTTCTCTGTTTCATCCGTTTTTTCTCGTTTCCGATTCACTTTGTTGTTTCCATTTGAAAACGGAAGAAACTTCAACTCATCGTCAAACTGGCCCTCGGCCAAATTTCGTCAACAATACCCAGGTCGAGGGTATTGTAGAAGAAGCCTCGGATGACAATGAAGTGCAGTTCAATCATCCAAACAAACATGTCACCCCAGGGGTACAGCCTGAGATCCCTGTAAGCTCAATTCTACCACCAGGAGAGACCCCAATCTCCTGGTATGTCAGATCTCAGGGGGCATTGAATGCTGTGTATGCACAACTTTGTGCACAAAATGTTCCCCAAACCCAATCACGAAGGCCTGTATCCCATGCTAGGGCACCATCGGTACCTCATGTTTCTCAGCATGATGGGCCATCCCGAGTCCAGATCGAAGACACCGAGGTTTCCTTGTTTAGGTATCCAGATTCTTTTCTTATGGAATCTCCAAATTCCATCTATTTCTTGTTCTAATTCCTTAATCATTCCTTTTAATTTTTTAGTATCGTCCTTGATTATTGTTTCTTGTATTTCTCTAATTTTCTCATTTAAATCTATCTGCAAATTTATCTTGAGAGAACGTACTCGTCTTGTCTTTTCATGATACTTTCGACTTAAAGCATCAGCTACTACATTAGCCTTTCCTGCGTGGTACTGGATATTACAATCATAATCACTAAGAATCTCCATCCAGCGTCTCTGTCTCATATTTAACTCATTTTGCCCAAAAACATATCATAAACTCTTATGATCGGTGAAAACGGTAAACTTGCTACCATAAAGATAGTGTCTCCAAATCTTAAGGGCAAAAATTATAGCTTCTAACTCTAGATCATGGGTCGTATAATTCACTTCATGATTCTTAAGTTGTCTAGAAGCATAAGCCATAACCTTTTGACGCTGCATCAATACACATCCATAACCTAGCTTAGAAGCGTCACAATAGACTATCAAGTCTTCAGTTCCTTCGGGTAACGCTAGTATGGGTGCGTTGGTTAACTTTTGCTTCAGAATCCTAAAAGCTTCCTCCTGTTTTGGTCCCCATTCAAACTTAATTGATTTGCAGGTCAATTTTGTTAAGGGAATAGCTATTCTAGAAAAATCGTGAATAAAACGTTTATAATAACCTGCTAGTCCAAGAAAACTTCTCACCTCTGTTGGTGATTCAGGGGCTTTCCACTTAGTAATCGCCTCGATTTTTATGAGATCTACATGAATTCCTTCGTGATTAACCAGGTGTCCAAGGAATTGAACTTCCTTTAGCCAAAATTCGTATTTTGAAAATTTAGCGTAAAGCTTTTCTTTTCTCAGCAAATTCAGAAGAATAAACAAATGCTCTGCATGATCTTTTTTACTCTTAGAGTAAATAAGAATATCATCTATAAAGACAATTATTAATTTATCCAGGTATGGTTTACATATTCTGTTCATCATGTCCATAAATGCAGCTGGGGCATTGGTTAAATCAAATGGCATGACTGTAAATTCATAATGACCGTACCTTGTTCTGAAAGCAGTTTTAGGAATGTCCTCTTCCTGTACTTTCAATTGATGATATCCTGGGTGTAAATCAATCTTAGAAAAGAATCGAGCTCCTTGAAGTTGATCGAACAGATCATCGATTCTCGGTAGTGGGTACCGATTTTTAATCGTAACCTTGTTCAATTCTCGGTAATCAATGCACATACGCACTGACCCGTCCTTCTTCTTGACAAACAAGATTGGTGCTCCCCATGGCGATGAACTAGGCTGTATGAAACCTTTCTCCAGAAGTTCATCCAACTGTTTCTTCAGTTCCTGCATCTCCGCTGGTGCTAAACGGTAAGGTGCCTTGGCAATCGGTGTTGTCCCTGGTATTAGGTGAATTCTGAATTCAACCTCTCTATCTGGCGGTAATCCAGGTAATTCTTCTAGAAAAACATCTGAGAATTTAGATACTACGGGAATATTTTTTAATTCTTTTCCTTTAGTGTTAATGATTATGGAAATCATATACACTAGTGATCCTTTTCTTGCATAGCTTGTTGTTTTATCACATAAATGAATTTTGTGGATTTAGTTGTACTGACTTTTGATCACATAGAATACTGGCATGATTGGCTATTTTCCAGTCCATTCCTAATACAATATCAAATCCAACCAGATTCATTGGATACAGGTTAGCAATAAAATTATGGTTTAAAATTTCTATTCTTTCTCCCTGCAAGATTTCAGTAATCTTAATGGATTCTCCATTCGCCGTTTCTACCAGACATTCTTGTTGAAGTTTAGTTAATGGTTGATTGAGAAGTTTGCAGAACGAAGTATTAATAAAATTTTGGTTTGCACCAGAGTCAAATAATACTTTAGCAAAAATATCATTAAGTAAAAACGTACCGGCAATCACATCTGAAACCATCTTGGCTTCTTCAGCTGTTAGGACAAATGCTCGGGCATTCTTGATAGTTTTGTTGTTTGTTGCTGGAGCTAGGTTCGGGCAGTTTGGTTTGATATATCCCGTTTCTCCACAGTTGAAGCATAGCGTATTGCTGGGTTTCCTCCTGCAGTCTTCCTCCTTGTGTCCAGACATTTTGCAAAAGTTGCAGTATTGACGTGATGCCGTGGTCACAATCAAATTTAATCCAATTACTACTAAGTAGATAGCGGTAAGTGGGTATCGAACACAGGGAGTTTGTGGAAAATGTGCTATTTCTAAATTAACTAAAGTTAACTAATTGCAATAAAAGTAAATTCAAGAATTGGATTGTTTGATTTTAAAACTTAGGAATGCTAAGCTAATTGCAAAAATGAAAATTTAGTTGTGAACAATTGCGAGACAAATGACTATCTTGAGTTTCCGGTTTGCTTCGACTTTTGTGCTAACATTCAACTAGAAAGAACTACATAGACATAGTTCGTGTATGACCAATTGCAGTGATGAAAGGGAACTAAGTACTCAGATTCCTAGAACGTGAGGTTGTTACCCGATGATCAATTAACCCTTACCCAAGCCTAACTATACCCATGATATCTCGATTGCCAACGGCACCAAGAACGTATGGTTTCTAATTAGTTTAGCATAAAAATCAATACTTTACTAACAATCAATCATGCACCATAACAAACAATTCAAAGAGAAAGGAGTTGTTATTCTAGAAATATAAAATAAAAGCACAAGTCTTACGCAACCTTCAACCCAAGATAATCATAGAATGTTTAGCCACACATGGCTTGAAGTGACAACATCATGCAAAAATAGAAGAAAATATTGTTCAACAAGATCACCAACAAAACTAGATGAAAGATAGATGATAAGATATGTTTTTCACTTCCAAGTGCCTCAAATATACTCCCCCAACTCGTCCCCCATCTTCCGTAACCGAATACCCATGATAAGATCCCATAAATCCTCATGAAATGGCCAATAAATGTGTAAGTTACATTTTGAGATCAGTCGGAGGCGTAACCTACGGCTCCCAGCCGTAGGTTACGGCTGTCAGCAGCTCCAAGATCAACATAGGGTGCCGTAACCTACGGCCCTCAGCCGTAGGTTACGGCTCTGAGTGGTTTCTTACGGCAAGCCTCTCCTGTTTTACGGCATAACTTTTGATGCAAAGGTTGGGGCCGTAACCTACGGCCCTCAGCCGTAGGTTACGGCGCTGAGTGTACTTGACTTCTTATTTCTTCACCACAGCTTGATTTCTTCACCTCTTAACGATGCCATCTTCCCACATCCATTCAAGCATCATAAGTCCCGCATCTTAAGCACTTTAGCACCTGCATAATCAAACATAGAGTGGTTACCAAGTTCAAGCAATTAACTGAATAAAGCATGGAATGTGCGTACATTTAGACCTTTTAAGGGTTGTCCTACGGACCACCCGTCACATCCCCACACTTACCCGTTGCTTGTCCCAAGCAACTCATTCAAAAACCATTTTCAACTAAAGCGATCAATCATGCAAACCGAACTAAAATGTGCCATCCTTCTACTAACTTTCAATCATACCACAAGACACACCCCTCACAAAAATCTCTCGGTGACAAGAATTATTAGCATATAATGCTAATCCACTCAATGCGTGTGTGTGTGTGCGACAATAAGCTTGTATAAAAATCAAGTCTCCTCCTAACAAATATCTAGCATGCTTATGAATTAAAGGAACTTACGAGTTGTAACGAGGCTAGGTGTAAAGGTAGGAAATAGTGGGAATGTGAAAGTAGCTCATTGATTCGACCCGGTTTTTATTTCTACTACTAAACAAAGCAAACATCAACTAAATACACAACTTCTTCAACATCTTAACTACTATTGCAACTAAATACTTCTTTTTGTATTTTTCTCATATTTTTTTTCTTTCTTCTTCTTCTTCTTTTTTTAAGCAAAGAACTCAAAAATATATACAAGAACATCAACAATCACAAACTAAGTTCCTAAACCGGGTCATCTCAATAGGTAAAGTTTTTGTAAGAAGTAGGTTTGGGTCGCAACCGAATGATATAAGGCTCAAACATGGCTTTCTAAAGACCAAACCCCCACCCCTCACAATACCAAGCTCATATATGTAACGTATGAGGTCCAACCCCCAATTCCCACACTCTCACACATCTAGACGAGGCTACCTAAAAGTCCCCTATCCTTTTCACAAGCATGCTAATTCTAAGATTTAACAAGAATTCGTACACAAGTTCTATTAACACAATACACACACCGCCACTCAAAACAAAGAAATATCTATAATAATCATATGTGGCTCAAACACTTACCAAGAAATGACTAGGAATGGGTATCGATGTGTCAAGTGGAACAATATCAAGTTTTCAAATTTTGACAATTTTCGCTTGGCTTCACAAAAATTTTTAAAATTCTCAAAAAAATTCCCCTCATCCCCACACTTGGGATACATTGTCCCAATGTATGGTTTTGAGGGAAAGATCGCTTTTAACCAACAACATTAACTTTCGCTAATACTCACAAATCCCAAATTTCTTTTTGTATTTTTTTTTTATTATTAGAAACACCACCAATCCTTCACAACCCATAAGCTAAACACATCAAAACACCACCCAACCCCCCAACCATAAACTTAAACATGAACATATACAAAGGTGCACAAGATGAGAACAAGACACGACCTGATTAGTAAATCAGCAGTGTTGATAGTGATGCAGCTGCGGTAATCGGACCGGTTCAAAAACATCTCTTAGATTCGCCGATATATCAACAGGGATGTTGCCAAACATCCCCACACTTGAATCATTGCATCCGCGAGGGTTGAAACGTAATAACCTGCCAAAACACAAACACAACACCAAAACAAAACCAAACAAAGCAAAACAAAACAAAACAAAACACAAATACAATACTCTACATCCTCGGGCCGCCTCCCGAGAGCGCTAAGTTTAAAGGTCTTCAGCCAGACCATACCTGATATATGTTATGATGGTCTTAATGCACACTTACCCGCAGCATTTCCAACAAATGCCCGGAAATTTACATGCCATCTCCATAGATTTGTCAGTATATTTGGCATGTTAAAGCTGCTCCTACGGGCTTTGCTAGTCCACTTCATGACATATACCTTAATGTCTGGTAGTTTCACCCTTCTCATCTTATTCCTTGAACCCTCTTCCCCACACTTGTTAATTTGAATCATTGATATGGGAAGAGGTTCGGTACACATATCCATCTCATCAGCCTGCTCTACCTCATAATATGCACACATCATCTGATCTCCAAGTGACTCTTCATCAGATAAAGGACTCATTGGTGTGGTATTATCCTCCACAACCTCCTCCTTCATGTGAGAACAATCTCTAATATCGTCAGGTAATGGTGAGAGGCTTTCTTCTATCTCTATCTTCAATTTTAAAGTATGACACTTAGAAACTAAGCAGTTGATTCGGTCTTCATCGGACAGGTTGGGTGTTGCTAAATATTGCTCGAGTTTGGACAAAGTTACTTCCAATACAGCAAGCTCTTTCTCCTCCTCGGTCTCATAAACATAAACACCCTCGGGCTCAGAATATTCTTTGGGATGATATTGTCGATATCCCTGATACGGTCTATAGATGCGCGCATCCATCATCTTTTTATCCCAATACTTTGGGTTTTCCGAATACACCGTGCACACAACATAATCATAAGTGTGATCGCGACCGCAACAAAAACATAGACCATCCATCCTTGCCTCATAATAAACTTCCTCGTCCCGATCATATCCATATGAATAATAGTCATCCTCCGTTTCTGATTCATAACCGTCAACGTATGATGGAGGTGGAAGCTGTGAAACATAAGACACCGGTTTTCCATGCGCCCTCCTGTAGTGAGCCTCGTGGCAACCAAAACATGGATGTCGTGGACCCTCGCACAATCTACACGTAAATAAGCTGAAATTTGTGTAATGCCCTGTCATCCTGCACAACACAACTCAACTACCAAGTGTAAATCATGAACATAAAAGAAATCTTTTTGGTTTTTTTTTTAATTTTTTTTTCAAACTAATACACAAGATAACACACGTTGCGCACTACTCCCCGGCAACGGCGCCAAAATTTGACGTGATGTCGTGGTCACAATCAAATTTAATCCAATTACTACTAAGTAGATAGCGGTAAGTGGGTATCGAACACAGGGAGTTTGTGGAAAATGTGCTATTTCTAAATTAACTAAAGTTAACTAATTGCAATAAAAGTAAATTCAAGAATTGGATTGTTTGATTTTAAAACTTAGGAATGCTAAGCTAATTGCAAAAATGAAAATTTAGTTGTGAACAATTGCGAGACAAATGACTATCTTGAGTTTCCGGTTTGCTTCGACTTTTGTGCTAACATTCAACTAGAAAGAACTACATAGACATAGTTCGTGTATGACCAATTGCAGTGATGAAAGGGAACTAAGTACTCAGATTCCTAGAACGTGAGGTTGTTACCCGATGATCAATTAACCCTTACCCAAGCCTAACTATACCCATGATATCTCGATTGCCAACGGCACCAAGAACGTATGGTTTCTAATTAGTTTAGCATAAAAAATTAATACTTTACTAACAATCAATCATGCACCATAACAAACAATTCAAAGAGAAAGGAGTTGTTATTCTAGAAATATAAAATAAAAGCACAAGTCTTACGCAACCTTCAACCCAAGATAATCATAGAATGTTTAGCCACACATGGCTTGAAGTGACAACATCATGCAAAAATAGAAGAAAATATTGTTCAACAAGATCACCAACAAAACTAGATGAAAGATAGATGATAAGATATGTTTTTCACTTCCAAGTGCCTCAAATATACTCCCCCAACTCGTCCCCCATCTTCCGTAACCGAATACCCATGATAAGATCCCATAAATCCTCATGAAATGGCCAATAAATGTGTAAGTTACATTTTGAGATCAGTCGGAGGCGTAACCTACGGCTCCCAGCCGTAGGTTACGGCTGTCAGCAGCTCCAAGATCAACATAGGGTGCCGTAACCTACGGCCCTCAGTCGTAGGTTACGGCTCTGAGTGGTTTCTTACGGCAAGCCTCTCCTGTTTTACGGCATAACTTTTGATGCAAAGGTTGGGGCCGTAACCTACGGCCCTCATCCGTAGGTTACGGCGCTGAGTGTACTTGACTTCTTATTTCTTCACCACAGCTTGATTTCTTCACCTCTTAACGATGCCATCTTCCCACATCCATTCAAGCATCATAAGTCCCGCATCTTAAGCACTTTAGCACCTGCATAATCAAACATAGAGTGGTTACCAAGTTCAAGCAATTAACTGAATAAAGCGTGGAATGTGCGTACATTTAGACCTTTTAAGGGTTGTCCTACGGACCACCCGTCACATCCCCACACTTACCCGTTGCTTGTCCCAAGCAACTCATTCAAAAACCATTTTCAACTAAAGCGATCAATCATGCAAACCGAACTAAAATGTGCCATCCTTCTACTAACTTTCAATCATACCACAAGACACACCCCTCACAAAAATCTCTCGGTGACAAGAATTATTAGCATATAATGCTAATCCACTCAATGCGTGTGTGTGTGTGCGACAATAAGCTTGTATAAAAATCAAGTCTCCTCCTAACAAATATCTAGCATGCTTATGAATTAAAGGAACTTACGAGTTGTAACGAGGCTAGGTGTAAAGGTAGGAAATAGTGGGAATGTGAAAGTAGCTCATTGATTCGACCCGGTTTTTATTTCTACTACTAAACAAAGCAAACATCAACTAAATACACAACTTCTTCAACATCTTAACTACTATTGCAACTAAATACTTCTTTTTGTATTTTTCTCATTTTTTTTTTCTTTCTTCTTCTTCCTTTTTTTTTAAGCAAAGAACTCAAAAATATATACAAGAACATCAACAATCACAAACTAAATTCCTAAACCGGGTCATCTCAATAGGTAAAGTTTTTGTAAGAAGTAGGTTTGGGTCGCAACCGAATGATATAAGGCTCAAACATGGCTTTCTAAAGACCAAACCCCCACCCCTCACAATACCAAGCTCATATATGTAACGTATGAGGTCCAACCCCCAATTCCCACACTCTCACACATCTAGACGAGGCTACCTAAAAGTCCCCTATCCTTTTCACAAGCATGCTAATTCTAAGATTTAACAAGAATTCGTACACAAGTTCTATTAACACAATACACACACCGCCACTCAAAACAAAGAAATAGAAATGACTAGGAATGGGTATCGATGTGTCAAGTGGAACAATATCAAGTTTTCAAATTTTGACAATTTTCGCTTGGCTTCACAAAAAATTTTAAAATTCTCAAAAAAATTCCCCTCATCCCCACACTTGGGATACATTGTCCCAATGTATGGTTTTGAGGGAAAGATCGTTTTTAACCAACAACATTAACTTTCGCTAATACTCTCAAATCCCAAATTTCTTTTTTTATTTTTTTTAGTTATTAGAAACACCACCAATCCTTCACAACCCATAAGCTAAACACATCATAACACCACCCAACCCCCCAACCATAAACTTAAACATGAACATATACAAAGGTGCACAAGATGAGAACAAGACACGACCTGATTAGTAAATCAGCAGTGTTGATAGTGATGCAGCTGCGGTAATCGGACCGGTTCAAAAACATCTCTTAGATTCGCCGATATCTCAACAGGGATGTTGCCAAACATCCCCACACTTGAATCATTGCATCCGCGAGGGTTGAAACGTAATAACCTGCCAAAACACAAACACAACACCAAAACAAAACCAAACAAAGCAAAACAAAACAAAACAAAACACAAATACAATACTCTACATCCTCAGGCCGCCTCCCGAGAGCGCTAAGTTTAAAGGTCTTCAGCCAGACCATACCTGATATATGTTATGATGGTCTTAATGCACACTTACCCGCAGCATTTCCAACAAATGCCCGGAAATTTACATGCCATCTCCATAGATTTGTCAGTATATTTGGCATGTTAAAGCTGCTCCTACGGGCTTTGCTAGTCCACTTCATGACATATACCTTAATGTCTGGTAGTTTCACCCTTCTCATCTTATTCCTCGAACCCTCTTCCCCACACTTGTTAATTTGAATCATTGATATGGGAAGAGGTTCGGTACACATATCCATCTCATCAGCCTGCTCTACCTCATAATATGCACACATCATCTGATCTCCAAGTGACTCTTCATCAGATAAAGGACTCATTGGTGTGGTATTATCCTCCACAACCTCCTCCTTCATGTGAGAACAATCTCTAATATCGTCAGGTAATGGTGAGAGGCTTTCTTCTATCTCTATCTTCAATTTTAAAGTATGACACTTAGAAACTAAGCAGTTGATTCGGTCTTCATCGGACAGGTTGGGTGTTGCTAAATATTGCTCGAGTTTGGACAAAGTTACTTCCAATACAGCAAGCTCTTTCTCCTCCTCGGTCTCATAAACATAAACACCCTCGGGCTCAGAATATTCTTTGGGATGATATTGTCGATATCCCTGATACGGTCTATAGATGCGCGCATCCATCATCTTTTTATCCCAATACTTCGGGTTTTCCGAATACACCGTGCACACATCATAATCATAAGTGTGATCGCGACCGCAACAAAAACATAGACCATCCATCCTTGCCTCATAATAAACTTCCTCGTCCCGATCATATCCATATGAATAATAGTCATCCTCCGTTTCTGATTCTCGATTCCTAGAACGTGAGGTTGTTACCCGATGATCAATTAACCCTTACCCAAGCCTAACTATACCCATGATATCTCGATTGCCAACGGCACCAAGAACATATGGTTTCTAATTAGTTTAGCATAAAAATCAATACTTTACTAACAATCAATCATGCACCATAACAAACAATTCAAAGAGAAAGGAGTTGTTATTCTAGAAATATAAAATAAAAGCACAAGTCTTACGCAACCTTCAACCCAAGATAATCATAGAATGTTTAGCCACACATGGCTTGAAGTGACAACATCATGCAAAAATAGAAGAAAATATTGTTCAACAAGATCACCAACAAAACTAGATGAAAGATAGATGATAAGATATGTTTTTCACTTCCAAGTGCCTCAAATATACTCCCCCAACTCGTCCCCCATCTTCCGTAACCGAATACCCATGATAAGATCCCATAAATCCTCATGAAATGGCCAATAAATGTGTAAGTTACATTTTGAGATCAGTCGGAGGCGTAACCTACGGCTCCCAGCCGTAGGTTACGGCTGTCAGCAGCTCCAAGATCAACATAGGGTGCCGTAACCTACGGCCCTCAGCCGTAGGTTACGGATCTGAGTGGTTTCTTACGGCAAGCCTCTCCTGTTTTACGGCATAACTTTTGATGCAAAGGTTGGGGCCGTAACCTACGGCCCTCAGCCGTAGGTTACGGTGCTGAGTGTACTTGACTTCTTATTTCTTCACCACAGCTTGATTTCTTCACCTCTTAACGATGCCATCTTCCCACATCCATTCAAGCATCATAAGTCCCGCATCTTAAGCACTTTAGCACCTGCATAATCAAACATAGAGTGGTTACCAAGTTCAAGCAATTAACTGAATAAAGCATGGAATGTGCGTACATTTAGACCTTTTAAGGGTTGTCCTACGGACCACCCGTCAAGTATGTTGGGCATTTTCCTGAATGCTTCTTCTTGCTGGACTTACAGTAAGGTGCAGAGGTGGAACCTGTACTTTTCCCACGGTAGTTATTTCCATAACGAAATTCTTGGGTAAGTCTTTGGGCTAGGTTCTTTCTCTTGTTTTCTTCTTGCGTACGCACTAATTCATCAGTCAAGGTATTGGCTAATTCTACTGCTTCTTCTATGGTTTGTGGTCTAGTTGCCTTGACTACGTGTATGATTTCACTAATTAATCCCCAGATGTAACGGGAGATTAATACTGGCTCTGGTGACGCTAAGGTGTTGTTTGTTTTTTCAGAGGTAAAACGTCTGCAGTGTACGGACCACATCTAGAGACATCTGCAGCTGAAGAGGTAGACCAAACCTCTGCAGTCTGCAAGAAGAAGACTGTTTGTTTTTTAACTTCTGCAAACTTTAATTATACTACATACACCAAACTTTAATCAAACGATTCATCAAGTTTAATCAACCCACATACACCAAACTTTAATCATACTATATACACCAAACTTTAATCAAACAATTCATCTAGTTGAACATCTATTTTCCATAAAAACTATAAACTAGCACTTAACAAAAGAATTTTTGACAAACGATTACATGAAAATTATAAAAGAACAAACAATTAAACTAAAAACAAACAATAAAAAAACATTTTTTTGACAAACAATATAAAAGAACTTACCTGTGAAGGTCGACTGGAGGTGGAGGTCGGCGGAGGTGGAGGTGCGGCTGGAGGTGGAGGTGAGGCTGAAGGTGGAGGTCGGCTGGAGTGGAGGTGCGGCTGGAGGTGGAGGTCGGCTGGAGGTGGGGGTGGAGCAGGTGACAGCTGGAGAACCAAGCTAGGGTTTGGAGTTTATGTTTGGGAGGTCGATTGGGGAAGAAGATGTAGGTCGGCTATGGAGGTGGTCGATTGGGGAAGAAGATGCAGGTCTGCTATGGAGGTTTCGCTGGAGGTCGCTTGGAGTATCCTAGGGTTTTGAGGTGTTTTGAAAGAGCAGAGTGTTTAGAAGAGGTGAGGCAAGGTCTGTTTGGGGAAGAGGTTTTTTAACGAAATCACTTCTGAAAAACAAACAAGCTGCAGACTTAAACGTCTGCGCGTGATCTGCGTGGGGCAGACATAAGAGGTTCTGAAGTACTTTTCATAAAAAACAAACACCACCTAACTTTGGCACTATCCTAGCATATTCGAAGAATATGGTAGTGTAACCCTTGCAGTCTATTCCAGTCATTTTAAGATTTAAGAACTTATTAGCGATTTGTTCTTTTTCATGAGGAGGACAATCCTTAAAGTTAGTCCATTCCATATTAAAAATTTTATCACTTCCTCTAGACTGGAGAATAGTATTCCACCATTCTAAAGCTGCATTCTCAAAAAGATTAGAAGCAAACATAATCTTATCTTCATCTGCACATTTGCTTAATTTTAAGACTGCCTCTGTCTTTTCTATCCAACGTAAAGCTGCATTGGCTCCTTCATTGCCAGAGAATTCTATTGGTTTGCAAGACCAGAATTCATTGTAAGAACAACCATATGACATGGTTCTTCTTCTTTTTGGAATTGGTAATTGGAGTAGCGGTCCATTATTCACGCTTTGACTGGGTTCACTAGGTGGTCGTTTACTTCCACTTTTATTATTTTCTGCTTCTTTAACAGACTTGATAATATATGGCATAACATCTATAATTCCTTGTGCTACTATATGTTGGATGGCACTGTTATCTACTTGGTTTCCATTATTATCATTATTCTGGTTTTCCTGATTTACTTCGTTGTCCATCTGGATTATAAACAATTATCAGGTATTAATATCACAGAATAAGATTTAATGCAAACAATCAAACAAACAAATTGATCAAAAACCTCGAATCATTGCGACTTGTACTCTTTATATATATATATATATATATATATATATATATATTACAATCCTACAACTGGAATTTAAAACACACTACTAGTTATGCATCTATAGATATTAGGTTATGTATTTTAGTTGATTTGATTTTTTTTCAAACTACACACATTTATATATATATATATATATTATTAGGGGTTGTTCATTCCAAACTGCATCTCTCGCTCATCGTATTTCCACACGAGCTTTTCTCCTATCTATTTTATCCTTTCTCCTCCCTCTATCAGTTTCTTCACAATATGTGCGGAGTTCCTGCATATTCTCGTTACTCATGGGTGGTCGTTGTGCGGGTACTGGGTCAGGCTACTGAGGTAACGGTTCTCCATACGGGTACGGGTTGTTTAATATTTCCTGAACATACTGATCGTTATCCTAATATGGATCTAAAGGATTAAGGTTGGTATACTGTGCTATAGGATTTGGTATTGGTTCTTACTAAGGATAGAGCTCCCGATAGTCCCTATGGTCATCTTCACATGGATCATACGCTAGAGGATTAGGGGCTGGGATTCTAGGTATCTCATCAGGGTCAAATGCTGGTATGGGAAATTGCTTTCCTAGGTTAGGTTCTATCTCCATTGGTTAGGTTGGAAATAGTGGCAATGGTTGTGGTGCAATTATCTGATCAAGGTTCGGATCTGCTGCAGTGGTGGCTAGCATATGAAAGTTTGCCAACTGTCTATTAACTATCTCCTGAGTTTGGGCATTGACTTCCCTATTGGCTGCTGCTAACGCTCTTTGCTGTTGTAACTTTTTCATCCTCTTTCGCCTCTCATGTGCTCCCCTACTGAACCATCCTCTCTTTTTCGGAGGGAACGGTTCTTCGGATTGCGACTTAAAGATGAAAGTTCCCTCTTCTGTATCAGCAGAATACCCTGAAGGAGTAGGCTGTGACGAGGTTCCTTCACTCTTGGGGGAACTATCTAGGTGACGGTAGGCGTCAGACGTACCTTGCTCACTCATATTGTAAAATAACAGATTGTCAAATAATACAAAATAATAATATACATATATAGACATAATCACATAAATTATTTACTAACATAATTGATATTGGTGTCAGCTATACACTTCTGTGGCTTAAACCAGTGGCTATAGCTCTGATACCACTTTCTGTCGCAACCCCCGACCCCTACCCCGAGAGCGGGTGTCGCGAGATCCAGATTAGTGGTATCGTGTTTATTAATTTCATAGCGGAAATTTACATCAGGACCGTAGTTAGGAAATAGTTTATCATAGTAAAACACCATATTTTTATTAATAATAAATACATAGGAAAAACCCAAGTTTCCAGTTATAATATGTTTATAGGGATAAAACCCTATATTTATTGAAATAAAACTTCTTTCTTGTTTAGGTAACTTTTATAGCCACTTTTCCAAGTCTTTAGTGCTCTCCAGTTGGCTTCTATTAGGCTTTCACATTTCGTTACCTGAAACGCATTTTAAAAACATTTTATCAGCAAGAAATACTGAGGAGTGCATCCCAATTTAATCAAAACAAGCTTTTATCATTTTACAGTATTAAGTCCGATTACAATGTTTATATCTACCAAATTACCACCCATAGTATTGTCAATCCTGACTTGTGGTCATGTTACTATTCACAGTATTAGTAACAACTAATGTATACAAAACCCCAACATACCGACAGTAGTTGCAGAATACATAGACTCAATCACTGTTATCATAATTTAAAACAATTGAGGTTTGTATAAAAAGGTTTATAAAAATAGATGTACTCACATTGCTGTTTTAGATAATACTACTGCTTTCTGGTGACTTCCTGGTTATAATCTATTAAAATTAAACAATGCACACGTGCTAGTAAGATAACCCACTTTACATTAGCCATACCCCCGAGACAGAACTCCAACGACTGAGTAAGGCAGAGCCTTGACATGCGTTACGGAGCTCTAGATCAATCAGGCAGAGTAACTAAAATGTAACCAGGGGTTATAATACTTACAACGAGGCAGAGCTTCGCTTTTTAGGGGTATAATATCCGAGCAATATTACACTATTATAGGGACAGAGAAAGAAAAGAAATTTTGAACGAATTCTAACTGAGCTCGACCACTCCTTATATAGGCTGGAATTAGGGCGGCTCGCGCCCCGCAACTCCATGTGCTTAATCCTTGCGAGGCCACTAGGCTAGGGCCTAGCTTAGTCGAGTCAAAGGTATAGCTTTGACGCGTAACTGGACACGTGGCGGCACCGGGTGCGGCCTGGTGTCACTGAGTCGCGGCCAGCGACTCCTTGGCTTAACCGGGTCGCGCCCCGCGAGAAACTCATATTTTTGTTTTTATTTGTTATTTAATAATATAAAAGTATTTCAGGTTCGTTTTTCGTATATGGGGTATATTTTAGGACATATAGGGGATGCTAATGGTTTTGGGAGAGTTGTTATACACCACCCTCATCTGACCACCAACAACCCCACAGATCCGGCGTCTCACTTGTGTCTGACCGCCTAACCGCCACCGCCACGTCATCGCATATAACAACCCTCCTAAAATTATTTCCGACACCCCCAAAAATATTTAGAACGTCCCTATACGTCCTAAAATACACCCCGTATACGAAAACCGATCCCTAATACCTTTAATTTTATAAATATAAAATAAAAACAATTTTTAAAGGTTTCTGGCGGGCCGCGAAGACCTCCTCTTCGTCTTACGCGGGCCGCGACAGGTCAAGATCAGAGCTCACCCGGTGCCGCCACATGTCACAAACGTGTTGGGTCTAGTATCCTGAGTCGACCAAGCTAGGCCCTACATAGTCTACGTCGCGGGCAGTGAGGGCTAAGCCTTCGGCTTACGCAGGGCGCGACAAACTCAAATTTCAGCACTATAAATAGCCTCGATCGGATTCAGTTGAATTCGTTCAAAATTTTCGTATTCTCTCTCTATATTCTGCATAGCAAATATAATATCGGGCATAATACCCCCCCTAATTAACGAAGTTCTGCCTCGTTGTAAGTATTATAACCCCCGGTTACGTATTAGATACGCTGCCCGATTGATCTAGTGCTCCGTAACGGCTGTCGAGGTTCTGCCCGACGTAGTCGTTGGAGTTCTGTCTCGGGGAGGGTATAACTAATAAAAATATTGGGTTATTATACTAACGTGTGTGCATTGTTTAAATTATTGAATTATAACCAGGAAACCACCAGGAAAAGTCTAAACTCGCAATGTGAGTAATCTCCTTTTTGTAAATCTTTTTGCAAACTATTTTACAAAACCTCAATTGTTTTACATTATAATTAACAGTGATTGAGTATTTGTAATTCTACAATTATCGTCGGTATGTTGGGGTTTTGTATACAAAATTTGTTACTACACTGTGAGTAGTAACATGAACACAAGTCGGGTCGACAGTACCGTGGGTGGTAATTAAGGTAGAATAATAAACAAATGTAATTGCTGATTGCCCTCAATACTGTACAAGGATAAAATCTGTCTTGATTAAATTGGGATTCACTCACCAGTATTTCCCACTGACAAAATGTTTTTAAACGCGTTTCAGGTAACAAAACGTGAAAGCCAAAATAGAAGCCAGTTGGAGAGCACTGAAGGCTTGGAAAAAATGTGGCTATAAAAGTTACATAAATAAAGAAAGATGTTTTATTCAATAAATTAGGGTTTAACCCTATAAACATGTTTGTAATGAAAAACTTGGGTTTTATCCCAATATGGTTATTAATATAAAATGTGGTGTTTTACTCTGAAAAAATATTTCCTAACTACGGTCCTAATGAAAATTCCGCTGCCTAACTGATAAACACCAATACCACCATCTCTGAGTAGGCCGCGGCCGCCCGCCTCCCGAGGCAGGGGTCGGGGGTTGCGACATCGCAACCTCCGTCTTCGTCACCCACAACAGGAGCCGTTGATACGGTTTCCGTTGCGAATATTAACAACGGTTCAAACTGTTCCGATGTTGAATTCAGCTTCTTCGAGGAGGAGTTTCAGATGGAGCTTGTTCTCGTGATTATTGTGTCGTCTGGATCGGCGGAGGCGATAGCGCTTGAACCTCATGCGTTAGGAATTTTTGTCGCTTCGATATTGGGTATTTTGATCATGTGTTTTTGTTAATTGTGTTTGATTTGGTATTTTGATATATGAATCTGTAAAGGCACATATATCTTTTGACTTTCGGGGATCTTCTGTTGTTGAAGCAAAGAAGCTTCCTTTCAGTTTCCAGAATCTATTTGTTAATATGTTTTCATGTTGGTGTGATTTTAGATGTGAGAGAGCCTATTGACCATTGTTTGATCGACGATGAAGACATATTCTCAAAGATGGGTGGTTCGAGAATGAATGTGAAGTATCATATGGGTATGGGGCAATTGAATTCGGATGCGGAAATCGACTACAGAAGAGGGAGAAGCTTAAGAGAGAGCATAAAATGGCCAAGAAATTAGAGAGGAGAATTGAATTGCATAGTTATTTCTTGTATGTATTAAAATGTGTTATATTTATTTCCTCCAGTTATTGATGCTCATGCTTGTGCTGTCTAAGTTTCTTGTATGTATTAAAATGTGCTAAATTTCCAACAATACAATTGCAGCTAGGGGTTTTCGACGGTGGCGGAGGTATGTCGATAAGGAAACACTGAGTTGTGGTGGTGGGAGATGGCGGTAGTGGTGGGGGTGGTCTAAGTGATAGAAAGATAACATTTTTATTTATTTAAAATGGTTGAGAATTTAAGTTATTTACATATTTAGTCCTTTTAGGTGAAATTTCAAGAATGCCCTCTTGTGCCTTGAACATGATCAGATTTAACAAAAAAAATCTAACTGGGTTATGGCTAAAGGACAAGACGTGCAACAATATTCTCTATAAAGGGAAAAACCTGCCAAAATTCATCGAAAAGGACACCGCCTGATAATTGGTATTAAGATAAAGGACAAAACTTGTAATTTTTCCCTTTTAAGTTTATATCACTTTGAAATGTTTACACGGTGATTGTGGGATTATTGAATATTACAAACGAATATTTAAGAATCATGTGTAAGTGAAGGGCAGTTGAGTGTTTAGGGTGTATTAAATACAAGGCACAACTCATTTGCTCTTCGTTGATTTTATTCTCTATTTATATAAAAAAAATGTTTGACATGAATAAACATTTGTAAATTCATGCAATTTGTAAATTCAGCGGTGGGAAAATGGTGTGCTTTCAGATTGTCAGATCTGCGATTTCAGATCTCAGATCCGCCGCCCAACCCCCAAATCGCGCTTTCAGATCTGCGATTGCAACGGTGGGAATTTGGTGGTTTTGAGATGGGTGTTTGGAAGACATGACAGTGCAAGAGGTAATTTTGAGATGGATATGATTTTGATCAGTATCGAATTGGGGGTTGAAGGTTGACTAAGGAGATTGGTGGTGGTGGCTAGTGGAAGGTGTTGTTGGTGGTGGTAGAGAGATGTGGAGAGAGAGTATAGGTTAGAGAGTGGTGGTGGTGGTTCTCCGTAGGTTAGAGAGAGAGAAAGGAGAGAGACAATACAGATTTATTCAATTTATATATCTTTTTCATTATATTACAAAATAGTCCTTAGAAATTAAATATTGGCACAATAGTCCCTGTAATTAGGGATGAGCACGGTACCCGTTCGGTACCGAAAAATGAGGAAAAGTGGTACTGGTACCTGTACCGAATACACCGGTTCGGTACCGGTACTTACCAGTGTTTTACCTCTAAATACCGGTACCGAACCGGTACCGAATATACCCGGTACCAAATGCTGATCCCTACCTGTAATGGTGAAAAGACAAATATGCTCTCATGTGCAAGTCACATGATCAAATTTAACAAAAAAATCTAACTGAGTTAGGGTTAACGGACATAACGTGCATAATTTTAAAACATTAAGTACAAAACTCATCAATTTTAAAGACAAATGATACCGCCTAAAATTTGGTATAAAGATAAAAGACAAAACTTGCAATTCACTATAACAATAATATTATAAACGTAAAAATTGAAATGTGCATTTATGTCCAAAAAAATGTGATAAACGTTAAAAAGAAAAAGTCAATTCTTGTCCTTTTACCACAAAACCTTCTTCACATACCAATATCGTAGAAACACTAGCTATATAAATGGACCAAACATTTCATGAATCAAATTAATTCTATCTTATCATTCACATCAGACTATGATGTGCTACCGAATGTTTATGGCTATGTGGATGGCTATGTGCTTGGTACCTATTGCCACCATATCCCCGAATTCAGTGTTGATTAGATCCGTGTCACCGGATGATATTGTCGTATACATTCCAAACCACATCATAGTATACCGCGATGGCCGATATGAAAAACTCGTCGGTTGTGATACCACTCCCGCGGGGATTGATCCTTCTTCCGGAGTTCAATCTAAAGACGTGGTTATCTTACCCGACGCTCCTCTCTCCGCCAGGCTTTACATTCCCAAACCCCAAAACCGTCTAGTCAAAAAGCTACCCCTTCTATTCTTCTACCACGGTGGCGGTTTCATATGTGGAACCGCCGCTGAACCAAGCACGCATAACTTTTTAAATCTCATCGCGTTGGAATCCAACACCATGATAGTTTCTGTCGACTACCGAACTGTGCCGGATAATCGCATCCCCACAGCCTACGACGATTCCTGGGAAGCAATCAAGTGGGCCGCGCAACATGTTGACGGGAATGGACCAGAGTCATGGCTTAACGAATATGCCGATCTCGGACACGTGTTCTTCGCGGGCGATAGCTCGGGCGCCAATATTGCCCACCAAATGGCAATCCGGGTCGGGTCAGAAAACATGGGTGGGAGCATAAACCTTGAGGGAATCATCCTGCTCCACCCATTTTTTTGGGGAACAACATCCGTCGGGTCGGAAGATCCGGACCCCGAGTTTATCGAGTATATGGAAATGATATGGACATTTGACTACCCAGAAACAAGTGGGCTAGATGACCCATTTCTTAACCCGGCTATGGATCCGAAACTCTCGAATCTCGGAGGCTCCAAAGTACTTGTTTATGTTGCGGAGCTTGATAACTTACGAATCCGGGGGTGGTATTACAAGTACATTTTGGAAAAAAGTGGGTGGAAGGGGAAGATAAACGTTATTGAGGACAAAAGTGTGGGGCATCTGTACTTTTTATCCGACCCTTCTCTTGAAAGTGCTCGAGCAATGCGCACCAACATTTCGACCTTCATCAACACTTATGCATGATTGGTTTCGGTACTCATAGATATCATCTATAGTTGATCTAGTTTCATGAATAAAGCTAAAGCTGGACCAATCTTTCTAGATGTGTTTGTGTGCTTTTGTATTATTATCAATTTAGCATGAACTATTGGGCCTGTTTGTGTGCTTTTGTATTATTATCAATTTATCTTGAATTATTGGGCCTATGATTTACACCATGGGGCCATCATCATTTCGTAGTGTGCTTGGCTGCAAATCTGGTCCATATCTTTTAATTTGGTTATCTTTTTAAACAATAGTAGTCTTAAATCAAAACGTGATAAATAACTAGAAAGAGATGTGTTTTAAGTCTCTTTAACATAATTACACGTAACATGCTTTACGTTCACAAAAAAAGTTATATTTTGGTCATTTAAGCGTAAAAGTAAAATTGTCATTTCTAAAATTAACCTAAGTATTTAACGACAGTTAGTGTAAAGGACGTAATTTATTAGAGAATGCTAACATAAAAGATGTTCAGCTTGATTTTTAAGGGTAAATTACACTTTTCGTCATTTATGTTTGTATCGAATTGCAATGGATAACCTTTAACTTCAATAATTACAGTCACAGTCCTTTATTTGACAAACTCATTACATCTTTGGTCATTTGACTCTAACTTAGTTAAAATTTTCAGTTAAGACTGGTCAGTTATGGGTAGTTAAGTCATTTTACCAACTTAATTAAAAATACTTGGAATAATGGAATTTAATAATCCCAACTTTCACTAGTTGGCCGGCAACGGACCCAACTTTAAAAATAACCACTGGCAGTCCCACCTTTTGACATTTTGTAAAACATTGGACCTTTGCTAACACCGTTATAACGTTGATGACGTGGCATAAATTTTTAATTGGGATGATTACATGGCTGAATGTGGGCCTGAACTTGAATATGTGGCATTTATAATAACATTTATTTATTTTATATCTTTCCTGCCATCATATATAATCCAATTAAACCCTAAAACCTAAAACAAACATAAGATGGAACTCAGCTGCTCATCGTCTTCAACCTCTGGTACCAAGAAAAACCCTAAAAAGTTCAAAGTCGATATAGAAGGAAATGTGTACTGCAATCCCGATATCCTAGCCATATCTAGGGTTGCTGGACGAAGAAGTGCTCGAAGTGGGGAAGCATTTTATGGTTGCGCTTTATGGCCGGTAAGTTAGCATGTTAAATTAGGGTTTTTTGGTTCTAATTTCACGTTTAACTTGGTTATTTATCTTCTGATAGAAACAAGACTGCAAATTTTTCATGTGGAAATCTGACATCAAGGCATTCCGTATTGAACATGGAAGAAATGAACAAGAATTGGAGATTGAGAATCTCAAATTGCAGGAAGAGAACAAGATGTTGAAACAACAACTTGCAAATAAAAAGTCAACTTGGAAGAATCTGCTCTGTTTGGCCATTGTTGTGATAGGAAGTTGGATAATTCTTAGATAAACATTTGGCAATTGTTAGTATTTTGTGATAGGAAATGGGAATGCCTAGAAATGTATGCAGTGTTTGTATTATGTGGTTGTTGCCTAATGATTTTGTAATGCTACTTATTTTGGTTTTTGCCATTGTATGCAAAGTGTTAGTCTCCTATGTATTTTGTGGTTGTTCGGAACACATTCAAACCAACATTACAAATGTACAAACAAACTACATGTTGACCATATTTAAACCAACACTAAAGAATGACCAAAACATTCCACTGCATATACACACTACAAGCAACACCTGCAAAATACCAAAATTAACAAAATTTGACCAAACTCATCACTGACCATAAATGTTGACACACAAAAAAATGACCAAAACTGGACCAAAGGTAGATAGTAATGCTGCAACATAATAGCTATTAACATTAAAGCCACAGAATGATCCCATAAGTTAGATGTTCACAAGATACATGATGCATCTAGTAGAAGTTGTTCAAAAGCGACACATCAAGATAGTTACAAAGTTAATACATACAAAAGCATGAACATCATAAACATATAAGATTCACTGATCAAACTGTGCAAAATAGCATGACATCTTCAGCAACTAAGCATCCTTCCCCTGCAGCCTTCCCCTGCATACCCTTTCTGAACCAGTTGATTGCTGAGACGGTTGGCTTGATTGTGTGGGATTCTGTGATGCTTGACTTGATCTAACCTTTGACTTTGACTTAGCCCTTTTCCTTTTAGAACCAACAGCAACTTTCACCTTAACAGCTTTCCCCTTTGGCCTACCCCTTGATTGTTTAGGCCCACCTTCATTTCCATCAGCTGCACCAACCTTAGCCTTACCCTTCGAACTGCATTTCCTTACATTGTGGCCTTTTTTGTTGCAGTGGCTACATGTCATTTGTATCCCATGCTTTGTCAATTTGCCAGGTTTCTTAGGGTCTTCATGTGGATCTCTCTTCCTGTTTTTCTTGGGTCTTCCAGGAGTAATTCTAATTGGTGGTGGGTCCAGAGGATAATCAACCTTAGGCTAGTGTTTTTCAATAGGTAGTGGTGGGATAGTGTGTTCATAAGACTTTAGGTACTGGTCTTATGATACCATTCATGCACAAAGTCCTCAGCATTATTTCCTAGAAAACCTGCCACAGCACACACATGCTTACAGGGTATACCTGTTAGGTCCCACTTTCTACAAGTACAGGTTTTCTGTGATAAATCAACTGATACATCATCTATACCCCTCACTTGGAACACATGCAAAGATGATGGGTACACTTCACTTTTGTAAGCCCAATACTTCTCTTTATCAAGTTTCTCTTGTATCCTAGGACAGACAACCCCATCAAAGGCAGCCATCTCAGAATGCTTTGTAGTTATCCTTGTCATCATTGAAACCCTTATATCCTCTAACATATGGATAATGTGCTTTGCCCTAGACTGAACTATGGTACCATTAAAGGTCTCAGCCATGTTGTTGACTATCACACAACACTTGGTATCATTTTGAAGATAGCACCTCACAAAGCCTTTAGGATTTTGCTTCATAAATGCATCAACTGCTTCAGGATCCAGGTTGTTCATTTCCTTTATAGCTTCAAGAAAGTCAGCCTCATTATAAGATCTACATGCTTGCCAAAAAAATCTCCTTGAACTCATCACCTTTGAATTTCTTGTGCCAGTTAGCATAAATATGTCTTGCACAGTTTCTGTGCTCAGCATTACCCCACACCAAAGCAACTGCATTCAGTACTCCCTGTTATGATAAACAAGACCAACCAATTATGCAATTATAGTAATAATAATGGATTCTAATAATTGTAGTAAAGTATAACTGCTAGACATACCTTCTGTTGGTCAGAAACAAAGGTCCAACCCTTTCCACCATCATGCACATCTAGACATTTCCTCAGTTCCTCCATAAACCATTCCCAGCTATCGTTGTTTTCACCCTCAACTACAGCCCAGGCTAGAGGATACATTTGGTCATTTGCATCTCTTCCTATAGCAGCCAACAACATACCCCCTAGAAAAGTTTTAAGGAAACAACCGTCCAGGCATAACAACTTCCTACAACCTGCCAAGAACCCCTTTTTCAATGCATCAAAACACACAAATATCCTAAAAAAGTCTCTAATTCTGAGTCTGGATCCTGATTAAGAAAGCCTGGTGGGGCAGTTATCATTTCAAAGGTTGAAGTAGGGTTTGCTACCCTTAAGGCTTCCAAGTATGACCCAAGCTTGCTGTAATGCTCCCTCATTGAACCATGAAGCTTATTATGTGCATAAGTTTTAGCCTTATATGCCAACCATTTACTAATCAACACCTTGTACTTCTCTTTAACTGCCAATTGGATCTGTTTAGCTGACCACTGAGGATTGGACTTGAAAACGTGCAGTAACTCATTTGCTATAACGTAAGCAGTCAATTGCCTGTTTTTTAACATATTCCTTTGGCAGTTATTCTTATCCTTTACCCTTTTAACCATGTAACAACCCTTGCCCTCATGAAATGAACAGAACAGTTTGATTGGGCACCCAGTCACACAACTGACACCTAATCGACCACCTCTCTTCTTGTTACTAATAGAAATGACCAAGTTTCTACCATTTGACACAGCATACCTTCTCACAGCATCTTTGAAGGCATCCCTAGTAGGGAACCTTATCCCAACTACCCATTTAAAAGTACTCCAATTTGTCTGCTCATTAACAACAGGAACATTTTGTCTATGCTTCTTACCTCTTATGTCATCTTCTTCACTTTCTCCTGGTGTTGGAACATCAGCATCGGAATCTTCATAACTGCTGTATGTTTCTACATGAGAACACTCTGCATCATTCAACTTACCTGCTACATCATCATTTTGTTTTAAACATTCAGCAACCAGCTTCTGTTTGGACACAACTTATTCTTTATTCGCCTTTTTTATTGCAGCAACTGACCCTAACCATTCTTCATTATCTTTGTCAGTCCCATCATCAACCAAATCAGGTTCATAGTTCACATAATCAGAATCAAAATCTTCTGACCTTCCCTCTTCATCCAAACTTTCCTCAGCTGTTACACCATGTGTTGAAGCAGGTGGTTCTGTTTTAATTGGTTCAAGTGTTACAGGAGGTTCAGCAAACCTAACACTCTTGCTTGGTGATGCAATTGGAGATGCAACTGGAGATGCAAGTCTGCTTGCAGTAGAGTTCCTATAAGCACTTATAGGTTTACTAGGGCTCATGCTTAACCTAGAAGAACTGGGCTTTATAATGGGCTGGTTATTGGGCTGGGCTTCAGAATTAGTGGGCTGGCTACTGGACTGTGCCTGATGATTTGTTATTGGCCCCATTTGAACATAAACATCAACTATTTCATCATCTGTTACAAACAATGCCATGTCCATGACATCTTTGTCACTAGCTAACCTGCTCAATCAACCATACGCCATTGCATAAAGTTGAAAATCCTTGGAATCGTATGAACCATACTCCATTGCATAGTCTACTAGCTCAAAAAACGACAACTTGTCGACATCTAAGCTTAAAAGTGTGGATTTACCACCAACATACCTCATATTCGGAGTTGCAACTTCAAGTGTCCCACCAGTCCATACGTTGATCTTGATGATTTCTGCCATTGATGATGATCGCTTCTTCGTTTGTTTGATCGATAGTGAGAGAGATTAGGGTTTGTTCTTCGTAGCGAGAGAGAGGATGAAATTAGGGCTTGAATTTTATGTGGTCTGAATGATAGTGAGAGTAGTGAAGTGTTTTAAGTATTGATTGTAGATATTATTTAGATAGTGTTAATTAATTGTAAATGCCACATTATTAATTTCAGGCCCACATAATCAGTCAACTTGCCATGTAATCATCTCAGTTAAAATTTTTTGCCACGTCATCAAAGTTATAACGGTGTTAGCAAAGGTCCAATGTTTTACAAAATGTCAAAAGGTGGGACTGCCAGTGGTTATTTTTGAAGTTGGGTCCGTTGCCGGCCAACTAGTGAAAGTTGGGATTATTAAATTCCATTATTCCAAAATACTTCAATAAAAAAAACAAGTCAACAAAAAATATTCCCTCTCAGGTCAACACCCTCTTTCTTCCTAAATTCTAACCTAAAGCTTTATCAATGACAATCCGACCACCATCCGACCACCACCCCAGCCGCCATTCAGCCACCATCCTTGAAATATGTGTTTTCCGATTGATCCTCTATACACTCCAAACTATAATTCAACTTATTATGCACCCGATTCATCATAAAATCCCAATTTCAAACCTTCTTATTTGGCACCTCAAATTAGAACAAAACTTATTCTGCATCAGATTCAAATTAGAACAAACCTTATTATTCTGCACCTCCAATATTCATTCTCAAATTAGAACAAAACTTATTCTGCACTTGATTCATTATTCTGCACCAGATATATCAAAAACTTGCATCAGATTTGTTCAGATCAAACCTAAATCTCACAACAAAGATTCATCATAAACTCCGAATTTCAAACCTTCTTCACCGTATAAATCATAGATCTGACGTTTTATCGGATAGAAAAGAACGATATACGCTTTAAAGATTTGTTTAAACTTCAATCCAGCACCTTTATCGTCGGTTGATGATGTGAGGTGGTGGTGGTTGTGGCAGAACTAGATGGAGGCGGAGGTGTTGTGTGGCGATTTGGATGCAGGTGGTGTAGTGGTGCGGCGGATCTGGATGGAGGTCGTGTGATGGTGTGGTGGATTTAGATGGAGGCGGTGTGGTGGATCTAGATGGAGGCGGTGATGTGTGGCGGATTTGGATGGTTCTGTTATTGCAGACAGTTCATAGAGAGAGAGGGGGCATGGATATTTATTGCACAAATAGTCCTTAGAACAGTAAAAAGACGAATTTGCCCTTATGTGCAAAGCATATGATTGGATTTAACTAAAATATTTAACTAGGTTAGAGTCAAAGGACCAAAGATGTAATGAATTTGTCAAATAAAGGATTGTGACTGTAATTATTGAAGTTAAATACTATTCATTGCAATTCGATACAAATATAAAGGATGAAAAGTGTAATTTACCCAACTTTTAAGATAATGATGAAATCTGCAATTTATTTTATATCAACGTAAAAATGTCTTCTGTGACTTTGTTTTTATATTTATTGGTTTTCTTTAAATTAAAAAGAAAGTTTTCTTTATCTACTATACAAGGTTAGAGCCCGCGTTACACGCGGTTTAACATATAAACACTCTGAATTGCTTTTAGAACTTGTAAGAATGACCATATTTGTCACGACCCCCGACCCACCCTGGACGGAATCGGAAGCCGCGAACAGCCCAGTGGTACCGGTGATTTATTTTAAAAATGTTGCAGCGAAAATTTCATCAGGACCGTGAGTTAGGAAAAATATCAGAGTTTAGAAACACCGGATTTTATTTATTAAATAGATGAGATAAACCCATGTTTTACAAAGGTAGCTTTAATAAGATAAATTTGATTACATAAAACAATATTTCTTAATTTGATTTAATTAATAAAATAAGCCCCTTCTTGAAGCCTTTCAGTGCCATATCCATCTCTTACTCCAATCTACTGTAATTACCTGAAACGCGTTTTAAAAAGGTTTTGTCAGCGGGAAATACTGAGTGAATCATTCTATTTAATAAAATGACACATTTGTTATAATTTACAGTATTAAGAGAGATTACAATGTTTCAGATATCAAACCAACTACCCACAGTATTTGTCACTCGAACACACATTGGCTATCTCGTTGTCCAATGGTGTTTGTGACTATGGTCATATCACCCCTTGGCTAACTCATTGTCCAATGGTGACGATTATCAAGTAATGTATACAAAACCCCACATACCGGCTGTAACTTGGTGATTACATAAACTTAATCACTGTAATTATAACTTTGGAAAATAAACATGATTTGAAATTAAATTTGATAAAAAGAGAATGACTCACATTATAATCATGCAGATTCATACGGCCAAAGTTTAGTCTACAGATAAGCCTTGATATATTTGCAGATTTATACAGGCAGAGCTTAGCCTATTGATTTAGCCTTGTAACCTAGTGCACACGAACTAGGTAGGTAACTTAATACAGCAATTACGATAACTCACGAGATCAACCCTCACAACGAATGACAAAGTGCTATGCTTAAACATCCATCGAATTAACGATTAATGACAAAGCATCACCCTAATGTGGGCAGCACTTAAACATCCATTGAGTACATTGATCGATCGGACAATGAATCGTAATAGCGATCGAGTTAATACCCGGTATCGTAGCAGAATTCGAGCTAGTGTGTGTTTGGTAGTAAACTGTGAATATCTGGACGTACGAAATGAATTTGAACGTCGAATGAACGCAGGAATTCAAGTCCCACTGCTGCCTGTTATATACTCCAAACTGGCACCCCCCGCGAGTCGCGGAAGGTACCGGGGTAACCCCCGCGTATCGCGGCGATGATCGGCCCGACCTAGGCCTGCCACGTGTCTTGTATAGCCTTGGTGAGTCGACGAAATTCGAAACTACGTGTTTTATAACTATTTTCGAAGGATAAATATGATTTAGGGAATACCCCCCTTTAGTTTTAGGGGCCCTGATCTTGATTATGATTGTTATGGAAATTTTAGAGTTTATGCAGGTTCACTTAGGGGTCTTAACTAAGGTTTCCTTGCTGAACAAAATATAAAAATAAATAATATTTTTAGAGAGAGTTGTTATGGTTTGGGACATTTTTTAATATAATTATATCATAAAGAAAAAGGGAATAAAATAGGGAGAAAAGAAAATGGACTCTCTTTGTAACTTTAGGGTTCAACTAGAAAGCCTCCTGGTATAAATTTTGGGTATAACTTCTGGACTATTTAAAAATATATAAAGCATTTGTGTTAAGTATAGTACCCCTAATTTCAACCTTGTCCCTATGTCACGAGACAGACCCCCAACAACTTAGTCGGGCAGAGCCCTGACATATGTTATGAGGCTCAGATCAATCGGACCGGGTAGCGGTGATCTGGAGTTAAAACACTTAAAACGGGGCAGAACCTTGTTATTATTATTATGGGTGAAAATAAAATAAATAAAAATAGAAATTGAGAGAGAGAAGGGCGAACTATAATCAGATGTGTGTGGAGTAAGAATACTTTCCCCCTACTCACTATTTATACTAATTTCCTAACTTTGAGGCCATGAAAGTTTGGTCAATATTCTTTCTGTTTGTTAGACACGTAAATATACACTTCAACAAGCATGCATTGTATGTTAGCCACCTATCATCTATTATTCTATTTGTTGTACTTGCATAGTTAAAAATGGCCATCTATCATTGGATTAAATTTCAATGTAAATCTAGTTTATATTTATTATATTATATATATTTAACGCTCGGGTTTGTTTGGACGTAAGGAATGACTGAATCCGAATACATTTTTTTGATAACCTTGACTAAAAGGGTTATCCGACTGTCGCAAGGCTTGGATGTATGAATTTTCACAATACCGCATAAATGTTTATATCAGTATAGCATGCATTACTTTGCAAAACATAAATTTTTGATATATTCAAAATACCTTGTTTTGAACATTTCTACATTTGGATTATGTGACAATACTTTACTTACAATACATAATATTTGTTACACATTACTTGACTACTTTTGGACTATTAACATTTGATATGATTTATACAAGGACTTTTGACAATTGGTTTAAACATAGACTTATTACATTGGTGGTTTGATTAAGTGACTTAAGTAACGAGGCGTGTGTAATATGATACAAGCATGGTGGATACGCCGCTGGTACTTCCTATATATAAGTGTTTGTATGGTATTACATATCGTAGCGTTATTTGAATCATTTCAATTTTAGACATATAACATTTTATACAAATAACATACTTTTCACAAGACATTGTTTTACAAACAACTTATCTTATACAAACTCATTTTACTTGGTTATTCATTTAACCATACATTATTCTCTTATTTATACATATCATCTGAACTTATGTTTTTCAAACGATTTACAAAACAAATCAAATTACAAGGTTCATGACTAAACAATTTCTTAAACATAAGTCATGAATTCTATTGTCACAAAATCTATGTATCTCACAGGCATTTTTATGCTGACGTACCTATTTTCACATGTGTTTCAGAATATGACGCATAGGATTTATCAAGATACACTTAGGCGGACATGGGCCTTAGTGACAATAAAAGATGCAAGACTAGTTATTTACGTTATGTTTCTTTGATTGTCAAGACATTGTAACTCTTTTATTTAATAAAACAATATTTCAATTTCCATGTGTTATGAAACAATGATTCTGTTACAACACTCCCCGACGTTTCCGCCACGTTTTGTTGTTTTACGTGGTCGGGGTGTGACAGAAAAAGGGACACGAATGTGAAAGAGGACAGGACAGGTTTCTTGTGATATTTCATTTGTTGTCATTAATTTAACTGCTTTACTTTTTTGGCACTTATAACTTCTAAAATATGACGTTTTTAGCAAATAATAAATATGTCACCAGAACGAGAATATTGTTGTCTACATTTGGGTCTTAAGTTTCATTAAAAATAGAGTAGGTTAAAAATACAATGTATTTTTATAATTATTATACGGTTCCTAGGCCCGTCTAGGTACTTCATATTTCTAACAGTTGACTTACCCGTAATATACCCGTCTAATAATAATAGTTGTTATAGACTTTCTATTTTAAATAGAAAGGTCAACCCTATACAAGCCAATTAATTAATATAATATTTCAACAAAAAAAAATAATGTTTAAAACTTTTTGGGTTGAATAAAACTAACTAGTTACTAGTGGTTAATAAATTTAACCAAACCTATTATTTATATGATAAATTTAGGAATGTTACATTCTCTCCACCTTGTTTTAAATCTCGTCCTCGAGATTTGGGTTATGATATTTCTTTTAGACTTATGTCACGTTTTAGTTAATAAAAACAATATTAAGGTAGATTATATAGAATTAAAATATCTAATTTTGTGAATATGAGTTGTACAATAAGTAGGACGCAATGGTTTAACTGAATTAGTTCAAAAAAATAGATAACAAATGAATGAGATGAAATGATATAATTTTCAAAGTGACTAGGTTCAAGCCAAAAGATATAGGATCAATAGATATTTTAAAATGAATGTAAAGGATTTTTAGAATCAATAAAATTCTTTGTCAAAAGAAAGCTTACTTTAATTGGTAACTGAGGAAGACTTAGAATTGACAGGTTCAAATTGAAATAAAAGCATGAAAAATGATTTGTCAAATATTTATGATATGAGAAAATCAAAGTGTTGAGATGAGTGAATTGCAAAGATACACCAAAAGACAATAGAGTTAGTGTATCATTATTTAAAGTTCCAAGTTGTTTTAATTGTGAAACAATGTGATAGTATATTATTAGTAGTAACCATATTTTTCATACTATATCCTAGAGATTGTAATAAGAACAAGTTGTTTTGGCATGACCAACCTTTATATTTTATTTGTAAAGCAAATGTAATATATATTATTTGTGTTCCTGTTTAAACCGTATTTTACATATCAAATGTAATATATATTATTTGTTACGCATTTTTACTATATGTAAATGGTCACCATTTTTAAATAAATTTTAGTATTTTACCATATTATGTAAAATAACTTATATTTACTATGTAATATATATTACAAAACACCGCAATGAAGTTACAAAATATTGTTATTATTTTGTAAAAGAAATCACTATTATTTAAATGAAAATTGTAAATACAAGGTGTAAAAATATTTATTGTACAAAAGTATTTGTAAAATATTTTGTAAAGATATAATACTTAATGGGTTGATTCTATGTGATTACTTATTTTCATTTTGAAACTATATAACGTTGTGAATGTATTTACAAATATTGAAAATAAGTGAAAACGGGGATTATTCTTATATATTACCATGTTCCCCTAACCCAACGTGGTTGATGACTACTATATTATTCTTATATGGTCATTTTCTTAGCAAAGCGTTACGGTACATAGTTACTACAAAATATGTGATACATAATTATTTATATAATTTTATTCGTTCCTCTAATTCTTGTATTGTTTTATGAAAACATATCTTTTCCTTACAGTACAAAGTAAAATATTTTTATATATATAATTAAAATTTACTATATAAGTATGATGACTTAATTTATATACATTAACTAGTCATTATCATGGTTGGATATTGGTTAGTGCTGCCTTGTTTAAGCATAGGTGGCGAGTCCATGCCTAACTAAGGCTAGGCTATTCAATACCTGCCCCTGACAATAACCCTAATACTTAAAAATAATATTAACACTTCTGTTATTAATTTATTATTAATAATAAAACTAATATTAATTATTAATAATAAATAACTGAACGTAAACTTAAATGAGAGTATACGTCAACATAAATTTTATATATATATATATATATATATATATATATATATATATATATATATATATAAATTCTTTACCTTAATGGTTTAATAAGAATATAGTAATACTATTTTGTAATCCCTTATGTAAATTTCCATATATAATTAATTTTATATAATATTTTTCGATTGAAGATGTTAAAGCAATAATTATCACGAAAGGCTAGATTGATGTTGTAAGAATCATTTAAGAGATACACTGAAATATGACAAGAATTTGTGTATCATTATCTTAACACACGATTTGTGTTAAGATGACTTTTATAAATATATAAATAATTAAATCCGTATATGATATATATATATACGAGATTAGTGTAAACTTTAAATTTTGTGAAAACGTCAGTATAAGGTGATCATGATCAAAGAAATGATTCAATGAAGTCGAAGACTAAACAAGCCTATTATGGTTTAAAACAAATGAAGTGCTTGTTGGGACTATTTTGAATATGATAGCTTCCATCCATCATATGGGATTTTTAAATGAATATGTAATGTGAGCAAGTCAAATAATTTGAACTTGATTAAAACAAGTTTTAATAAGAAAGTTCGGACATGGTTAAAATAGAAAATATGTATGTCAAAGAAAATTAATTTTTTCAAGAAATTCATTGACTCAATATCAAGGAGTTATTGTTTTGCAATAATGCGGTTCATAGTACAAAAAAGCGGAATGATATTTGAGTTTGAATAAAATAACAAATCGGAATGAAGTCCTCCAGTGGTCTTCATAAATCAAACGAATCACATGCGCAACAAACAGTGTATGTGTAATGTGGAAATTTACTAAAAACTGAAATAGATCAATATTCACTGCTATGAAAGAAATCCTCATGGTATGATGACCATTAGGGGAAGTAGAAACGCGAAAGTCAACTCATTATATGCAGAAGTTAGAAAAAAGAAATATAAGAATTTTATCTGGAATTTCGTGTGATAATCGTTGTTAAATGACATTTCCAGAGAATGTCAAATAAAATGAAATAGGAAATTTGCAAAGGTATGTGACTTCTTTTTGTAGTATTAATAATTATGACTCTGATTAGACTGTGCACCGATGGTTGTGAAATCTTGTTACAACGTACCTCAGCGATTCAGGTCATTTGTAGAATCATGTGGCAAAGTGCCCAATCATATTTTCCAAAGGTCTTGTCTTGAAAGTTGTGTGTGATATACTTCGACGTTTGTGGATGTATAATTTAAGTTTCATGTGTTTTCTTGTGCATTGGCAAAATTTTACTTGCTTCGTACTTGCGTTAATAATTTATGATAACGCTTTGGAAATTCTTTATATTTTTTATGGTATCCCAACTTAATGGGTTTCCATTGTTTACACGAGCTACGAGACAGGTGATCAAACGAAATAATGTTTGATATTGGAAAAGAAATTCCTGATAAAGGAATCTAGACACATATGCTTGTGCTTTATTCCTATTTGACTTTTGGAATTCTTTATAGATATATATATCTATATAATCATATATTTCACATGCTGAAATAAACATACCATTTATCAGGTCAATGTATTTAACAGATTCATATTTCCAAAAACCAATCAAATATCTGGTCATGATACTATTTAGGGAAATCTTGTCACTTGTTTGACATATTATCTATCCCGTCTTATCCGATTCGCGCCGGAGCGATAACCTCAGTATATCTGAACAAACTGGAGAGTCTACTATACCATACCCAGTCTTGCCAGAGAAAGTTTTCTATTTCTCATAAATAGTATCTTTTCAAGATTTTAAAACTGCCTCTTTTATTATGACTTTTATCCAGAATTAAGGAAATTTGTATTCCCGTAACATATCTTATTCTTAGAACAAGTAATATCAATAAGCAATAATTACTATTTAATTCTTGCTTATTTATCATATCTTGCAATATTCTAATTACCATTATTATGGTATATCAAAACCCATCATACTTTATTTACACAAGTACTTAACTTATCTCGAAGCTGATACTAAGGCATCTTTTCTTAAGTTCAAGTCTAAATGTTATCATGTGTGTTACCAGTTAATGGCAATCTCCTAACTCTTCGTTTAAAATTAGGTATTTTATTACAACACCTATAGGCTTAAATCAGTGGCTTTGATACCACCTTCTGTCACGACCCCCGACC
Source organism: Helianthus tuberosus (assembly GCA_030545235.1). NCBI lineage: Eukaryota > Viridiplantae > Streptophyta > Magnoliopsida > Asterales > Asteraceae > Helianthus > Helianthus tuberosus. The sequence continues at coordinate 2,365,844 of CM060428.1, read as the reverse complement.
CACCCTGGACGGAATCGGAAGCCGCGAACAGCCCAGTGGTACCGGTGATTTATTTTAAAAATGTTGCAGCGAAAATTTCATCAGGACCGTGAGTTAGGAAAAATATCAGAGTTTAGAAACACCGGATTTTATTTATTAAATAGATGAGATAAACCCATGTTTTACAAAGGTAGCTTTAATAAGATAAATTTGATTACATAAAACAATATTTCTTAATTTGATTTAATTAATAAAATAAGCCCCTTCTTGAAGCCTTTCAGTGCCATATCCATCTCTTACTCCAATCTACTGTAATTACCTGAAACGCGTTTTAAAAAGGTTTTGTCAGCGGGAAATACTGAGTGAATCATTCTATTTAATAAAATGACACATTTGTTATAATTTACAGTATTAAGAGAGATTACAATGTTTCAGATATCAAACCAACTACCCACAGTATTTGTCACTCGAACACACATTGGCTATCTCGTTGTCCAATGGTGTTTGTGACTATGGTCATATCACCCCTTGGCTAACTCATTGTCCAATGGTGACGATTATCAAGTAATGTATACAAAACCCCACATACCGGCTGTAACTTGATGATTACATAAACTTAATCACTGTAATTATAACTTTGGAAAATAAACATGATTTGAAATTAAATTTGATAAAAAGAGAATGACTCACATTATAATCATGCAGATTCATACGGCCAAAGTTTAGTCTACAGATAAGCCTTGATATATTTGCAGATTTATACAGGCAGAGCTTAGCCTATTGATTTAGCCTTGTAACCTAGTGCACACGAACTAGGTAGGTAACTTAATACAGCAATTACGATAACTCACGAGATCAACCCTCACAACGAATGACAAAGTGCTATGCTTAAACATCCATCGAATTAACGATTAATGACAAAGCATCACCCTAATGTGGGCAGCACTTAAACATCCATTGAGTACATTGATCGATCGGACAATGAATCGTAATAGCGATCGAGTTAATACCCGGTATCGTAGCAGAATTCGAGCTAGTGTGTGTTTGGTAGTAAACTGTGAATATCTGGACGTACGAAATGAATTTGAACGTCGAATGAACGCAGGAATTCAAGTCCCACTGCTGCCTGTTATATACTCCAAACTGGCACCCCCCGCGAGTCGCGGAAGGTACCGGGGTAACCCCCGCGTATCGCGGCGATGATCGGCCCGACCTAGGCCTGCCACGTGTCTTGTATAGCCTTGGTGAGTCGACGAAATTCGAAACTACGTGTTTTATAACTGTTTTCGAAGGATAAATATGATTTAGGGAATACCCCCTTTAGTTTTAGGGGCCCTGATCTTGATTATGATTGTTATGGAAATTTTAGAGTTTATGCAGGTTCACTTAGGGGTCTTAACTAAGGTTTCCTTGCTGAACAAAATATAAAAATAAATAATATTTTTAGAGAGAGTTGTTATGGTTTGGGACATTTTTGAATATAATTATATCATAAAGAAAAAGGGAATAAAATAGTGAGAAAAGAAAATGGACTCTCTTTGTAACTTTAGGGTTCAACTAGAAAGCCTCCTGGTATAAATTTTGGGTATAACTTCTGGACTATTTAAAAATATATAAAGCATTTGTGTTAAGTATAGTACCCCTAATTTCAACCTTGTCCCTATGTCACGAGACAGACCCCCAACAACTTAGTCGGGCAGAGCCCTGACATATGTTATGAGGCTCAGATCAATCGGACCGGGTAGCGGTGATCTGGAGTTAAAACACTTAAAACGGGGCAGAACCTTGTTATTATTATTATGGGTGAAAATAAAATAAATAAAAATAGAAATTGAGAGAGAGAAGGGCGAACTATAATCAGATGTGTGTGGAGTAAGAATACTTTCCCCCTACTCACTATTTATACTAATTTCCTAACTTTGAGGCCATGAAAGTTTGGTCAATATTCTTTCTGTTTGTTAGACACGTAAATATACACTTCAACAAGCATGCATTGTATGTTAGCCACCTATCATCTATTATTCTATTTGTTGTACTTGCATAGTTAAAAATGGCCATCTATCATTGGATTAAATTTCAATGTAAATCTAGTTTATATTTATTATATTATATATATTTAAAGCTCGGGTTTGTTTGGACGTAAGGAATGACTGAATCCGGATACATTTTTTTGATAACCTTGACTAAAAGGGTTATCCGACTGTCGCAAGGCTTGGATGTATGAATTTTCACAATACCGCATAAATGTTTATATCAGTATAGCATGCATTACTTTGCAAAACATAACTTTTTGATATATTCAAAATACCTTGTTTTGAACATTTCTACATTTGGATTATGTGACAATACTTTACTTACAATACATAACATTTGTTACACATTACTTGACTACTTTTGGACTATTAACATTTGATATGATTTATACAAGGAATTTTGACAATTGGTTTAAACATAGACTTATTACATTGGTGGTTTGATTAAGTGACTTAAGTAACGAGCCGTGTGTAATATGATACAAGCATGGTGGATACGCCACTGGTACTTCCTATATATAAGTGTTTGTATGGTATTACATATCGTAGCGTTATTTGAATCATTTCAATTTTAGACATATAACATTTTATACAAATAACATACTTTTCACAAGACATTGTTTTACAAACAACTTATCTTATACAAACTCATTTTACTTGATTATTCATTTAACCATACATTATTCTCTTATTTATACATATCATCTGAACTTATGTTTTTCAAACGATTTACAAAACAAATCAAATTACAAGGTTCATGACTAAACAATTTCTTAAACATAAGTCATGAATTCTATTGTCACGAAACCTATGTATCTCACAGACATTTTTATGCTGACGTACCTATTTTCACATGTGTTTCAGAATATGACGCATAGGATTTATCAAGATACACTTAGGCGGACATGGGCCTTAGTGACAATAAAAGATGCAAGACTAGTTATTTACGTTATGTTTCTTTGATTGTCAAGACATTGTAACTCTTTTATTTAATAAAACAATATTTCAATTTCCATGTGTTATGAAACAATGATTCTGTTACAACACTCCCCGACGTTTCCGCCACGTTTTGTTGTTTTACGTGGTCGGGGTGTGACAGAAAAAGGGACACGAATGTGAAAGAGGACAGGACAGGTTTCTTGTGATATTTCATTTGTTGTCATTAATTTATATTTATTATTATATAATTATTTTATATATTATAATTAATTTAACTGCTTTACTTTTTTGGCACTTATAACTTCTAAAATATGACGTTTTTAGCAAATAATAAATATGTCACCAGAACGAGAATATTGTTGTCTACATTTGGGTCTTAAGTTTCATTAAAAATAGAGTAGGTTAAAAAATACATTAATACAATGTATTTTTATAATTATTATACGGTTCCTAAGCCCGTCTAGGTACTTCATATTTCTAACAGTTGACTTACCCGTAATATACCCGTCTAATAATAATAGTTGTTATAGACTTTCTATTTTAAATAGAAAGGTCAACCCTATACAAGCCAATTAATTAATATAATATTTCAAAAAAAAAAAATAATGTTTAAAACTTTTTGGGTTGAATAAAACTAACTAGTTACTAGTGGTTAATAAATTTAACCAAACCTATTATTTATATGATAAATTTAGGAATATTTATATGATAAACTAACTAGTTTTGGGTTGAATAAAACTTTTTCTTTCTTTACAAAACTCACTTTTCAGTTATGATGGTCCGCAAGTTGTACCTTGTCATTATAAAAGAACATCGAACTCCAAACATGAAACATCCTATGATAATACAGATTATAGAACAAACCCATGGGCTTTCAGCCAGGTGATGGCAAGGAACCAAATCATCAAGCAGAGAAATACGTTTAGGCCGCCCAGGGCGGTGCGTTGTATCTTCACGGGAACAAAGTATAACGAGTTATATCCCACCGCCGCTCCAAAGTATAACGCGTTAATCTTCCACGAAATCAATAACGCGTTATTTTCTTCACGGATGTGATAGTTTTTTTTTGTGAGGGTAATTGTTGGTTGGGGGGAAATTGTTGGGTGTGGTGGTGAGTGATGACCACCCCCACTAAAAAAGGTTGTGAGTGATGGAAAAATTGTTGCTGACATGACAGAACATGATTGGATATTGTGAGTGATAGAAAAATGTTCACTAGTGACCACCCCCCTCCCCTTACAGAGCAAAAGAGAATAAGTGAGCCTGAATGGCATGCTTGAGGCAGTAAGGTTCCGACCTGAATACAATCAGATTATGTGTAAAATACTAAAATTTGAAATTAAAAAATCCAATCTTGGAAGGATTAAATTCGGTAGTCCTTTGATAATAATATTATTTTGATATACAATAATAACAAGCAAATGATAATCGTAAAAAATGTAAAAAAAAGGAAAGTGCATTTATGTTCCTAAAAATGTTATAAACGTTTGAAAAAAGAAAATCAAAAGGTCCACAAAACAAAAACTCCACATACCAATATCATAGAAACAATATATAAATGGACCAACCATTTCATGAACCAAATTAATTTCATCTTATCATTCACATCAGACTATGATGTGGTACACAATGTTTAAGACTATGTGGATGGCTATGTCCTTGGTACCTATTGCTACCATATCACCGAATTCAGTGCTGATTAGATCCCTATCACCGGATGATATTGTCCTATACATTCCACGCCACATCATAGTATACCGAGATGGACGATATGAAAAACTCGTCGGTTGTGATACCACTCCCGCGGGGGTTGATCCTTCTTCCGGAGTTCAATCTAAAGACGTGGTTATCTTACCCGACGCTCCTCTCTCCGCCAGGCTTTACATTCCCAAACCCCAAAACCGCCTAGTCAAAAAGCTACCCCTTTTATTCTTCTACCACGGCGGCGGTTTCATATGTGGAACCGCCGCTGAACCAAGCACGCATAACTTTTTAAATCTCATCGCGGCGGAATCCAACATCATGATAGTTTCTGTCGACTACCGAACTGTGCCGGATAATCGCATCCCCATAGCCTACGATGATTCTTGGGAAGCAATCAAGTGGGCTGTGCAACACGTTGACGGGAATGGACCGGAGTCATGGATTAACGAATATGCCGATCTCGGACACGTGTTCTTCGCGGGCGATAGCTCGGGCGCCAATATTGCCCACCAAATGGCAATCCGGGTCGGGTCAGAAAACATGGGTGGGAGCATAAACCTTGAGGGAATCATACTGCTCCACCCATTTTTTTGGGGAACAACATCCGTCGGGTCGGAAGATCCGGACCCCGAGTTTATTGAGTATATGGAAATGATATGGACATTTGACTACCCAGAAACAAGTGGGCTAGATGACCCGTTTCTTAACCCGGCTATGGATCCGAGACTGTCGAATCTGGGAGGCTCCAAAGTACTTGTTTATGTTGCGGAGCTTGATGATTTACGAAACCGGGGGTGGTATTACAAGTATATTTTGGAACAAAGTGGGTGGAAGGGGCAGATAAACGTTATTGAGGACAAAGAGGTTGGGCATGTGTATTTTTTATCCGACCCTTCTCTTGAAAGTGCTCGAGCAATGCGCACCAACATTTCTACCTTCATCAACACTTGAGCCTAATTGGTTTCAATGCTCACAGATATCATCTACAGTTGATCTAGTTTCATGAATAAAGCTGGACCAATCATTCTACATTTGTTTGTATGCTTTTGTTTTACTCATAGATATAATCTATAGTTAATCTTTCATGAGTAAAGCTGGACCAATATTTCTAGATATTATCTTGAATTCATTGGGCCTATTATTCACACCATGGGGCCATCATCATTTAATGGTGTGTTAGGTCATGTCCATCGGGTTGTTTGGCTGCAAATCTGGTCCATAACTTTTGAAATATTTGCAATTCCATAAATGGCAAATATATAAATATATATCGGTAAGGATGAGGATCATTACAGAACACTAATTATTGTGAGAACAAAAAGAAATGTAAATCACTAAATTTTGGGCTTTAAGGTTCATAATTTTTTAAATTTTATGTTTCTTACATTCTGTCACACCCCTCGTTTCCACGTGTCATCGGTGGGCCCGGTGGGGAGTATCGTGACGTAGTTGATATCATCATAGTCAAACAACACAATATATAAATGCACAGCGGAAGCAAAAGATAAATATATTACAATCCGAATATAAAGTAATATCAAGTATTACAACGGAAAGTAAAGGATCCACAGGCGGATCTTAAAAATATAAACATTGTTCAACAGACTTTAGACGCCTAGAACTTGCAAGGTTCCTTATTAACGTCCTGAGCAGCTTCCAGCCTATTTACGTACTTGTACCTGTCACTTAGACTTTTGAAAATACGTCAGTTTTCACTGGTAAATACACTCAACCGACTCATTTGAAAATGTCTATAAAAATTGGTTTAGGTGCTCAAGGCACGAAGATGTTTTGACACTTTGATTAAAATGCACAAGGCAAAATTAATCTTTTATACTTGATCAAAATGCACAGAGGCAAAATTTATCTTTTATAACTTGGGACAAACTATATTTCATGTTATCAGTTTTACATAACTTGCTCTACATACGGGGCCCGGTTCTATGCCGGTTCATGATTAACCGACACACCACTATTCCCTTATTGGGAATCCCTTATTGGGTATAATTAATTAATAAGCATATAGCATCTGTCAGGTGTATGCCTACACCCCGTGCTTAGGTCGTGGCCATTGCATTTAAAGGAGTCAAGGATATCCAGGACACGGTCGCATTAATCCCCAATGTTTCAGTCAAGCAATACGAATTAAAAAAACAGGTTATTTGGATTTCCCGACTTATTGGTCTTTGAATCCCATACCTGACCATGCGGTATTTATATTACCGTATCCCAAGCCCGTAATAGGGAAAATAAGTTAAGAGTATTTACCTGAGCTAGCTCCTGTCTTAAATAGCAAGAATTATAATAACTCAGCCGTATTCACTTAAGTAAGCGTAGGTACAATTTACCGGAAGGCTCTAGTCTGGAATGATGGTATAAATAACCAATTAGAATGCTAACGGTCTTTAATTAAGCCTAAGCTTAGACCGGTTAATTATACGGTTCAAACGCACGATTAGGCGAAGACCGGAATAGAATGTGATTTAGACCCAACAAGTTCGGAGACTTTCTTAATATGGGTATTTCATACACACTCTGGATTTTGAGATAAAACCGATAAGGTTTGACCCGTTTCGGCTAATTTATGCAAACTAGTCACATAAACCGAACCGAACGTGTAATAAGCGTAACGGTATTCATAAGAGCCATATACAGGTTTCCTAAGTTAATATGCTTCCAATATGTTGTGACATCAGTAAGATGTCTTTTATTATGCTCGTAACGAATTTAAACACAAACTATGCCCCATAGGGGTAGTTTGGTCATTTAAAAGGTTATAAAAGAGTCTAAGTATTTACCTGAGTTACAGGTCTGATACAATCAGTAAAAATACTTATTTTACTAAGTTATAACAGTAGGGTAAAGTAGATATGTGAAATTTATCAAATATAACCAAACTATGCACCGTAGGGGCATTTTGGTAATTTCACATAAGCCGAAAAGCTCAAAACTGAAGTCTGAGTTTAACGACTTTTGCTTACTGTTAAAATATTATAATTTATCTAAAATATCGGTAGGTATCACCCTTGTATGTTTAAAAATAGTCTTAGTACATACTATGCGCTAAAAACGCTTAATAAGGCGATTGGAAGCCATTTCCGGGTTCGATACAATAAGCTGATATTTTTATTATTCCAGAAGGCTTAAAATAATTTATTTATCATTTAAAATCAGTAGCAAAAGGTTTGGCGTCGATTAGATACGTAAAACTCATTTTATGGCCCGTTAGGGCAAAACCGACAATTACCGGATTAAGCCTACGACTATGAGTTATGCTCAGCCTAAAATTAATTAAAAATCTTCAAAAATCCCAAAATAATATATTACATCAGTGGGTAATAAGTTTGATATCAAAAAGTAGGCTTAACTAGGCTATACGCTAATTACGCCGTTTAATTAACATAAAGCTTTCAATTTACGCTAATGAGCATAACTCTCAAACTACACCTCAAACTGATGTCAAACTTTGGATACAAGTTTATATATCAGTAATTAGAGTTTCTACTCTTTTACATTTGCAAAAATCACGTTTTAAGGTGAAAAGGGCATAATGGTCAACATATGAGCAATTAACGGAATCATGCGTATTAATTGGTTAACTAATGAACCATGGTGTATAATCACAGAGGGTTATACTAGCATGTAACCTGGTCCAAATGAAGCTCTAAGGCATTTCTAAAACATGCCTAAACGGGTCAGAACTGAAAGTCAAAGTGAAAGTCAAACTAGGCGACTTTCGGTTCCGAACCGGGTCTTTACTGGAAATTGTCGGGTTGAACATGTTTAGACATGTTCTTACACTTATTACCAAGTTATATTAATGATCAAACAGGTTGTATGTGTTCTACATTGCTAATCATGCATAAATTAGAAACTAAGTATCCTGTTGACTTTTTATTAACAAGTTTGACCCGACATTTGACCTAGTTAGAGTGGGAATCAGGGGGAACCCTTTTAAGGGTTTATTACCCACATAATTACCAACTTATATCTACTTTTGATTCGACTAATCACTGGACCATTAGTGATTAATCTTAAAGTCAACCGTTAATTACGACGGTTTGACTTTTAAGCTATAACTAAGCAAAAAGTTATCTAAGGAAGGATTAGCAAACTTACAAGAGTCCTATGAACAACCAGAGATCACTTGAGGGAAGTCTTGTGCTCCATAATGATCAGGAATACATGAGAAAGGTGTGATCAAAATGGTTGCCCATGAGGTCTTTATATAGTGCTCAAATCTTCTTGGATTGTTGACACACCATGCTACAACTGATGTTTGATCACTAACAAGTGTCCCTAAGTGTCTAGGAGTCACTTAGGGGTCGTCCAATATGTGGAAAATCGGATAAAAGTTGAATACAAAGGCAAAGGCAGACAAGAAACAAAAAAATTGTATCAGACTACCCCTCGCGGCACGCGAAGTGTGACAACCGTCACTTTTCCGTACATTCCGTACACGAAATGAACAGTAATTTGTGCTTAAATGACTGTGCATGATCTGGTTTACCAGACAAATAAATTTCTGAATTCCATACAAGTGAATTCATGCACGTTGTATACTACAAAATATTGCTTTATGCATAAACGAGAGCGTTGCGTCAGAAATAATAGTAAACTCACCGGTAAGACACACTGTGTCAACTGAACTGCAGAAAGCAGTCAGACATTAGAATTGAGGCCTAGGTGTAGGTCCGACGACAAAAGTACATTAAAACCCAAGAGTACATATAAGGGTTTAATTTATAGACATTGCGAAAGCAAAAATAAGCACTAAAAAGCACCTGAAACGCACTTTAAGTGCAGAATTTTAGATAATTCAGCTCAATTCAGCATTTAAACACATGAATATTATGCAGAAATTTCGTTTTATCATCCAGAATATTTCCCTAAGTGTTGGGAATTGAAAGGGTACAAGAAGGGTACTTAAAAGACACTAAAAAGTGTGATTTAGCACTTTAACGAACCGGTGTCTAACCGCACAACCGGATATTACCCGGAACACCAAAATAATGCTAGAAGCATTGTTTTTTTTTTCTAAGGTAGTTAGGGTCCCCGAACACCCTAACACACTATATATTTCATAACACACTTAACACTAAATCTAACATTTAACATGTAACTAGATTATGAAACTAGAAGTTGAAATCGAACTAGACACCCCCCCCCCTTCAAAACCGGTTATGAATCATGGACCCCACCATGATTTTAGTTGTTTGTTTAATAGATTTGTTGAGTACTTTAGAGACACAAAACCTAATGGTTAAAACCATGTTGGAAATTATTTATAAAGTCCACTAGATCATTCATCTTCACATCAACTCAACAAACCTCTTCCTCCTTCCCTTGCTTACCTTCGGCCTCACCCACACACCACCACACTTTCATTTTCAATCATCATTCAAGCATTCCAAGGTGATATTGAGGTGTAAGAAGGTCACTAACGAAGCTCGGTGCAAGCGGATATTGAAGGACCTTCACCGTTTGCTTTTATCCACTTCATTTATACTCTTGAACTTCCCTAGCCTTGTGCTAGTAGTAAGTGACTCTAAACACCTTCTTGATCTTGTCTAGAGTGATTAATAAGAGATTTGTCGGTTGAAAATCATGAACATACTAAATCACCAACTAAAAGTCTATTAAAGTGATGAATATGATGGTTAATAGATGGATAATTGTGTAAAACTTGTTAAACTTGTTTTGTGATGATTATTTTGTGTTGTTTAATGCTAGTAGTAGTTCGGATCGTCATCTAACCCGGCTAGGTTATGTTCTTAGAACATGAGCTAGTGTATGTTAAAGTATAAAAAGGACCAGATGATGAACACTACTACTATTAAACATGAACATGTGTAAAAACAATTTATCTTATGAAATGGAGTTCTAAACTAGTAGATCTAAAGATCTACAAGTGGTATTTTTGAAAGACCAACTGTAAGACAAAACCATGTTTTAAAACCGGATCTTTCATGAAGTAGAGGTGTTTTTATGAACAAACAAGTGTGTGGACACTTGTGTAACAAAAGTTTTAACAAAGAAATAATTTTCGTAAAAACCGACTAGAAGTTGTGAAACTTCATATTCTTTAAAAATAAAGTTTTTAAGAAATTAAACTTATTTTTAAAGATAACAAGGCTTACTAAATGTGCTAGTAAATTACTACACATTTTTGTAAATATTCAAGTTCATGAAATGGAGAAATTAGTGATTGTTGTTGATGATTATTGTTGATAATTGTTGTTGATGATTGTTGACGATTTAAAAGAAAATAAACACATGTTTTGAAAACATGGGAAACCTCCATTTTTAGGGGAAACTCTGTCAAAAATTTTATAAATTTTGACACTTAGAAAAATATAAGTTTTTGGGAAACTTATTCCCTAAAAATGTATTTAAGAGTATTACCAAGGTTTCCCTAATTTTTGGTGATAAGAAATGAGGATTTCTTCAAGAATAAAAATGGATATAAGTATGTATATTTTTGAGAGAAAAATATATATTATTTTATCACCAACTTTTGTGCTAAGTGTATACAGTATGTGTTATACGTGCTAGTGTATTAAGACTTAAAAATACACTAAATACTCATGAGGGGTATAAACATAAAAATACACATACAACATACAAGATACATAATTCGGGTGCAAAGTGCAAAACACGAGATACTTATATTAATTTTTGAGAAAATAATATAAGTAAGACACTTAGTTAAAAATATAAGTTATTTTTAACACAAGAATACGTACACAAGAGATAGTGACTGTACTTGTGCGATACAAGTCTAGTGACTAACGTTAAGAAAACACGTATAGGTCACGACGCTAGATAAGCAAATCCGGTGAAGTTTACGACGCAGGAACGCAAAGTTGTGAGTTCATGCTCCCCCTTTTCTTTAACTGTTTTTGGTTTTATAACTCTCGGGGGTGAAATACATGTTACAAATATTACAATTTTACAAATGGTAAAAATACAAGAAGCACTCTTGGTGAGAACGAGTACCGAGTGCAATATGATTTGAGAATACGAGAAGCACTCTTGGTGAGTGCAATATGATGAGCTTTAAGAAAAGCCTTGAAAATACTAGATCATGTGAGCTTAAACTAAATATTGAGATGCCATTAATACTTAATTAGGGACGAGGGTTAGATCTAACGGGTACGGCCGAGCCCCACTCGTGGTCCTTATGTGACCTCTTGAGTGCTTCGGTGTCCCAGTCGAGGGAAATCGACACAGTCGAGGTTAATTGACACAGTCGAGGGTAATCGACACAGTCAAGGGAAATTGACACAGTCGAGGGTAATCGACACAGTAAAGGAGCCAACACTAATGCTCCATATGCTCGCATGCCTTAAAGGAGCCAACACTAATGCTCCATATGTCCTCACATGCCTTAATGTCCTTGTATAAACAATCATTTAAAACGTGGGGTACACAAGAAAACTTGAATGATACTTGAGTACGTGGGGTACTCAAGAAAACGGGAATTATACTTGAGTACGTGGGGTACTCAAGAAAGACTTGAATTATACATGACACATACTATGTTTTCATACAAAGTATAAAAACATGAAATACAAAAACGCATGAACTCGCTCAACTTTATGTTGATGTTTTCCAAAATTACATGTATTTCAGGTGACAGGATGGATCTTGGGCGCAAGTGTCGTAACTAGAAGTAGACTACAAGTTTAGATGTCATCCACTTTTGTTGAATTGTAACCTTGTCAAAGGTCGTGTTTTGAAAACTTAAATAACAAGTGTTTGTAATACTTAAATTTTCATGAATGGATGAACATCGTTTTGATCATGTAGTTGTTTATTACGATTGAATGCAATGATAACAAGCTAGTCACACATCATACGCTTCCGCAAAAGACAGGGTGTGACACGAAGCCCCCCCCCCCCCCCAGGGCCGTCGCGTGGCGCGAGGCCCCTTCTGATCAAATCTTGTATTTTTTATTTTTACGCATTGGTCCTTGGCTCTTGGAAACTTTGCTACGACTTTATTTCTTGCACTTTGAACCCTTCAAATTGACTTATAAGGGCCTTAAGACATATACCCAATTTGTTTAGTCCTCGGTTAACCTTATCGTTACCCGAAAAGTCCTAAAGTTCAACGTTGACGCTTTTAACCCTTTGCATACGAATTTGATCACAACTTGCTCATATGATAACAAAACTTTATGAAATTTATATCGTGCATTCTAGTGAGCATAATTAACCATTACAAAGCTTCGGGTTTGTCAAAAGGTCACTCAGAGGTATAACTTAAACATGTTGACACATTTAACCCCTGTAGTTTGTAATCTCTCACTTTTAGCTTCGTATGATCCATGATTTATTCATTTGAAGGTATGAGCATTATGTAGGGTTAATGTACAATATATTTATTCACTGTTGACATTTCGAACACGTGTATTCACATACTTTCCATGTTTGTCAACTTTAGTCCTTCTATAATATTCTTTCACACGTTTAAACATATGACACGTGTCAACACATTATAGGACGTGAATTTTCGAGGTGTTACACATTCATATGTGTATTATATATACATAAATAAACCATATATTTTTAGATACACATAGCCTACATACATGTAGGTAATTTAACCTATACATGACCAACATATATGTAAGTTATATAAAAACCGAAAATTTTCCATACTTCGTTTATAATTCAAGTGTGAGAAACAATAAATCTTACATTTGTAACATTTTCATTTACTTTTTAGGTTTTTAGGATTGAAAAATGGGTGATTCATTTTGTTCTGCGTGTTCTCGCAATATTTAGTGTTTTGCATAGAACCTTCCCCATATTGGTAATAGCTTATAAACTATAAACGTTTATTGCCTATGTTTGTGCATAACACAATTCTTGGAGGGCTGAGTATGGAGCTAGGCTGTGGGTTATTATTAATTGTTGTTGCTGCTGCTGCTGGGCTTAACTCAAGAGTCAAGATTGCTACTGGGCCTAACTTAAGAGAAAGCTGATGGGCTTATAATCATGCGGGTTCGGTTCAGGTTGTGGAGCGGGTCAACTAAGGATATAAGGTTTGGGGGAAAGTTCTTGTACAAATAATCTTAACATACTAAACATACAAATTGAAGGAAAAGTCAAAAAGACAAGGTGACATTTTTGTAATTATCTATAACTATCAAAGTTACTCTACAAATGTATCTAAAAAACATAAAAAAAACCTAACCCCCCCTCCCCCCCCCCCCCCCCCAAAAAAAAAAAAAAAAAAAACCTAACCCCCCCCCCCCCACCCCCCAAAAAACCTAAACCCCCCTCCCCCCCAAAAAAAAAACCTAACCCCCCCCCCCCCCCCACCCAAGCTAAAATGCTAAAAACTAAACCCCCAAAAAACCTAAAAAAAATAAAAAAAAAACACACAATTTTTTTTAATATTTTTTATAAAAAAAAATCGCTACTTTTAGTAGCAAAAAAAATTGTAACAAAATGTAGCGATTTTTTATAAAAAATATTAAAAAAATTTGTGTTTTTTAGGTATTTTTGGTTGAGTTCACATTTGTATAGTAACTTTGATAGTTGGTGGTAATTACAAAAATGTCACCTTGTCTTTTTTACTTTTCCTTCAATTTTTATGTTTAAGTTTATTTGTATTTGATCTTTTGCTATAAGGTTTGAAGACCCATCTAAGTTCGTACAGTTCAGATCATATTACACGACGCGCCACTTTCTCTCTTAGGGTTTCAAGTCGATCCCTGATTTAGAGCATTTGTAGTCTTCTTTCGTTTCTTCGTTTCTCTCTTAGGGTTTAATGATGATGTTTTGTATGAGAGTTCGAGTCGATTTGTTTGTAAACCTATTTTTGGTTAGATTTTTGTGTAAAACTCTTCTGATAGTTGATTTTTGAGTATTTGATCCATGAATTTTGACATGGTATCAGAGCTAAAGGATCTGTTATCGATTTGGTATTCTTCATTTAGTTATTCGATTTGAGGTTCTGTTCGAATTTCCGCTGCTCACTTCTAGTTTCTTTCAAGTTTAATATCTTGATTTATTTCCTTGTCTTGATTAATTATCTTTTTCTAAGGTTTTCACCAAATCAATCACAGACTTATTCTGAATTTTGTCTCTGTTCATTTTGAGTCGATTTTCATCTTCAGGGCCGGCCCTGAGAATTCTTGTACCCTGTTCGAGCTCGAAAAAACGTGTCCTCGGGCCTTAACGAAATAAATAAGTTAAACTAGTTTTTCATACAACCGTGAACCATTGACAAAAATATAGCATTCGATAAACAATGCAATTAACAAAATACAAAATATAGTATTCGAATAAGTGACATACCATAAAAAACTAATAAGCTAATAGCTAACCAATGATTCGTGAAACCCTCCTTGCATTCTTGATAGCAAATTGGTGAATCAACTATTCACACTTTAAATCATACCTGAATTCGACAAAAAAAATTAAAAAGAATACGGACCTGAATTTGACGATCGTTTTTGTATAAATTACCAACAATTTAGTCTTCAACAATCATTTGGGTATTTGGACTCACTAAACTAATCCCAGCCCAATAAACTAACTAATTTAAACCATATGATTTTTTTTGTAAGTAGGCTGTTATGTTAGTATTTGTTTCGCTATACCCTATTAATTTTTTTTACATATATAATATTGGATTTTTCTAAAGTTACGTGCCCTACGAAATCTCGGGCCTAGTCGGTGGTCCTCCCCGCCCACCTCCAAGGCCGGCCCTGTTCATCTTGTTTCGGTTTTAGTCGACTTAATACATATGTGAATTCAGTATTTGTTTGTTTGGGCGAGATTATGGGTTAGGTCGTTTGTTTCATCTGATAGTGTTTGTGTTAGTCATAGGGTATTAAAAGAAATCCTCTCTAGTTCTTACCTCTGCCATTGTTTGGGTTTCAAATAGAAAAAAACACTCTCTAGATCTTGCACTTAATGTTTAACGATTTCAAAAGGAAGTCGATCTCTGGATTTTGTTTTTGTTGAGTTAGGGTTTAGACTTGGCTGTCTTTTTTTGACTCTCAACTAGTTGCAAACGTTCTTGGAAGAGTTCATATTTTTTTTGAACGGTAGATCAACTGGATTTCCAGTTTACTCCAAAGGGCCAGCATATGCTGTTAAAACCCCTCACCCCAAGTTCGAATCCCTCCCAGAGATGTTCTCCCATATTTACATAATTTTGCACTTAGTAGGAATCGAACCTGAGATCTCCCCATGAGGAAACCACTTAGTGGAAAACTCCCTGACCAATTGGGCTATACCATATTGGCTCTTGGAAGAGTTCATGCCTCTGGGAGTATAATCTTGTTGCTAAGTTTTTTGTTTTTGTTCACTTCAAATTTGGGATCTTGGTCTACCCTTTATATCGATTTTTTAATCAAACCTCACCAGACTCTTATTTTTTACCAAAAAAAAAGTGTAATAAACAAACAAAACACATATAATAATAATAATAATAATAATAATAATAATAATAATAATAATAATAATAATAATAAAAGAATAATAAAAGAAATACGTATATAAGGTGTAGTTAAGATCGAAGATAATGCATTAAAGATGTTATTTTAGATTTTTATTAACAATAAATATTACTTGTATATTATTTTAAACCAATATTCTAAACTAATATTCTAAACTATTTTATTAAAGATGTTATTTTAGAATATAAAAGATATATTCTGTGGAATCGTGAGAGTGGTTTGTTGGTGCATATGGCGGGCTCGTAACAAACAGAAATTCGAAGACAATCAGGTCAAGGTGGCTGACATCATTATCGATATTAAAGTGCTTGGCTTCCTTTGGATTTGTAATAGATATAAAGTCAGGAATATCTCGTGGGTAGATTGGTGTGGTTTTGTAAATATGTAGTCCCTCCGTTGTTTGGCCCCCCGTTTTGGGGTTTGGTCGGTTCGTTTTAATGAAGTTCTCTTTTCAAAAAAAATAATATTCTAAACTATTTTATTTGTTCAAGTTTGAAATTACGAACTCGGCTCTAGAAAAGATTATCTCAAGAAAGTATACCAACCCACTTCGACGATGACACCATACTAAAGACCATAAAAAAGTTTGAAAAAAAGGAAAAATTACCAAAATGGCCAAAGACTAAAATGACTTGCGAAAATAACCAGCTCATGCCCTCTTGGAACGGGGCATCATGTGTGGGATGAGTCTTTCAAGCGAAACCCAATAAAAAAATGGACACATGGCCACGGGATGCCTCCTTGGAGCGAGGCATCATGCACGGGATGCGTCTGGAGAATTTCTGAAGCGTCCGGCGAGCTGCAGGTTTTCGGCGATGAAATCTGAAGTCAGGCCGACGGAAAGATCATGCAGACTTCTTGGTGAATGGGATGGAGTCATTGAGGTCATCAAAGAAGAGGTATTTGAAGAAATCCTCAATGGTGAAAGAGTAAAGTTAGGTCGGAATCGGTGAAGAACTAGCTCTATTAACCGCTTAGAGTCGTCAATTGTGGTATGTTCTTGTCGCTGAAACTCGATTAAAAACCGTCGAAAGTGATCCGGCGTCTGGGAGTCTCCGTCGGTGTAGGAACTGAAGGCGTCGGTGACGTCCGGCGGTGGCTTACGTTCGGTGATCTTGAACTTCTGATTGAAGACGATTATCTTGTAGTAATGATAATTCTCTTCCATTGTTCTAGTTTTTCGTTTTCCTGTATAACAATGTCTTCAGATTTCATCGTAGAAAACCTGCAACTCGCCGGACGTTTCAGTCTGGACGCATCCCGTGCATGACGCCTCGCTTGAAAGGGTCATCCCATGCTTGAAAGACTTATCCTACACATGATGCCCCCGTTTCAATGGGACACGAGCTGGATATTTTCGTAAGTAATTTTGGTCTTTGGCCATTTTGGTAATTTTCGCTTGAAAAAATCTATGAAGAAAAAAACAAAAGAGCCCACTCCATTCATTGGAATAAATGTAACACCAAACATATCATTGTGTTCAAACAAAAATATCATATTATCACACACATTATATCGAGATGGACTCATCAGCAGATCAAATCATCAAATAAATCCTCCCATTCATTCAAGTTTACAAAGACGGCCGGTACGAAAAACTCTCCGGCAACGACACTATCCCTGCCGGCGTTGATCCTTCTTCCAGCGTTCAATCCAAAGACGTCGTTATCCTACCGGACACCCCCCTCTCTGTCCGCCTTTACATTCCCAAACCCCACAACCCAACGGTGAAAAAACTCCCCCTCTTAATCTACTTCCATGGCGGCGGATTAATCATTGAATCCGCCGCCTCACCTCCCTACCATAGGTTATTAAACCTAATAGCGGCAGAATATGGCGTCGTCGTAGTCTCAGTAGACTACAGAACGGCGCCGGAGCATCCTGTTCCCGCATGTTTTAACTGTTGGTTCAGTTCTGTTTAATCATAATGGAAAACATGAAAACATACCTTTGATTGCATCAGACAGGCCAGCAGAGAATCCAGATGGAGTCGCAGCAATAAGGTTTGACATGGTTGTCAGCTTGATCTGGTTCCTCCTTAGGGTGCTAACTGATGATGGTGGCTAAGAAAACCGAAAAGGGGATTCGATTATGGGAGAGGAGGTCGAATGTGATGTTATGACTAATGGGGTGTGTCTAATTGTGTAACTGAGTAACCTTTAACCTCCACATAATTCTCCTTATATAAGCACCCAGGAGGAAACCTAATTAGTTAATAAGGGTAATATGGTCCATCAACAATTACCAACTAATTATTTAATAGGTTATTATATATTTTGATCTATATAATGTAAATGATTATAATGGCTACTAGATTAAATATTATACCATAATATATTTAATCTTACATTCTCCCACTTAGCCGAGTAATCATTTACTATGAGTATTAGATAAGCCTGATCAGGAGTTAACACTCATTTTAGCCTTAAACAAGTACTATAGCAGAGAAATACAGCCGTTGAATCATTATGCGACTCAGGACCCCCATTAATTATACTATAGCCTTAATTTAAAACCGAATCATTATGATCAAAATACGCATAAGCCCTTTGTTTGATTTGTAACTATATTTGTCTATATGCCATTATGCTAGCTTGACATATTCTTAGAGACATACAAAATCAAACTGATGAGGAAAATTAACTAATACTTAGTCATTCACAGTTCGATATGCAGTTGCGCATAGCCATTAATTAATACCCGTCTATGAGCTCTCTTAATAAGACTTATGGGTAATAGCCCTTCAGTTATAGGATCCTTAAGCATATCATGAATGTATTCGATACAAAACTTAGCTTCCTCAATTCGTTCATAAACGAATAATTAATTGCGTATCGAAACTTAATGCAGCACCTCTTGAACTGTTACTGTTCAAGGAGTCATGGTAGCTGACTTTATCACACTAAGTCTTCAAAACATTAATTATATGGAGTTAATCAACTTATGAGTCCACTGATAAATTTCCAACAACATTTAGTGACTATATTATGTCGTTATAACTTAGGTTGTTATTATCAGTGCATTATGACTCCTCCATGAAATAGGTTTGTCTGCTGACATAAAGATATACCCGAAATTACATTTTTGTCATCTTTGAATATCTCAAAGTTAGAGTAATAAACCGGTTTTAATTCTCACTTCTTCTTCAAATTATAGCTTCTCGTTTCCTTTAAAAATATTGTAATACTCCATTAGATGCTTCACATTAATCTAGACATATCTAGTGTGTTGCAATGTGAGTAATATCTAAACGAGTATAGACTTAAACTTACATAAGGATTCTAATTAATGAAGCGTAAATAAATAATCTCATTTATCCTATCATCCTCTAAAGGAAGAGCAGTATTGTTTATTACATACGTAAGGACCCATTTAATGTTAAACTTATGGAACGGAACTAATATCCCATTGGGTCTATCTCAGTATGTTATGATATATATCACGTAAGAGATATCTCTGAGATATATTATATCAAAGTTTGTGTTAACAATGCTTTGACTTATGTGACATATACTTGTCAAAAGAATATCATATATATAGACAAGTTTATTTTAGTTGCTCCCACTCATTTTGAGGTAGGTACATTAATCCACTTGATTCTTGATGAAAATAATTACGTTAGCTTTTCATCACATTATGATGTTTGCATTAACCCATACATGGATATTATTGGCTTACAAATAAAGTGTTCTTTAACCTTCAGTTTGAAACTTTAGGTTGTTATCTAATGAACATGTAAATGTGTCAGCCATTTGTTAGGGAAAATTGTTTATAATGTTCATCTAATGTAGCTTTAAACTATTATAAGCTACTAGAACAGTGATGATCCTCAAAGAAATCTTTTGTAAGATAGGTAAGAAAGACTCTTTGATAATTCATCTCTTTCTGAGTGTAACCTTTGACAATCAATCATGCTCCTTTGTGTCTTAACGTTTATATTAGGATCTGGTTTAGTTATGAACACTCTTAGGTAATTCAATCAAATCCCCAACGTTATTCGAACATATAAAATCAGTTTTACTAGAAAACTGTTTTATTCCATTCAGATGATTAATTGACGCTAATGGCTTAATTAGAAGAGATAGGATCAGTAAACATTTCTAAAATCCATTTCAACTTCAGTTAGGGAGGTTATGTAATCATCAAAGTTAGTAGGCTTTTAAACCTAGATGACCTCCTGAGTTGATTATTGGGCTTTAAAAGTTTCAGTTTTATGGATTAGCTCTTGGTTAGGTTGCTATCATTTTCAGGATTCTAAGTTTGTAAGAGTTGGTGCAGTATGGTGTACAAGAGGTGTAATCGGAGTTAAATTCGGAGTGAAATTTAATGACACTCTTCCCCCCGCCTCTTGTATTCCTTGCAAGTCATGATAAGGACTTTGACTGCTCCCACTGACCTTAGAAATCTTTAGGAACTCAGCATGCTTAGGGTCAATATGTAACGACCAACAAATTCTAATCGAGAAACACAAATTAATGACGTTAGTCGTTGTGATTTCTCTTGTTGAGGATTATGTTAGTTCAGATAAGAAATCTAAGTGTGCCCACAATTAAGCAACAATGAAACTTTTGTAAGAGTAGCATTAGATTTAAGGAGATAAGTTTTGATAGAACAGTGTCGTGATGGAGCGATGTCTTGTACAAGAGATGCAAATTGAGGTAATGTAAAATTTTCACTCCCCCACCTCTTGCAACTATTGCAAGTTATTATTAAGACACTTAATGCTCCCACTGATCTTTAATATCTCTAAAATGCTACAAGAGAAGTTTCAATGAGCTACGTGACGTGGGAACCTATCATATATACGTTAGATTTTATTTGATTCCCTTAATGTCCAGCTGTCATAAGAAACTTAGGGACATATCTAATAGAAATCTTATTAAGTACATATATGAATAGATTTCTTCTAAGACCGTGGGCCATATGCGACAAAATTTAGATACAAGTTGATAGTCTTTTAAATGATAAATGAATTATGTCTGAATATTCCATTTGGAATAAGTTCCACGAATGTCAATGAATGACTTATGATGGACCCATACTTATTCCTAAGCAAAATCATATTTAGGGCTTTAACAACATGATTTAAAATCACTTAGAATGAGATTAGATGAAAGAAAATCATCCTCATTAACCATGTCATGATTTCTCATGAATTTCGGTTATAATGGATGAAATTTATAAGTCTCAGTTTCCTTTCGTCAAATTCTCATTTGCATGATGACAAAAGTTGTGAAAATGTAAGGTATCATCTAGTTTTATCTTAGTAATGTTTCAATCCAGATATTTAGAACAAATAAGATGAGAGTTTAAGGTAAGTGTGACACTATGTTGACCATGCAAACCTCACAACCTTCATAACATAGCTTAATTATGATACTATGTTCTGATTAATCTTCAGAATATATAAGGTATCGAAAAGCTTTGTTGGAAGACTTCTTATTATGGTTCTTATAGCCTTAACATTTAATTTTGTCACTAACTCTCATGTTAGTTATTTGTCGAGTTCTGGTAAGGAAACGTATGGAACTAGAGTCAACTAATCACGTGTTAATTGGAATATTAAAATTACCAGACTTAAATATCATTAGTAAGTGACTACCTTATTAACTTATCCAACTGTTCTTTTAAATAATGGATAGTCTCGTTGCTTATGCCTAGTCTAATGGCATAATTATGCAGTGAGATTTTCCCTTGAAGAACCTTAGAGTTGGGATTTTGTACTTGTATTTTGTCTATGGACCTTAGACCAATCCTCTTTCAAAGTTTAAGTGGTTGTAAGGTGAGTAACAACTTATTTTCCAGCTTCAAACATTTATGTCTTTGTACATATGTTGCTTATCAACACACTCGTTATACTTTGGTACTTTTGAGTGTTACAGTTGATTTATAAGGCATCAAATTGTACAAGTGAAAATCTTAGTATGTAATGTACTGGAAAAATGTACTTATTTCCATGCGTAAGCCCTTAACTTTATGGGTCATGGTATTGTACATTATTATCTATACTATTATAAAAAGGAGAAGTGATGGACAAGATAGTAATTTTATTTGCGTATAAATTTTGAAGCATTATGTACAATAGAGAGAAGCCATTTTAAAGGGGCTCAAGTTGCAACTTTTCCAAAATTTTAAGACACCATAGGGGTGTTTTAGAGATTTGATCATGGAATAACAGTACATTAACTTCTCAGACAATTGAATCGTTTCTCATTGAATATATATAATACCCAAATCACAGTTTCCTCTCATCTCTTCACCTTCATCACGACTGAATCCTCCATAACCCTAATATCCCTGTAAAGACTGCACACCAATTCATCACACCTCCGTCCACTGCCATACACCTCCGTCCACCGCCATGAGTTTTATCAATTGTGTACTTCGATCACGATTCAGGTACCAATCATCGCCTACCTGGTTTGTTTTTATTTTGTTTCTATGATTATTATAACGGTGTGATTATTAATCTGTTCCAGTTCTGGTGATCTACGCAGCCACCATCACACTTTGCCGTAAACCTTTGTTCGATGGAGCTTTCGGTCGTACCGTAACTACCATTGCGCCATCAGGTAACCAATTAATTCTAATAGATATGCACAACACATTCAATGACGTTGTTTACATCAGTTTTACTAAACTGAACTCTTTCGATTAACGTAAGTGTTCTTTGTAATCGGACAATTTGAAGTTTAGGTGTGCTCTGTGCTGATAAACATAATGCCACGGGAAATTAGTTTGAATTCTGTGATATTCAACACACCTAGCAAGAATTTCAACGACTTAAAGCTCTAAATTCATTCACTAAGAATGACACTGAAGAGTTCATTGATGATCGTGAATTAGCTCAACAGAAAGCTGAAGCAGCAGGTGCGTTTTTATTATATATACATATAGATTTTTCCACTTTTCAATTATTATATAAAACAAAAATTTTGTATTGATTTCCCTCCCTTGTTTTGTAACCTTTGTTGTGACGATTAATGCCTATTACTGTGGTTTAATTTTGAAAAATAATAGTTATAACAAAGATACATTAGATTTGGTGTGTGAGTGTGAGGATCTGTTATTAAAGGAGTTTGGATTGTTGAAGAAGAACCCTTGATATAACATCCAGTGGGCGGTGGTCAAGCCTATCCGTGAGCCACATGTAGCTGTCCAGAAAGTTGTTTAGGGTAATCCTAATCCTAGGTATGTAATCATGTTATAATCAGAAAAAAATGTTAAAATATTTTCATTCATTCTCTTTAGCTGGTGCATGGACCTTTAACTATTAAGGAACTATCGTTGTATCTACTAAATAAAAGATCTAAAATTTAACAATCTCATAAAAACATGACAATATGGTCAATATAAGTGAGCTTGAAATAACCTGTTTGGTTTTCATACAGGAAACCCGAATCAAAGAACTATTTGAAAAAAATTGAAAAGCTAAGTGTAAAGTTTGATTCAATTGAAAGGCTGAATTTTGAAATGGATAATCCTGGTGAAAATATGTAAACTTTGCAAGCATTTTAACAAAAAACCCTTTT
This sequence comes from Helianthus tuberosus, assembly GCA_030545235.1. Lineage (NCBI taxonomy): Eukaryota > Viridiplantae > Streptophyta > Magnoliopsida > Asterales > Asteraceae > Helianthus > Helianthus tuberosus. Next base: position 2,342,174 of record CM060428.1, on the reverse strand, counting down.
TTTAAAACCAACCCAACCCGAAACCCATTCCGACCTGGATCCATTTCGACAAAACCCATTCTGACCTGAACTTGTTCCAACCCAAAGAAACGACCCGTTCCGACCTGAACCCGTTTTCACCCACCACCCGACTCGACCTGCCTATTTTGCCAGTATGATGTTATAATGCTTTGAACAAATTCGTATTATGATATTGTAAGAACTCGCTTCATTCTTCAATTAAGCATGCATTTTATGCTTTGTATTAAGTCGGGTAGAAGAGATTGGGAACTGATGAGACGACGTTAATAATCATTATCAGTGGAAGAAATCGAGCTCAGAAGGCTACTGTCAGTGATGCCTGACCTCTGCAATGGTGCTCTTTTATACTTAAACCTGGTGGATTCGTCGCCTTTGAGGTAATAATAAATTGTCATGTTAAGAGTTGACCTCTGCAATGGTGCTCTTCACGGTGTCGTGAAAGGTACATTTTGATTCACTTACTTACACCTATGATTTCCCTTACATGTGTTTATATTATCTCTAAGGTCAAACTGCATAATCTTCCAGGTGGCACAATCATTTGAATCCAGATATAAAAAGGGATGCTTGGACCCTGCAAGAAGAGTATGCCCTCATGAATGCACACCGTGTGCATGGAAACAAATGGGCCATAATTGCAAAGGCATTGCTTGGAAGGTTTTTACTCATCCGTTCGAATGGGTCAGATAGTCAAACTATCAAACTATTTGAGTCACCTTTTTGAAGCATACAACCTCAAAAGTCGTTTCATTTGAAGATTTTATTGAAGTCTTAAAAAAGGTTTAACTATTAGTGTGATAACCCAATTGGACCTGATTTATTTCGACTGCACGATAAGATCTATTTTTATGCTATCCAACCTGCTCATGTTGTGTTTATTGTTAGTAAGGGTTACTTTTAAGAAGAAATTACATTTAACAATTATAATAAATAGGTGAATATGAAAGAATAAAGACATGTTGTGAGAGAGTACGGGCAATTGGGACACGAACTAAGCATATATATCGAGTATGGTCGACGGATCAAGATTGGCCTGGACTTGCAATGTCACGAGCTTTCGGGGATTTTTGCTTGAAAGACTATGGACTTATATCCATTCTGAATGTATATTATCATAAACTTACAGACCAACATGAATTTGTGGTCTTAGCAACTAATGGAGTAAGATTTTTTAGTTAATTTATGTTTTTGAGATGGAAGATGCTTTTCAAACATTAATGTTTTAAGTTTGTTTTGGCTTGATGTAGGTGTGGGGTGTGCTTAAAATGATGAGGTGGTAAAGATTGTTGGTCATTGAACAACAGATCAATGGCAGCAAGATCTGTAGTTGATCATGCAGTGAAAGCTTAATTGGAGACACATGTACCCAGCTTCGAAAATCGATGATTGCACGGTTGTTTTATCTTTCAAGAAACGACTATGTTTAGCCAACTCGGCCCGGAAGAGATCAATCTAGGTTGAAATCATGAACGATAAATAAGACTCGTGCGTTGAACCGGGACCCAAATTTGTTTACCCAGTTAAAACGGGCCGGGGCTTGGTTGGCCCATATACGTTTGTTTAGATCATTGCACTAAGCATAGACTCAAGTTGACTTTAGCCAGTTTGACCATTTTCCCTTACTAGCTTTTTTTTATTGTTGACCTGTTTGAGATAATAAAAGAATTAAGAAAATAAAATACATTACTGGTTCACAAGAAACTGTTACAGTTTCATATCAGCCATAAGCTTCTGTAGTTTCAGTGTGTTGAAAATATGAGTCAAAACAAGTAAATGCTCATTTTCTTACCAGTCAAAACAGGCTGGGTTGGTTGACCCACATACATATGTTTAGAATTATTGCACCAAACATAGGCTAAAGTTGACTTTTAGCCGGCTTGGCCAATTTGACCCGTTTCCCTTATTCGTTGTCAAATGAAGGTTTTTTTCTACTATAATTTTTAAGTTATATAATTGTTTTTTTCATTTGATAACATAGTTGCTTGTATTTTTTTTATAGGGATCCATCTCTCGGCCCACACAGTTTTTGGAACCTTTTGGTATAGCTACTATCAGTCACCACAGTTTGCTTTTCTCGAGAACCGCTCTTGTGCAACTTGTAGAAGTGGAAGAAGTAACAAGGTAAGTTGCTTTCAACCTATAAGGACATTTTAGGATTTTCACATGTTAAAAAAGTTTGCTGGACACACTGGGCTCTATGATTAGTCAACCTCGATGGGTAATTTACCTCAGTAAGAGTTGCTTCTGGTGCACCACGTGATATTGCTTATCTCCATGAAGAGTGTAAGGACGAAGAAAATCTAGGACATTTTTTTAAAACTATCTTTATATGTAAGTATGCACAATTCGTCGTCCAACACTTCACCATTTACTAGGGGTGCAAACGAGCCGAGCTCGAGTAGCTCGGTATGAAAAAGCCTCGAAACGAACCCGAGCTTCTCTTGACGAGCTCGAGAGCCTAAACGAGGCCACTATATATATAATTTTATCATTTATATATTACTAATATATTTAAATAATAATAATAATTATATATAAAAACAACTAAATTATATATAAAATAATAATTATAATTAACACAAATTAATTGATAAATAAAATATGGCGAGTCCCAAGTTCGAGCTTGAAAAATTACATACGAGCCCGAGCTCGAGCTTTTGTAAGTTGATCGACCACTGGCTTGGCTCGTTAGCACCCCTACTTTTTACGGTTATATAGGCCATCCTTGTGTTATACTATTATTCATCCAGATATTAAATCGTTAAATATATTATTAGATGTGAACTTGCCTTCTTTTGCTGACCTTTAGTCAGCGTGTCTTAAACATAATTGATGATCACTAAATTCTTTCTTTTTTTATTGTGTGCTTTTAGAATATGAGAACCAAAGATGTGCTGAAATTTCTTTTCTTTTTCATATCGTTTTGCTTTCTTTAAGGATGCCATTTACTTATAATTTGTTATGTTTGATAAGAAAATGGGAAAGATGCCTAAGCCTATAAATATCTTTGGTTGAAGGTGGAGATCATTGTGGTGTGATTAAAGAAGGATATGCTGGCAAGTGGCAAATGCTTATCGGAACGTATATTTGGTTGAAAAATGTGTGATTTTTAAGCAGATAGCTTATGATATTATGCAGGCCTATCACCATATGTGCTCCAACCACCAAGCTAAATAAATCTGACATTAATGGCTAAACAAATCCTTTGCGGTATATAGAATAATATAGCATTTGCTGTCATTTAATTAACCGTCTCCAATAGCCGTAAAAATTTTGCCGCGAAGCGTGGGTGCTTTTATCTATATTACATGCAACATATGCATGATTATTTAATCGTTTTAAGGTTTAAATTATTTTCCTTGTGTTGGCGACTCCGCCGCAACGCGCGGGTTTCCCACTAGTGTATTCACATATACCACTTAGCTTTATAGTTTATAATTTTAAATGAAGGCATGCATCTTAGGAGTTCTTGTGATTAATCCACACATAATAGATTAGTCTTAGGAAAAACTTAATCTGGAATAACCTTTTAGTGATAGCATTATGTTACAGAGTTCTTGATTATCATAAGAGACATCATTTTCGATTTATCCTAATCATCATGCTCTACTTTTCTTCTGTAGTGCTTTATCAGAAGAGAGCAGTAGGATTATCGTGTCTTAAGAGATAACCAAGGGTTTAATTTAAGAGCTAATCTTATAGAAACTTTAAATAAAGCAAACATTTTAGGTTTAGGAATTAGAGTGGATGAGATATATATAGAAGAAAATTATAGTGAGTAAAATTATGGGTACTAAGAATAAGGCAGACGAAATGATCATAAAATTAATTAAGGATCATTAATATAAGGATCATTGTGGGAAGAGGGTATGATATGTCTATTACTAACATCAAAATAATAGACTTAGCTAAAAATTCTACTTAAACGAAGACAAAACAGCTTTGGCCAGAAGTGTAATCATTTAAGCATATGTGCAAAGTGGTTGTAACAAATCAGCTTTGGCCAGAAATTGAGACAATCACTTTAGTTATGCACTCGTTAAGTATGTCATCTATGAAAGAATTAAATCAGCTTTGGCCAGATATTAAGACATTCATGTTTATGATGCACACTTAACATAGCTTTCGTAATACTTGAACGATAAGTAGATGTATCAAGTCAACTTTGGCCAGAAATGATACATCAAAAGCTCATTCAAGTTAAGCTATTTTGGTTTTGTAAAACATTATTTGATCCTTATTAATTAACTAAATATTTACAAAAACCAATTATTTAATAGCAAACCACCCGTTAGCGCGGATTGAGTCGAGACCTTTGTCTCGAGTTATGACCTTATGGTCTCGAGTCGAGACCTCTGTCTCGAGTTGTGAAGGTTTAATGGCCTGATGATTTCGAGTCGAGACCTTGTTGTCTCGAGTCGAGACTGATGGTCTCGAGTCGTAATCTGATGGTCTCGAAACTTCCTGTTAACAGCTGTGAATGTGGAAACATAACTGAAAATTCGAAATCTAAGGGATTTTGAGGTATGGTTTCCTGTTTTAGTGATGATCTAAATTTATCAAATATTTCAAAATTATAATCTGTTTATCTTTTTAACAGTTTTCGAAAATCTTTAGAAGACAAAATCAGATCAAAACAGGAAAAAACACTTAATAATCCGAATCATATTCCAAAACATAATAGAATTTTCGAATTTTCCTAAGAACATAATGAACCCTAAAAAAATAAAACATAAATTCTGGAACCCGAAACCTGAATTTTAATAGCTTTTCTAAACAGATTTCGGTTAAAACATAATCCAGTTAATTTCGAATGAACATATGATTAACCTTTTTCCGAAAACAATGATCTCGAGTGGACATGACCGACTCGAAACCGGCTATTAGATTCATAAGGTTTCAAAAAATTCCGTTTTCCAAGTTTCAATCCCAGAATTATGGATACGAAAACAGAACTGACTAATCAACATATACTCTGATACCACATGTTGGTTCAGTTCTGTTTAATCATAATGGAAAACATGAAAACATACCTTTGATTGCATCAGACAGGCCAGCAGAGAATCCAGATGGAGTCGCAGCAATAAGGTTTGACATGGTTGTCAGCTTGATCTGGTTCCTCCTTAGGGTGCTAACTGATGATGGTGGCTAAGAAAACCGAAAAGGGGATTCGGTTATGGGAGAGGAGGTCGAATGTGATGTTATGACTAATGGGGTGTGTCTAATTGTGTAACTGAGTAACCTTTAACCTCCACATAATTCTCCTTATATAAGCACCCAGGAGGAAACCTAATTAGTTAATAAGGGTAATATGGTCCATCAACAATTACCAACTAATTATTTAATAGGTTATTATATATTTTGATCTATATAATGTAAATGATTATAATAGCTACTAGATTAAATATTATACCATAATATATTTAATCTTACATTAACGACTCATGGGAAGCAATCAAGTGGGTCGGGCAACACGTTGACGGGATTGGACCCGAGTCGTGGCTAAATGAGTTGGCCGACCTCGGACACGTGTTTTTCGCAGGGGATAGCGCGGGCGCTACTATTGCCCACCACATGGAAATCCGGGTCGGGTCAAGTGACCCGACTCGGAGTGTGAGTCTTCGGGGTGTCATCTTACTCCACCCGTTTTTTTGGGGAAAGGAACGGGTGGGGTCGGAATCAGACAACACACGTGCCACAATAGTGGGCGATCTATGGAAGATCGCCCACCCGGGAACAAGTGGGGAGGATGACCCGTTGATTAACCCGGCTATGGATCCGAAAGCCTCGGATCTTGGATGCTCCAAGGTACTTGTTTATGTTGCTGAGAAGGATATTTTGAAGGACTAGTAGGGTGCCCGCGCGATGCTGCGGGGGCGACACTTTGGATTGCGGCACTCGTTGTCGGTAATTTTCTTATTTGTATATGATAACATTATTGTGGTGGATATATGTCATAAGTGTTACACATGGGAGCCTAACACCTATAATGTCTTGCAATGTTCGATCAACTGCCTCTATCGCCTAACGTTTCGCCATCGATGCCTCATCCCATATAATTAACTTGGAGGACCTAATTAGTTGACTTATAATTCCTAAAATTTTGGGACATAGTTTACTATTTATCTACTAAATATCGTAAATTAGTATTAAATAAATATCATAAATTAGTATTAAATAATTCCTAAAATTTTGGGATATAGTTTACTATCTATCTACTAATATCGTAAATTAGTATTAAATAATTCCTAAAATTTTGGAACATAGTTTATCTTCTATCTACTAAATATCAAAGTTTTGTTTTTTTATAAAAACTAATAATAAATAAAGTATAGAAAAACTGTTTTAAACATGTAAAGATTCGTTTGTTAATAAAAAATACTAAACAAATGACAAAGGTATATTAGTTCAATCGAGATGTAAATTATAAGTGCAATAAAATAACACAAAACATAAACTTCAAATATAAAATAAACTTTATTATTCATGGGATAGTCTAGATCAAACAAAAACAATTGAAAATGAAAAAAACATAAAACACTTGATATATTTCATCTAATTTCTCTTCTTTTTTGATCCGCTTTTCTTGTTTGTGCTCGAATCAGCAGTATCATCTAATTCATCTTCTTTCTCATCGTCCTCAGAATCACCTAAATTTATAACATCGACCCATTTCCATTCAGAGAGTCTCTTAGATCTTTTCTTTTGATTCTCATACTTCCGATCCTTAAAAAACAAAAATTTAATAAAAAAGTTAAAAAATGATTAAATAAATTTTATAAAAAAAACAAATATTGAATAAATTTTTTTTAAAAAGATTAAATAAATTTTAAAATTACCTCTTTACTAAATTAACGTTGGAGATTAGACTTGTACGAACTTGTCAATATGAAAGATTATAAGCGAAAATATTACTTAAAAACTAACAAAAGCTTGTTCGACAACTGGGGTGTTTAAATTGGTGTGTTGAATCTGAAAAATCAAATAAGTTAGTATTCACATAAAAGTAAATAAAAGAAAACAATTATTCATTATTGCGATATAACAAAACTTATCATAGAACCGACCTTGGATTTTTCAATATCGCATGCTTGTTTTTTCGCATCAAGTGAATTCAGAACTGGCTCCATATTTTAAATCTGTTTAGCAATAGAAATGTAGAATTGTGAGTGTTTGCTATGTATTTATAGTAGTCCATTAGGGTTTAGTTTTAGATTGGTCATCCATTTATTTAGGAAGTTTGTTGTGAGTTTTAAGTTTTTAAAATAAGATCCACATATCTTGTTTAGTTTGTTGTGGCGTGTTTAATAGGAAGTTTGTTGTGAGTTTTATCTATACTATATTAAACATGTCACAAAAAACTGACTCTGTACAAGTAAAATTAGGGAATATTTTAGTTTATTAATGTCGTTCAAAACAAAAAACTTGGGTAAAAAACAAATGTTAATGCACGGTAGCTAGGTAATGGTCAAAGCTGGCTTGGGTAAAAAACAAATGTTGGCTTTAATCAATTGTACATTTACGCATCGACTATTTGTACTTTATGAACGCACGGCGAAACTAAAAAATACAACTATCGAAACGTTTAAAAAAATGTGCCGATCGTCATGGTACCTTCGGATTTTTTTAAAATATTACGGGTTGTAAGATATCGCAGGAATATATTAAAGAATTAAAGAGAGAGGAGTGTAACTAATTACCCATAATTATGTTAAATGTCAAGGATTTAAATGTAATAGATTGAGGGACTAAAAAATAATTATGGTTTAAAAGACCACTTTACCCTCATTCTAGTGGTTTATTTATAAATAATGAGGGAAGAAGTTCTTAACTTTGGGGAATCCTTCCCTCATGTATTATAATATAGTATAGATAGGGGGTATTATTACAAGGATATTTTGGGAAAAAGTGGGTGGAGAGGAGACATAGAGGTTATTGAGGATAAAGGGTTGGGTCATGTGTATTTCCTGTTCGACCCTTCTGTTGATGCTTCTTGTACCATGCGCACCAGAATTTGTACCTTCATCAACGATCGGGCGTAATCAAGTCCCTTGTTTGCGTGTTAGATAAAATAAATCGTGTTTGTGTGGATATGACGGGTTTCGCTACACACGCAAAGTGTCCGTAGCAAATTACTGTTAACATAATCTCAATAGTAGATTGTAACTTTTTTTTTAATCATCAAAATATGTTTTGTCACTCCTTGTGTCTAAATCAACTGTCATTTGGTATTGGAGTCGTATTTATTTTCTGACGAAGCCGTGGTGCATGTTGGGTGGTTGTACATGTGGGTTGCTTGGGGGCTAATACTTTATTTTAAAAATTCAAAGTTCTGATTTGTATATGTGAGTATCTAATGGGACTTCGCGGCGGGAATTTAGCCAATATCGGTTTGTCGTTACAGTGTCGAAGCTTGTTATTGCAATTGAGAGAAAACCCAAAAATAAACTCGTGATATGCCAAAAATGGTATTGACATGTATTTATCTATCGAAAACCATAAATATAAATACCGGTCCCGGTTCGGTTCCGATTCGGATAATACTTTTATTTGGTTGGAATCAATTTGGTTCGTCACGTTATCGGCACTTTTATAGTTTATGCTAAGTACTATATGTCATATACAACTCTGTTTTCAACATAAATTATATCAGAATGAGAATGTCTGGTAAAAAAAAATTAACACAGTTGTATTTAGTTTTTTTTTAAGTTAACAAACAAAAGTTATAAAAAATCAAATTAAAATTATTAAACGGGTTAAAACTATATAATATTATTAATAATATAAGAGGTGAAATTGAAAAAAAAAAAACTTCAAATAATGCAAGTTTGATTGTTTGTTGTAATGTCTTTTAAGGCACATACACTTTGCAACGACGTGCCCAACTTTATATTTTGATTTGATGTCAAACCCTTAAGTTTAAAAATTCTATTCACATATTCAAAATAACTTTTATTGATTCATATGGCTTTAATTTAATTTATTTGTAGCATTCAAAGATACAAACTAATACATACTAACAAAACATTGACACCTAACATGCAAAATGAAATAACATAACACCTAGCTTTTTTATTGATAACTACAGAAAAAATATTCAGAAAACAAAATGACATGCGGAGGAGACGAATCTCACAACCCATAACGTGGATAAAAATAATGGACCAAGAGGTCGAACCTAGTCATTGAATTTGACGTCAACAAGAAATAAGTTGCTACAGTTGACTCCACAATAATGTTAAAAAGAAGCGATCATTATCGTTACCGATAAAAATGTGTGTAAGATTTCATGCTACGAGTTGAAATATACGGAAAATGGTTATAAACCAAACTTATCATTCATAACACTTTTGATACGGTCATAAATCAAATATCATTCATAACACTTATGATATTTGTTGCTAACATTTGGTACTCATATTTAATTACATGGTGGGTGACCTTGCTTGTTTTTAAGCTAGTGACGGTAACAACTTTTAGTGTATCAACTACAATATCAAAACACCATAAATATATAGTAAATGATAAAGGCAAGTGGTCCAACACTCAAACCTAGGACTGGCAATTTTACACGAATACACGACACGAACCTACACGAAGTTAACAGGTATCGTGTATGGTCTTAACAGGTATCGTGTACCAAACAGGTAGACACGAGATTACCTGTTAATTTTCGTGTATAAACAGGTTAAATACCTGTTTACCCGTTAATAGCTGTTAGTACACGATAAGAAATTAAATTAAATAAAACTCATCAGCCATGTGCGTGTGGGTTCCTTAATTCCTTTCTATTTTCATTACTCATTCAATTAAAAAAAAATAAAACCCTAAACTCCCTCTGTAACTCTCAGAATGCATGTCGTGTTCGTGTTTTTGTTCGTGTTAACAGGTATTAACATGTAATTTTCGTGTATAACAGTCAAACAGTCGTGTCAACAGGTATTAACAGGTAATTTTCGTGTATATCAGGTAGTGTTCGTGTATGAGATTTTGTGTATCGTGTCGTGTCTTATCGTGTACGGTTATACACGATATGCCAGTCCTACTCCAACCTATCAATCAAGATTAAAAATTATTTTAAGAAAAATATCAAAAGAATTAGGAGGGGACCCATAGATGATGTGATGTTCATTAAATTAGTGTTTTTTATTACGTGCAAGATGTCTCCTTTTTCATAAGACGACAAATTCTTTTTTTTAACTATAGAAAAAACCATAGCCCAGTGGTGTTGGGCCGGTTTGTCCTCCTAGAGGTCACCGGTTCGACTCCCGCTTGTGGCGAAAGGGGGTAGGGACACCCGTGCGCAATGATGGTGAAAAACCCACCGAGGAGGGTTTGATCCTGAGCGTCACCCCGGTTTTCACCCGGCTGTTACTCCAGCGAGGCAACTCGTGTGGAGGCAGTACGGTTTCCGGGGGAACGTCATCCAAGTCTGATACCGTACGGGGCCCGATAGAACATCGTCGGCAGATCTTGGCTGGGGGAAACCGTCTATGACGGGGTTCAGTGACAATGAGTCACTCATTAACAAAAGTCACCGTTCAAAAAAAAAAAAAAAACAAAGAGTGGCGGGTCCATGATTTTTTTTAATAGGGTTCATTTTTTTCGGTGTTCTAATTTTTCATAAGAAAACGTTAAAATTTTCGGGTCGGTCCTCGTTCGGGTCGGGTCATAGCAAGGTTTGAACTAGATTTAAAAAAAAAAAACAAGCTATACAAGAATTGAACCTATGAACTCTTGTTGCATATGACTTGTGAGTGCACATATGCATGCCTTTTAAAAAGCTACATGGAATTAATTCATTGGATAAATAAAGTTTGGGCAGCAGATTTCCAAGCCGGTTCACATCGTTCTGGGACGAACGAGTGACGGTGAGGTAAGTTCAGTCCAGATTTAATCGTGTTTTATTTTTCTCAGAGACTTTCTTGTCAAGGAGGAAAATCGCAATGAGCAGTTCGATTATTTGGCGGAAATACCAAAGGGCGCGTCGCGGAAGAAACGAAAGAGTGAGGAGGCTTAGGGATTCGTTTGACGAACGAGGGACGGAACAACGGGGAGGTTCTGGTGACCTGGGAAGAGTGATATTGAGATTGATAAGGATTGAAATTGTCGATACCGGTGCGGATGTGAAGAAACGGATCAAATTCAAGATTAAGGGGGAGAATGAAGAAGTTAATCTTGAATTAGAAGATAAATATAAAAAAGAGTTATAGATAATTCTTGGTGAATTAATTATAGGTATAATTATTAGTTTAAATTGGATAGGTTTATGTTGTTGGTTAGTTTATTTGATTAAATAGGTTTATCAGTATTTGTGATATACTATAATGTATATAAAAATAAAATATATTAAAAGTAAAATTATACGAGTTAAGCCGAGCCGAGCTGGTATGCGAGCCAAACCGAGCCAATCCGGCTCGTTACGAGCCGAGCCGAGCCGAGCTAGACTCACTTCCTAGCCGAGCCGAGCTGGTTCGGCTCACTTTCAAACCGAGCCACATTGAGCGAGTTTTTTTGAAGCTAAATCCGAGCGAGCTCCGAGGCACGGGCTTTTTGGACAGCCCTAATTCGTACCATTACCGTCCCTGACATTCTTGAAACATGCTAATTCCGTCCAAAAAATCTAAGGTTAAATCGAATAGATGGAGAAACCATAGGGTCGAAAATGACAATTAACTCATGTTTTTTTTATATATATTTTTTTTGACAGAACTAACATGTTTTAAGAATATTAGAGACATAAATGATACAAATTTGAAATTTGGCCTGAACTGACATAATTGGACAAACTATAGGGACAAAAATAACAGTTAACTCCATCTAACTTTTGTAGTGTGACTGAAGACCAAAACAACAATGATCAAAATTACTCGACCCTCAATAAGTTTTTTTTATCAATGTTTGGTAAAGTATAAGGGGCTGTTTGGTAGCCTCTGAATGGTCATTAAGATGCTACCTCTTAATGGAATCATTAAGAATTTTACCAATGAGAAGGTAGAAGAATGTGACATGTGATGATTTACCATTCAGATGTTACCTCTTAACCATTCAGACTTGAGGTTACCTCTTATTCATTCAGAGGTTTTAAACCATTAAGAGGTAGCATCTGAATGGTCATTAAGAGGCTACCAAACAACCCCTAAGATTTCTAGTACAATGAATGCCATAAAGTATGATATTGGGCCATTGATTAATATAAACTTATCGGTAGACAAGTTAGTTGTGTTTAATAAAACTCTTATCTACCATTCAGTGTCATAATTTCTCTTCATTGTCATCTCACCTTAAAATTTCAATCACATTGATCTCTCAAACATTTAAAGTTTCTTTAATCAACCAAACCAATCCCATTATATCGTATTTTCAAATCATACATAACTTTTTTGCCTATTTATTTATGCACACTTGATATAATTCACTCACCATCAATATTTTGATATTGATGGGAATATAGGATTAATCATGAAAATAACATCTTTTAGAAGTTAGTATTTATATATATGTGTGCCAAATTTATACCCTTATGGTTATAGTTATGAAATATTGAAATGCGTAAAATTATTTTATATCTATCTTATTGCTTCCAAGTGCTTATATTTTCTTTTCATGTATCCATTTTCTTCCCCTGTCTCCATTTCATTTGTGTTTCTACTTTCTTCATAAAAGTTTTCTATGTTCTAAGACACACATAATTCAATATATGAGTTGATATAATATGTATTTAGTGACGGATGCAAAACTTTTAAATTCAAAGATCATCATAAGATTCTTTTATCTACCGGTTACAACTAGAGGTTCAACTTATTATTATTTTTTAACTTAGGATTTTGTATTTTAAAACGAAACCAACTCCGATGACCAAGGGGTCAGCTGATCTCTGGATCCGGTTCTGCCAATGCGTGTATTTACTTTTAAATATGTCAGCGGGTACTATTGATCCCACATGGTTCCGCTCATGAGCGTATTTACTTTTAACTCGGTTAACAGAGTCTCTTGACCCATATCTGGTTCCGCCGCTACCGTACATTTTCGATTGTGTATATTACTTAAAATAAACAAAACAACCTAACTCATTAATTGTTAACCATCCGATCATATCTACGGTCCACCCCTTACCTTTATTTCCACTCTTTCTTCCCTCCGTCAAATTCTCAAGCACTTGTTACTGAAGCTTCAATTTCACATGAAACCTTTTACAGCATGTAACATCAATGATTGATAAAACAGCTACCACTGGATGTAACTGTACGCTACAAATTCCGCCAATGGAGCCTTCACTTTCACACGGAACCGTTCGCCGGAGTACATTTTCCGATATTACGAATTCCGGCACCGGTAAGAGAAGAAGACTTGATCGACAAGATGAGTATAATCATTTTCAGCTTCAGTATCAGTATCAACGTGACGTTGACGTGAATTTATTGGAGAATGTAGCTTCAATATCTGCTTCCTCTGATCATGCTAATTCATCGTTTATGTGCTCTGTAAATGACGATTTGGTCTCAGATCTGAAGGTTTGAAATACAAATTTCTCGTAAATATTCGATTATTCCTGTGGATTTTGATTATTAACATTCAATTTTATCGATTAATGATTAATTACAGGCTGAGTATGTTACCGAAACCGAATTGCAACAGCAACATGATGTTGACGTGAATTTGTTAGAGAATGTAGCTTCAGTATCTGTTACCTCTGATCATGCTAATTCGTCGTTTATGTGCTCTGTAAATGACGGTTCGAACTCAGATCTGAAGGTTTGAAGTTAATTTTCTCGTAAATATTCGATTCTTCTTGTAGATTTTGATTAGTAAAATTCAATTATACGTTGAATTACAGGCTGAGTGTGTTTCCGTAACTGAATCGTTCATGTCCGTTCCTGACGGTTTCAGGTAAAATATCTAATCACACCGACTCATGATTCCTATTTGTTCATCTCTATATAGAATTTCACAATAATTTTATTGAATTTCACGTTCGTGTAATCGTGTTTGTTAATCCGCAGTAGAAATACAAGTGCATCAAGTGTAATTTGTCTAGAAACAGAAGAAATTGAATCGATTGCAACGTCTAAACCTAATAATAATAATAAGAAGAAGAAGAAGAAAACGACGCCGGCGACGGTGACGGTGACAGTGGCGGTGGCAGAGGATGAGGCAACGTCTCGCCGCAAACCACCTGCACCGGCGGCGATGATGCCGTGTGCGGCGGAGATTGAAGAATTCTTCTCCAAGGCAGAAAAGTACGAACAAAAACGATTTGCAGAAAAGTAAGCACTCAATGTTAACGTGAACCTGTATCCACATGCGCATTATAGCATACACCAGTACAAATAGAATTTCAACTAATTTCCGTTTCAACTGTTTGATCAAACAGGTACAACTATGACATCGTGAAAGACGTTCCAATGGAAGGAAGGTACCAATGGATTGAGTTAAAACCCTAATTACACACGTTAAATTCTGCTTAATTAGTTAATTACTCTACTAATTTCGAACTATATGTAATTAATTTCCTTTTTTCGTTTGGTTAGAAATTAGAAGTTTCTTTTTCTGCAAGACATATGGATATGATTTTACAGTTGCTTCTCTCTTTCTCTCCCCTCTGGCTAGCACCAGTGTCTGCACAGTGACTGTAATTTTGTGGGGCCATTCTGCCACAAATCCCAACATGTTTCCCACTCATATTTTTTCAGATATTCTGGGATTTATATATAAAAGAACAAGAATAAATATTATTTTAATGGAAGAGGCGTATGATAATATCCGTGTCAGTACCGAAAATATCGTTATCGAATTTGAACAAAACCGGGTATCAAATACCGTACCAAATATATATGTACGGTACGAGTATGGGTACTGGTACGAGTATTTTCGATACGGTACCCGCTTTGGTACTATTTTGTTTTTATTTAGTTTTTGAGCATTTATACGAGTACTAAATAGATAAAATTGACATGAATACCAATATAGTACGAGTACCAAATAGGTAAAATTGATACGAGTACGATAGGGGTACAATATAGGTAAAATAAATAAGAGTACTATAAATACTATAATACGAAATAAAACATAATACAAAAAAACTTTTAAAGGTCTACATAAAATTCGGTACCAGTACTCGTTTTACCCGTACCCGTACTAATACCGAAAGTACCGAATACCAAAATCAATAAAACTGGGTACCGATACATGTACAAAATACCTAAAATCAGTACGGATACAAATACGGTACGGGTACGAGTACGGGTATTTGGGAAAAAAGCTCTTCCCGGACTAAAAGGTTGCCTTGCGAATTTGTGATCATACTTTTCACGTGAAAGCATCTCGTACCTTATAATCAATGATCGGTTGTGAAAAGTTCTCTTTTGTGAAGGGTACTTTGCATCAAGCCTTCGTTCTTTATCTGGTTAAAGGTTTTATCTTCTTATAATCAAATAATCAATCATGGTATGGAATTTGTCAATTTGAAACCGGTTTAGTGGCTCGTCTAGCACACCCTGGCATGTTTAGTATATTGTTTTTCAAAAACGTAGTTAACGTCTCTCAAAACTAGTTGTTTCATCTTTTGCATGAGATTCTTTTAGAAACGTTCACGGTCTTGCTCACCTGAAGTTAATGGAAATTGTATGACCAACGGTTTAGAAGAGCGATAAACCAAACCGGTCGGACTGGGTGGGTCGGCCGACTGTTTGTTTTACCAAACGGAATGGTTTTTTTAGTAATTACTTTGTATTAAAATTTTAGAAATGATAGACATTCATCATTATGTACATAACTATACATTCCAAAAAGGAAAAAAAAATATGTATATAGTCGGTTGTGTATACGCCCATATTAAAGCTCCAAATCAAACCAAACTCTGTTAATCTTCGAAACCAAACAAAGAAATGAAATGTTTAAATCTCAAAGTGGCCAAACAAACCAACTTGTTTTGGTTTCGGTGGTTTAATTTGTCTCAACAGTTTATGAACAACATTAATTCTCTCCTTTGTGTTTCTCTTGAGTCTTTATTTACATATATCTACAGCATAATATATGTATATGAGTCGGTCAAAACCGCTCGTATTCACCTAGACTTGTCTTTTGACTTGGTGGGTTTTACTCGAGGTTTTTTTTTTTTTTTTACTTTATATATTAAGTTATATAAATATATATTGTAATGAGAAATCGTCTCCTGGAAAATGCGTACAACCCAACAACCTCGAACCATATTCAATTGATTTTTTATTTTTTTCTAACACAACCATTACTTATTTGTCTAGCCCTATTCCACTTTAATAAATTTGATATTTCATGTTGTGTTTTTGTATATTTAAAAAGGATTTCATAAATTTATTGGAGTATTCATATTTAATTATTTATGTATTGAGAAAATTAATTGAAAAACAAAAGAAGCAAAGGCATAAATTTGATATTTCATGTTGTGTTTTTGTATATTTAAAAAGGGTTTCATAAATTTATTGGAGTATTCATATTTAATTATTTATGTATTGAGAAAATTATTAATTGAAAAACAAAAGAAGCACAGGCACGTGCAAGGTGGGGTAGTGTGTGTTGCTAACTTTGATCGTGCTTCGGATCTCAGACCCGTGAATAAAACAAGAGAATGTTGTTTACAACCCCCAATAATTAATCTAAAATATGTTTGCACAAATAAAGATCATTTTCCTGAAAATGATATTCCTGAAAATGATATAAACTAGAAAAGAAACCCGCGCTGCGCTGCGGAAAAGCAGTCGATATCAAGTTCCGTCAAGGCACCAGTCGGTATAGAAAGTGGGGCGAATGCAAAGTTGTAAAAGTGTATAGCGAAAATATTATAAGCATTATCAGGTTATTTACAGTGGAAACACAAAAAAAAAGTGACGTTGTCTAACACAACCACCTAAGATTGCTATTTTACAGTGGATACGCAAAAGAAGTTGCCCTATGTCTACTGCAGCTATTTACAAAACAGTTGCTGCGTTTACAAAAGGTTGTACTTTATAATGTCGCTTTATCCAAAATGAGATCGTTGTTTCCTTTTATGGGGCGAGAGATTTTGGTGTTTTCTGTTGATGTTCATCTGCAGATAAATATTGTATTCAGATTGAAAGGAAAATTGATCATAAACTTAGGGCGAGCAACATCATCATAAACTTAGTGTGAGCAATATCATACCTGTTGGGTTCAGGAGGCCACGTTTTCTTGTTGATTGTACTGCGGGAGTTGTGGGTTGGATTTCAGCCGTCGTGGTTGGTGTTGAGACTGCTTCGCCTGCTTCTCCAAAGAGCAGCTTTGCATTAGTGTATGTAAAGGCGGGAGGGGTTTTTTTTAACAAACGGGTCAATTATTGACAAATAATCTATTCAACCTGTGTATACTAAAGATTAAATGATACTGTTAAGTAAGATGTGTTATAACTTATAAATACCTTGTGTTATGGTGGGAGTTTCTGATGTAGGCGGGTCAAAAACCTGGTTGACCACAAAGCTTGGACCCTGCCGGAAGCGGTTATTGAACTGCAAGAGGAAAATCTTCTCTCTACCTCTAATGGTCTCCAACGGTTTTGGTATTTGTTGTGGGTTGTCATAACCATGCTGAGTAACCATTTCAACGCATGGTGTATCTATCAGCGAGATAATAGCATCATTGAAAAGAGTAACCATTGTTGTTTTTGTGTTGTCGGCCAACATTGCACTAACACAGTACCTGTTGTTGTTAAATTAGAGGAAATGTTGTGCGCTAAATGCAGTAGTTGTAATTTTTTTATGCTTACACAAATTTGGGATCTTTCTCTTCCGGGTGATTTATGCATGCGAGGGCACTGCCTTTTGCATCAAGCTTTTTGTTGCACCTCTTGCAACCTTTGTAGTACCAAGACTTCCCTGGAATGAACTCTGTAATTGATCCTAGGCAGCTAAATGTTTTGTTCTACACAAAAAGTAAAAAATAAGATTGAGCGAACCTTTTTTTTGAAAGATGTTTTTTAATAAGAGAGGTATGTTGTGTTCTAAGGAAATTTTTAATAGGGTAGTGGGGATACAAATGGAAGTATTTGGTATAGGGAAAAAGTAAAAAAAAATTTTTTGCTGAAAGTGGAGGAAGATATTTTTGGGGGAAAAAGTGAATATAAGCGCTGTGTACATTTTGCTGGGCAGGATTCAATTCCAAAAGTTGTGCTAGGGTGATATTATTCCTTTGGTTGGTGGATGCATCATTATACCTGGCTTTGAACCTGTAAAGACATAGAACTTCAATTTACTTTCTAAATGTGTCAACATGTAATATATAAATTGTTAGGAAAAGTGAGAGGTACGTTAAAGCAATGGTTTTGCATATGTTTACATCAGGGTTGAGGTAAACATGTGTAGCGGAGGTAGATGTCAATTGGAGATCATAATATATTCCGACTTTCATTGACGTGAGCGCTAAAATAGCCGGAAATGGTGCGCGCGTGAAACTGTCTTTATCTATAGTGTCAGCTATCTCCTGCCATAGGGAAACCTCAATGAACTTTTCGCTGTGGAGAGAAATTAAAGTAAAATATTGTTTAACATATGAATTTAAGTAAGGACTAAGGAGATAATTATAAGCGGAAAACATATGTACCTGATATCTTCAACTTCAAACTTAAGTAGCCTTCTGTTAGAAACTGTATGGCTATCAAATGTAAATCTAACAAATATGCCGATGAAGTCTGAAACGCACGTGTTATATTAAACAGGTGGTGGAAAATGTTATTAGAAAAGAATAAGGACCTTTAATTTGTTATGATATATATTTCTTTCACTATTAGGAAAAGGAGACATACCTGTCAGTATGGTATGATCATCGGTGCGTTCTTTGAGATTCGTGTATGGTAGGAAGTTGAAATAGTGAAAAGGGAAACCAAAATCCGATATGGATTCGAAAGTGGTTCCTTTTCCAAGCCTAAGAATGGCATCATGTTTGACAACGTTGTATTTATTTCTTGCCTCTCCTGATAAGTAGTGGCTCACACGATAGCAAGAACGGAGAGTGATTTTAGATTCAAGATGCTTTTTGGCGTTTTCATCAATAACAGCTTGTATCGCATCACCCTATTTTGTTAGTGAACGATAAAGTTATGTATGCATGTGCAAATGTAGTCTCATAAAAGAAGAAGCATGTCATTTTTGAAAACGGAAAAACTTACAGCCAAGTCCACGAACAGGTAGCAGCACTCGTTGTTGAAAGCATGCGATATCCATTTTCTTACTACTCTAACTTCAATGGGCTCTGCTGAATCCACATGTGTAATGGTGGAAATACCTCTAGACGCCATGTCTGGCTTCCTGTTGTCAAATACGGTAAATGTGAAGTGCATTTGCATTGAGAAGAAATTCGTAAGGCATGCTTAATGTATATATAAGCACATTTATAAAATGGACAACATATAATGTATGTTTATATATATATATATATATGTGTGTGTATGTGTGTGTGGGTGAGTGTGTATATATACAGATATGGAAAGACGGTTTGTATATCTATATTTGTAAGTCATTTTATCATGGTATTCTACACAAATATATGCAGCTGTAGCTATGTGTTTACCTCGCGTAAGTGTATATCATGTAAAAAGGTAGAAAAAACGATATTTTTTGTTTGGGTAGGAGGATCCTCTTCCTGTGGTATTATGAGCACTTTTAAAGCGTGAGGGGAAGTTACACGTGAGAAAGCGACATATAGTTGACCGTGGCTGAAAACTGGGTTAGGTAAATAAACGCCGAGTTTATGTAATGATTGACCTTGACTTTTATTTATAGTCATGGCATAGCAAATTTTTACTGGGAGCTGCTTTCTTTTAAAAACAAAAGGTAAATTATTATCATTATGAACAAATGTTATGCGAGGTATGTAAACACGGTGGCCAGTAGCAGTTCCAGTTATAATTCGCGCCTCTATAACCTTTGGCAATAATCTGGTAACTAATAGTCTTGTTCCATTACAAAGACCTGCCATTTGATTAATGTTTCTTAGCAATATAACTGGGACGTTGACCTTTAGAATTAAAGAATGAGGTGGCAAGCCGGTAAAGGTCAATGAGTTTAGGTACCCAAGCGGATAAAGAAGCTCTAGGTCACTCTTATCGTTTGGATGAGGAATGATTGAATCGGAACTCAGTTAAGTTATAGTAGCGCCCTCCGACATTGTAAGAACAAAGTTGTTGATCTCGTCCGCAGTTTTATTTTTTGGGCAAATGATGGCTCTGTCGGAGAGGTTTGCAATTGTTGGATTTTTAAGTATGTCATCATCATAAATAAACTTAATAAGAGCAGGTAGAGACTTTTCAGTAGAGGGTAGCAAAAATTGTGATGGGATTTCAATATTTTTCACATCTGTTTCACCATCCGTAGCAGGTATGCCAAGTTTACCATCACCTAAATCAAGTAGCCAAGAAGAAAAGCATGCGATTTCATCTCGTTCTTGGTTAGTTAAGTTAGGACGATGCAAGAGCATATTTTCTGTCAATCTTAGGAGTTTGAAATGTACCCACAGGTTTGACTTGGGAAGAGATGAGTTAATAATCTCAGACTTTAAAGCCTTAGGTTTGATAGGAAGCGTTTGTCTAAAATCTCCGCCTAACAATACTGATTTGCCGCCAAAGGGCTTTGACTGATTGTCAAGTATATCTTTAAGGGTCTTATTAAGCGACTCGAAGCATCTACGATCATTCATGGGAGCCTCGTCCCAAATTATAAGAGAGGTTTCAATTAGTAGCCTAGCAAGGTGAGTATTTTTTTTTACAAAGCAAATTGAGTCATCTGTTAAATTCAAAGGAATCTTGAATCTTGAATGTGCAGTTCTACCAGATGGTAATAGCAACGAAGCAATCCCGGAGGCGGCAACCGCTAAAACTATTTTTCCTGATGCTCTTAAAGCATAAATAAGGGTGGTCCATAGGTATGTTTTACCGGTACCTCCGTGTCCGTAAACAAAAAGAAGAAGCTGTTTTTTTCTTCAAACGATGTAACAACTAAATTGTAGATGCCTAACTGTTCTGCGTTGAGCGCATTTTTCAGAAGCTCATGGTCGGAGGCCAATTTTTGTAAGTCATAATTCTTCTCTTCCATTAGGAGACGGTTTGTTATAACAGAAAGCAAGTCGGAACGTGGCATTGGTAGCGCGTAGGTACGAAGCGATGATGAGCTGGCATTAGAATTAAGAAGAATTTCAATTTCGAATAAGACGTATTGTTCCAGATCTTCTGCGCTGATGTTAGCAACAGATAAACCCGTTGTACGTTCAAAAGTAAGTGAGACGTCGTCACTCATTGCATGCCAATGTTGTTGCCACATAGCTAACGGATTTGATATTTCACAAAACAATAACATGTGCGTAAATAAGGATCTCAACTCTTTGGAAGTGGCCCAGGTAGATGCTTCGGTGAACGCGTATGTTCATTCGTCATCATTCTCAAGCAAGCCTAGTTTGTCACATGCTGCACGATACGTTGGAAATAATACGCCACCAATGGTACGTATATCAGCAAACGTTTGGCAACCTCTTTGGTGTCCTAATAGCATACGTAAGTAGAAAGTGTCGCCACTTGAAGGGTGAACATAAGCAAGTCTCCCTATTGCAGGTGTTTTGTTTGAAGACCTACGAATCCAGCATTTTCCAGAGAGATCCCATCTATATTCAGAGACGTAGTCAACGTATTGAAGATGTCGGCCTTTTTCATCTACCTGGTTATTGTGTAACCATTCCGTTAAAGTTGGTTGCCTAGCAGCAGGATTGTGCAGCACGCTTTCTAACCGTTGGGAATCCTTGAAGTTGATGTTTTGCATGTTCTCTAAATGAACAGCAAGTACTAAGACAGATGGATTTCTATGATGAATTGGGAATTCAAATATTCTCCAAACGGCCTCGTGTGGACAAACAAAACGACCATCGACAAAGTTTTTGACCTCATCAATAGAAGACGATGATGGGCGTTCGGTTTCGGAAGAAGAAGAAGGCGCCTTTGTGATTGTGAAGCGAATACGATCGACACCTTTAGATATATATTTAAACAAATACTTGATGAGCATGCTCCAACCGCAATATTCAACGTTGATATGCGCCATAAAGCGAAGTAAAAGATCTTTATTGTAAGGAACAACAGATGCATCATCCATAGTGATACCATTTTTTAAGATAGAGAACCCATTCATTTCTCGTTTGTAATGTACGTAACCATCTTTGTCAAATCGGGTAGAGAATTCGTAGTTTTTGGGAAAGCGTTTTGAACAACAACCGTTAACCATGCAAGAGGCATTTGGTTTTGGTAAGCCACATGGTCCATGTAGCATGAGGTCAGTAACAATCTTATGAAGAGCAGGTTCTAATGCTGGATTAGGAATTTGAGCTGAAATATAGGTGTCGACGTCGGCCAGAGCTTTTATTTTGTAAGACGGCTTTACCCATAAAAGAGTATGACAATGGGGAAGTCCTCTTTTTTGGAATTCTATCGTATACAAATCTGAAAAAAAGATGACATAGAACGGAAAGAAAAATCATTACAGAAGCGAAGCTACGTTTAGGGTGTTACAAAGAACATAAACGAAAGTACCTGCAGCTACCTCACCGAAAGGAACACCCGATCTGAGGTATTTAATAAAAGCATCAACCTTAATCTGGAAAACTCTAGCAATGATGTCAGGGCGATCTTGGGCCTTAGTACATGGTGTGTCAGTTAGAAACCTTTGAATTTCAGGCCATTTAACGTTGCAACTGAATGTTTTAAAAAATTGGGGGTTTCCATGAACGCGGCAAATGGCTAAAGCATCTTGATAATGTTTATACATATAGCGTGGGCCACCGGTAAACGACGAAGGCAGAATAGTTCTTTTTCCAATATCATGACCGCTCGTGTCACCACGTAACAATGCGTCATGAATTCCTTGCAAAAACTCGGTTCGGAAAAGGTCTTGATGTGATAATATATAGTCTAATCTGTTTTGTTCAATACATATGTATGCATCAACTAAAAATTGCTGAAACAAACGGCCACCTCTAAGCAAAAGGGTGTATAAATTAAGACGATCATGGAGCAGATATCTGTAATACATATCCATAGTAAGATGTCATTGACCGGCGAAGCGAAGCTTAGGAGTCCACCCTTGCTCACCATATATAAACAGCAAAGGATATTGCAACGCCATGTATAGAGGATGTAATTTACTCACTCGTTCAGGAGCAGTAGCCTTCGCATGAATAACTATATCGAAGGTAGACGACTTAGGCTGATCCGCAAACACAATGGCACCGATAACATCAACGGTTGGCACGTCATAACCGACCTCATTTGCAGTGTTTTATAAATGGATGGTGAAGGTAGGAACATCTGCTGATAGGCAAATATCTCTAGCAGTACGAAAAAGTTTGACTAATTTATTGTTTTCGTCAAGTGTGCGTAGCAGTGTGGTAACAATTTCTGAATTTAAACATGACATCCCATGCTCGCCAAAAAAACGAAGCCTGTTTGAAAGCTCGTGTTCAGTGTCAAAAATATACATTTGCAGAAAACGGGGAGGGGTGTCAGGAGGCGGACAAAATGCACCTAGTCGATGACACACTTGACCGCTAACCTTAAAAACATACGGACCAGTACCTAAATTTATAGAGTCATCAATTTTTGCCCCGAAAGATGTCATTGCAAACATGGAATTGTAGGCGCGAATGTTATCAAGGAATTCATAAGTTTGAAAGAGACACTTTATAGCAGCAGGAGGTTCCGTTGGATGTTTTAACGTAATACTACCACCCTTACAACACTGGTTGTATCGAGGCCTTTGATTAACGGGGCAAGATTTAAGACGCTCGTCATACCAGAAGCGCGCGTTACAATATTCACAGGAATATTTACAGTCACCGATATCTAAATACATAGAGGTGGTAGCTAACAACCCTGTTGGTGAAATCGAAGAAGTAGATGCGTGGTTATTAGAAGGTGTAGCACATGATCTTTTAGCAATAACAGATAAACGCTGATTAGATAAGGAGTGTAACTATTCTATATTATCTGTGAAAGGCAAAAAAGATCCACAGCAAACATCGGAAATAATTTCGGCACGACCTCTTTTCTTGTTAACAACAGGTAGTTTGTTTTCCATGGACAAAAAAAAAGTGTTTCCAATAAAGTAAAATTGAACTTTACTAACTAAAGGAAAATGCTATTATATGAAAAATAGGTATGATTTGTCTTACATATTGGTACTACAATAATTTACAGTAAAAAAAACCTTGGGAAAGCATATTTACTGGTATAAATAATATGGAGAAAAAAAGAAACAAAACATGTACTGATTGGAATAAAGGTAGCTGTATTTACCTGAAAAGATTAACAATTGATTCCCTTAGAAATAACCCCAAACACTCCTGTGAAACCACAGTTACACCGTATAAGATTAAGACCAAGTAAAGCGAAGAGAAATCTCCTTAAATCAAAGGGGGAAAGAACAAATCCAAGAGAAATAAGAGCCAAATTTCGTAAAATATAATCAAGGGGAAAACAGATATTGAAAATCAAAGGGATTTAGACCAACCTGTAAGCGGCAGTCGTTCGCGCAATTTTTGGCAGTGTGGGCAAAGTGTAGCAAAAGTCTGAAGTAAAGGAAGAATGAAGGAGAAGCAAGGTGTTATAGCTATACCTAGCTTTCACAAATTAGGTATGCAACGTGGCTATCAGGGGAAAAGAAGACGTTGGAAAAAGGAAAAGTAAAGGGGGAAAATGTTCACCTGGTGCACCTGTAAATCTATCAGTATTACTTTTACCTTCATCTTCTCTAGTTGATCCTCTTATCACCTGTTCAAGTTCAAACTATCTCTATATCCCATTTCTACAAATCAGGCAAGGAATTTAATTACTGGATCTTTTTTAAGCACTTGGTATCTCACAAATAAAAGTCATGAAGGAATCCTTTGTAATCGGCATGTGATTTAATCTCTTCGTTCAACAACTGTCCGCAGAAAATGCCGCGGTATCAAGCATCCTTCTACTCATCGGAAAATAATCGAATAAAACATATCCCTCGTCTGCCTCTCTCCGGACAAAGTTCTTCGTTGTTTCCTTTCTTAGACGGCACCCTCTCCTCTGGTGGGTAGCCGACCAGATACAGGCTCGCTGCCACTGTTGTCAGTTGCCGGAAACCATCAAAAAACCGTATCATCCAGAGAAACAAAATCAAAGTCGCTGGAAAACCTAGATCGAGCACGAAGGACGCCATTGGAGCGGAAAACCGCCGCTGTTATGCCTCGCCGTTTGACGGCGAAACCGCTGCTATGGTTGTCGTGGTGCCGGCTTTGATGGGCTGCCGAAGGCGGCTCCGGTGGTGAAACTGCCTGATGTCATACTTGCACTTGTACTGTGCGCCTAATCAGTTGTAAAAGGATAAGGGATATAATCAAATAAAAATCAGCAGGCTGGTACTGTACATTCAAGTTGACAAATGTTATAGAGTTAACTAGATTTACACCTCACGCTCGAGTTGCGGCACTTGGATTTAACAAAGACAAAACAACCATGAGTATTTAAGCTAACGAATTCAAATAGAATGAAGCCATCTAAAACGTAATAAACCAATATAGAACACGAACAAAACGGATATATATATATATATATATATATATAGGGTAGGGTTCAAGCGAGAACCACCCTTATTGCGAGAACCGTGAGAACCAATGTGAACATGGGGCAATTTTGTAAATAACAAACAACTTTTAAAATATTGGACTTCAAGCACAAATTAAATTACATTTAATACAAACTTTCATGTCCACTCTCTCTAACCTCTGATTAGATCCAGATCTCTCAACATTTTACCAACATTCAACCTGAGTCTCTTAACAATTATCAACAGTTCGTCCCTGAATCTCTCAACAATACTCAATAGTTCATCGATTACATCATCGTCTCAAATACATCATCGCTTCACCGTCATCAGTTCGGGATATTGAAGCATCTGGATTGAGATTTTATCTCAGATCTGAGATTTGACCAACAGATAGTCATATAATCGAGGCTAGTTCCCAAAGTTCATCCAAAATTAGTCGTATGATATATATTATGAACTTGATCATCGATCGTACATTCTGTCACACCCTGGCTTTGCGGAAGCGTGGGTTTATTTGGTGTGACTTCTTAATACCATAGCTTAATCACAACAAAGCTATATGAAAATAAAACCATGCAGATCATCCATTGATTTAAGTTTGAAAAGTAAAATACCACAACATTGTCTTAAGGCGTTGACGCATGCAACGGAAATTACAACCTGATAACATAAAAACTTTGTTCTTAAGACGCAACCACAAATATAACATAAACACTATTTAAGACTTGCGACTCGTCCAGGTAAAAGTCGCGATCCCTAAACGTGGATGATCCCGTAACTCTAACACAGCGGGAAAACGTAGCATACCGTGCCAGATCCTTAGTTCCCTGAAATACATGTAAGTTGGAAAAATCAACATAATGTTGAACGAGTTCATGTGTAAGTGAGTATGTAAAACCCTTGTAAGTATAAAAACCCTGGTATGTAGCAAATAACGAAATAAAGAGATCACCAATGGTTTGCAAGGCCATTGATATGTGTGAAGTGCAAGTAGGAAGACTCAAACCTAGCGGATTTAGCGTTGGGCACAAAGTCACCCCAAGGTCCGTTCTGCTGGGCCTGGGGTTGGGCTCGCTACACCCAGATAGATCTACCGCTTACGTCCCTCGGTCCTACAATGAGGATTAATGGCCTCTAGTTCCCGCCTACCCACTCACATGATCTAAGTAGTAACCCTCCTTACGCTAACCATACCATGTATAAAGTACTCGTAATCATAGTAACATGTATTTCACCCCCGCAGTTTAGAAAACTGAAAACAGTTAAGAGAAAAGGGGGACATGAACTCACAGTAATGCGTCATCGATAACAGCAACTCAAACTCGGTCTGCAACACGACAACCTACAACGTGCTAATATCTATTAGACGAACGGCCGTGCCTTAGCTTAGAGTTTTAACGTTCTTGGGGAAATAGTTAGACAACTATTTCGTGTTTATACTTCTTAATTATCGTATAAATAGATTCCTTCCCAAGGATGGGGTATTCGTACATGTATTATGTATTCGGTGACTTAAAGTATTGACAAAATACATTTTCAAGTCTCATTTCCAACACTTTAAAGTTTTATGTCAAAACTCAAGGCGAGGTTTAATTCCGAGAAATAAAGTTAAACATACTTGTTAGAAAAATAATTTTTCTAAGTATTGGTATTTTTAGAAAAAATCGCCAGAATTTCCCCTAAAAACGGGAGTGTCCGTGCTAATACGCACATCTTTTTCTTTTTGAAATCAACCCATGATCATCAACAATCAACCTTTACGTTTTAACACGCAAAACACTACCCTTGTCGTTTCAGTTTCAATATGTGAAAAACTGGACTGTTTTCGGACGATTAAATAAAATACTTAACTTATTCCAAAAATTCCCAAATTTTTGCGGAACGTCCTAATCGACCCACAAATTATTGTGTAAAAATATCGGGGTCTAGTTCATTATCAATAATTTATAGAAAATCGTTTACCTAACTGTGATCAGATTTGTTACATTCTGATCACAGTCTACCGAATAATTCGTTTAAAATTCCTCGTAAGTCCGTTTGTCGAAATTCCAGTTCGAGGGTCACAAATACATCAGTGACCATCTTTGATAAAAATTTCAGGGGCTGGTTCGGTTTAGATTTCAAGTTGTGACTGAAAACGTATGACCCATTTTACTGCAGTTAAAATCAGCCTTAGCTGCTGTCACGAAAACAGACTTTTAAAATAGTAACCGACCTCAGAAAAATACGATTCCAGCGCCATTTTCTTCGTTTTTCGAAAATAGACAATTTAGGCTTCAGAAATTCCGTTTTTCGATTTATTAAAGTCCGTTTACAGCCTGTTGAAGGCGGCTGAAAAAGTACATCAGCATGTTATTTTAAAGTTTTAAATGTTATTAAATCGTGTTACAAGTGTCCGATTAACGGGTTTAACAAGAAAACAACTTTTAAACATCAAGTATGATTTAACCAACCCTCAAACCAACAAGATTCCGCTTCATGATTCAGACATAAGTAAACTTTTATGTAGCTTTTATGTTCATAACTCATGTTTCACATTTTCTAGCATTCTCATTATTTAGTAATTTAAACAACACATCATACTACATATCATAATTTCGAACAAGATGAAGCCAAGTGTAAAGAAACTTACTACTAGCTTAAAGCTAGGGATGAAATCTAGTGAAGAAATGTGAGAAAAAGATGGTGGAAAAAGCTAGAAACAAGCTCCCTTGAAATCCCTTCAAGTTGTAAGCAAGCACAGTAATTAAGCATTAATTAAATATTAATTAATTCGTACGGATACCTGTTTTGGTGAGGGTTGTCACATTCTCCCCCCGTTAAAGAAATTTCGTCCCGAAATTTAAGTTCTGCTACTAGATGCAGGGTTCTTAGGAAATAAATGGGGGTATTTCTCTTTCATTCGATCCTCACATTCCCACGTGAATTCAGGTCCATGCCTAGCATTCCAACGAACTTTGACGAGTTTGACACTACTCCTGCGAGTTTTGTTAACTTTCCAATCCGTGACCTCAACAGGTTCTTCAGTGAAGTGGAGCGTGTCGTCGATATGAACTTCGTCAGCAGGAATGATCATTGTATCTTGTGTTGGACTTTTTCTCAAATTGGATACATGAAATGTATTGTGAACACCATGGAGTTCAGCAGGTAGGTCCAACTTGTAGGCTACAAGCCCAATCCTTTGCAGAATTCTGAAAGGGCCAATGTAACGCGGATTCAACTTCCCACGCTTTCCGAAGCGTGCCACCCCCTTCCAGGGGAAACTTTCAATAAAACCATATCTCCAACTTGGAATTCCAAATGTTTCCGGGTTGGATCTGCATAGGCTTTCTGTCTTTCGCAAGCCGCTTCGATGCGTTTTCGAATCTGCGCAATCTTATCTGTCGTCTCCTGGACGATTTCGGGACCAACAAGCTGTCTATCACCGGCGTCAGCCCAGCATAGTGGTGATCGACACTTGCGTCCGTAAAGAGCTTCAAATGGCGCGGCTCCAATACTGGTGTGGTAGCTGTTGTTGTACGAGAATTCGGCCAGTGGTAAATGCTTATCCCAGCTACCACCAAGATCCATTACACATGCTCTCAGCATATCCTCCAATGTCTGAATAGTTCTTTCACTTTGGCCATCAGTTTGCGGATGGAATGCAGTGCTCAAATTCAATTGTGAGCCAAAAGCCTCTTGGAAGGATTGCCAAATCCTTGATACAAATCTCCCATCTCTATCAGAGATGATTGAGAGAGGCACTCCATGACGAGCAACGATTTCTCGCATGTATATTTCCGCAAGTTTACTCGTATTGTCCTTCTCTTTGATTGGCAAGAAGTGCGCGGACTTTGTTAGGCGGTCAACTATCACCCAAATAGTATCATGACCCCTGGGCGTCCTTGGCAACTTCGTTATAAAGTCCATTGAAATCTGTTCCCATTTCCACTTGGGAATTTCAGGTTGTTGCAGAAGTCCCGAAGGCTTCTGGTATTCAGCTTTCACCTTGGCACACGTCAAACATTTGCTAACATAAACAGCAACGTCGCCTTTCATCCTGGGCCGCCAATAATAATCCTTAAGATCTTGGTACATTTTATCCGCCCCAGGATGAATAGAGTACCGTGATTTGTGTGCCTCATTAAAAATAACTTTCCTCAAACCACCAAACAGAGGAACCCAAATCCTTTCCATAAAACATAACGTTCCTTCCCCGTTTGGCGCTAATTGCTTCTCCATCCCACGGAGATATTCTTCTTCAAGGTTCCTTTCCTTAAGAGCTTCTTTCTGCGCGGCACGAATGCGCAGGGAAAGATCTGTCTGGATAATCATCTCCAAAGCCCTAACCCTTATGGGCTTGATCCTTTCTTTACGACTTAGGGCATCGGCGACCACATTTGCCTTCCCTGGATGGTACTTTATCTCACAGTCGTAATCGTTCAACAATTCGACCCAACGTCTTTGTCTCATGTTCAGCTCTTTCTGGTCGAATATGTGTTGTAGGCTCTTATGATCTGTGAAGATTGTACACTTCGTACCATATAGGTAGTGTCTCCAGATCTTTAATGCAAATATCACTGCGCCTAGTTCCAAATCGTGTGTGGTATAGTTCTTTTCATGTACTTTCAACTGACGTGACGCGTAAGCTATAACTTTTTGGCGTTGCATCAAAACGCAACCCAATCCTGGACGTGAGGCGTCACAATATACCACGAAATCATCTGTACCTTCCGGTAGTGCTAAGATCGGCGCATTGCAGAGCTTATCCTTTAACAACTGAAATGCTTCTTCCTGTTTGATTCCCCAATCAAACTTCTTATCCTTCTGTGTGAGGAGTGTCAGTGATTGAGCGATTTTTGAAAAATCCTCAATGAACCTTCGATAGTAACCAGCCAAGCCTAAGAATTGTCGAATCTCGGTTGGCGTCTTTGGAGTTTCCCAATTTTTGATCGCTTCAATCTTGGTGGGGTCCACATGAATCCCATCCCCATTCACCACATGTCCAAGGAATTGGACTTCACGTAGCCAAAACTCGCACTTAGAGAATTTGGCATACAACTGTTCCTTTTTCAGCAACTCCAAAATAGCTCTTAAGTGCTGTTCGTGTTCAGCCTTTGTCTTTGAATAAATCAAAATATTGTCGATGAATACAATCACGAACTTATCGAGATACGGCTTGCAGACTCGGTTCATTAGGTCCATAAAAACAGCAGGCGCGTTGGTTAGCCCAAACGGCATAACTAGGAACTCGTAATGTCCATAACGAGTTCTGAAGGCTGTTTTCGGGATACTCTCCTCTTGTATCCTTAACTGATGGTATCCAGATCGAAGATCGATCTTTGAATAAAAGCTTGAACCTTGGAGTTGATCGAATAAATCATCGATTCTTGGCAGAGGGTATCTATTCTTGATAGTCAACTTGTTCAACTCCCGGTAGTCAATACACATACGAAAACTACCGTCTTTCTTTTTGACAAATAAAACTGGAGCTCCCCAAGGTGAGAAGCTTGGTCGGATGAATCCTTTGTCAAGTAACTCCTGGAGTTGTGTCGACAACTCCTGCATCTCTGACGGTGCAAGTCTATAAGGTGCCCTAGCTACAGGTGCGGCGCCTGAAACTAAGTCAATGTGAAATTCCACTTGCCTTTGGGGTGGCAGTCCTGGCAAGTCCTCAGGGAAGACTTCAGGATACTCCCTCACGATAGGGATGTCTTCGATTTTCGGCTCAGCAGCTTTCTTATCCACGATGTGTGCCAGGAAGGCAGCACATCCCTTTTGTAAACACTTACGAGCTTTCAGGAAACTGATAATTCTTAAAGGCGTATCCCGCTTCTCCCCATGAACCACAATTGTTTCTCCATCTTCGGTTGGGATACGAACGACCTTTTCGTGACAAACAATTTCAGCCTTGTTGCTTGATAACCAATCCATTCCTACTACCACGTCGAAGCTCCCCAGCTGGACTGGTAGTAGATCCAAAGCAAATTCACGCTCTCCCAATCCGATTACACATCCTCTGATCACATCATTAGCTTCTACTAACTTTCCATTAGCCAATTCAATTGAGTAAGGAATATCTAATTTACTTGCGGCTAATCCAAGCATATTCTTAAACTCTAACGATACGAAGCTATAATCGGCACCAGTATCAAATAAAACGGATGCAAAGCGTTGGTTTACAGGGAACGTACCAGTAACAACATTGGGATCCTGGCGCGCTTCCCTCGCTTCGATATTGAAAACCCTTCCACGCGCTTGATTCAATTCTGGGCAGTTCCGCTTATAATGCCCCATATCACCACAGTTAAAGCAACCTGGTCTTTTCCCGTTTCCTTCACCATTTCCAGCTTGATTGTTATTTTGGTTATGATTCACATTACCAACTTGATTCGCATGGTTGCCTCGATTCCCGTTTCCTCCATTGTTCCCCTGTGGGCGATTCCCAATACCACCACGATTATTATTTCTATTCCCAAATCCTCCTTGGCCTCCCCGGCCAGCACTAGCCCAGCAAGAATCCTTCAAGTGACCAGTCTTTCCACAAGCTTCACATACTTTTGGCCCGCATCGGCCAGAATGATGACGTTGGCAGGAGTTACACTTGGGATGTGCACCCATATATCCCTTTCCTTTCCTCCCACCACCGGCTGTAGTTCGGGTCGGCGTGCTTGACTCTCCTTTTCTGCCATCACTGCTTGTGCCTTGTTTGAAATTCGAGAATTTTCTTTTGTTATCCCCGGACGACTCTACATGAGTCTCCTTCTTCCTTTGCTCAACATCAGAAAACTTGTTTAGGCGGATCGCTTCCTCAGTGAGAGCTACGCTTAGATCGATCGCCTCAGTGATTGTTGCCGGTTTTGAAGAGGTCACCATACTTATGATTTGAGGAGCTAATCCCCAAATGAAGCGCTCAATCCGCTTGAATTCTGGCGTGACCATATAAGGTACCACTTGTGATAGGTCGTGAAACCTCTGAACATATTCCGCAATTTTCGGACCTTCCATCTTCAAATGCCAAAATTCAGTTTCCAACCTCTGGATCTCAGCGCGAGAGCAATACTTTTTGCGCATGAGCTCTTTCAGCTCGTTCCACGTCAATGCGTAGGCTGCGGCTTCTCCAAGTGTTTGGACTTGTAAATTCCACCATGACAGGGCTCCGTTCAAGAATAGCCCAGAGATGTAAGTAACCTGCTGATCTGGAGCGCATTTGCTCATGCGGATAACTGATTCTGTCTTTTCGGCCCAACGAACAAAAGCAACAGCACCTCCGGTGCCATCAAAGTTTACGGGTTTGCAGTCTAAGAACTGCTTGTAGGTGCATCCATGAGGCGGATTGTTGTTGCCGTTATTGTTTGAGCTGCCTCCGCTGGGTCCTCCTTGAGAGGCGGCGTATTGCGCGATGGCGGCAGCGATGATTTGTTGAAGTTCTGCCTCGTTGGCAGGCATGCGTGGATCACGTTTCGGTGGCATCTTCTAAAAGATGGTTTACGTAAGTCAGGTCATGGTAGGTAAAGTGTGCGTATAAAACGATAGTAATAATACATAACATCTCATGTTAAAATAAACCAAACACATAACATCTCATGTTATAAACAATCAATCACACAACATCCCATGTTATAAATATATCAACCACACAACATCCCATGTTATAGAATATAGATAATCAATCAAACATCACATATGATGAGAATACCGCGATTGCATTGCCATAAATCGAGACCACAGGGTAAAGTGTACAAGTACATAACTGTAACATACAACATCAACGACTAAGGGCTACATCACCCCAGTCCAAAATATCAAATCAGTGTCAACATATCCAATATACATAACAACAAAAGTCAGGATCAATATGCAGTCTCCCAAAAGCTGTGCAATCCGTGCAATCGCCGTCTTCTCAACAAAAGTCCACCCGTGCTGTACAAAATAGCCCTACGCTGATGGCGGTGGAGGAGGAGGAAAATGAGAATAGAACAAACGGTGCATGAGGAGCCAATCCTCCTCCATGGCGTGGTGAGAACGTGACAGACATTCTATCGGCTGCTCCAAGACCTGGACACGACGCGTCAGCGCGTCATGCTGTAGCATGAATGAAACCAGGACATCCTCTGTAGAAGGCCCGACATAATATGGATGATATGGGTCTGTCGGTGGCATGATGGATGGTGATGTCCAAAGAAAAGGCTCGCTGGATGGAGTAAAAGGTGGTACAGTGAACGGTGGAACAGGGGGAACAGCAGTATGGTGAGGGATCTGCGGTGCAAACTGATCCCCTCCGGTCAGAAAAAGTGCATCAAAAGGAGCTAAAGCTGGTGCAACTGGTACTACAAAAGGCGGAACATCATCATCGGCCTCTATCCACCCATTCCGGGTGTCAGCATACTGAGGGTCGACATGAGCCGCAAAGAGTGCATGGTCGGGCTCTAGAGGCACCGGGTCAGGAAAAGGAGCAACAACATCAGGCTCAGCGGGTATATCAGCATGAATAGGGTCATGCTCGAACACAGGTTCTGGAGCAACTACTGGCTCGGGGGCCACCGCAGGCTCCGGGCCGTCGTCGTGAGGTGCACCAGACATCGCCATGTCTGAGTCAGAATCAGAGGAATAGAGCTGTACGCTCTGGGCGTGTAGTGAAGCGGACGCTACTGACTCGAAGGAGTGAGCACCAAACAGATCAAAAGGAGCCTCCTCAATGGGAGCCTCGACAGGAATGACAGGATCAGCAATGGGCATAATAGCAGGAATGCCAGCCAAAGGAACAACAGGATCATCAGCCAGAGGAACATCGGCGTCCATGAGGGCCACACCATCCTGGTCTCCCTCCGGGGGACCCTCTAGGAGCAAGTCAATGTCATCGTCAGGAAGCTCATCGTGAGGCAGATCCTCGAGAGGAACTGCGGCAAACGGTAAAGGAGCAGGGACCTGAGGAAAAGGTAAGTCTCCACCGATAGGGCCATCAGCAATAGGAACGTCATCTCCAAAGTCGGGAAGAGCAAACGGCTGAAAATCATCCTCATCGGTGCTGGTGGTGTCTGACGTGTACACCTCACTCTCCGACATCATCTCATCGTCCGACACGATCGCTAAAGGATCCAAAGTGTCCGACACTCCAGTATCTGAAAAGGAAGCCATGTCGTCTGTAACACAACACAAATATGCACAAATAATCAATCATGTAGTCAGATAATCACATTAATCACCAATAAGCAATTAAATAGCTCTCCTAGTCCCACTAGCCTCCCAGCCTCCCAGACTGACTCCCTAGTCCCACTAGCCTCCCAGCCTCCCAGACTGACTCCCTAGTCCCACTAGACAACTACCTCAGCCTCCCAGACCGAGCCTCAGCCTCCCAGACCGAGCCTATAACTAGCAAATAAAATGTGCTCAACATTTGTTTGTAAAAACATTTTGGATCTGGACTTAAGTGGTATGCAGTGTAAAAAAATGTTTTCGTGAGAGCCCTAGTGATCATAGTCTAGACTCGAGAAGGAATCCTAGTTCGCTATGATCAGAGCTCTGATACCAAGCTGTCACACCCTGGCTTTGCGGAAGCGTGGGTTTATTTGGTGTGACTTCTTAATACCATAGCTTAATCACAACAAAGCTATATGAAAATAAAACCATGCAGATCATCCATTGATTTAAGTTTGAAAAGTAAAATACCACAACATTGTCTTAAGGCGTTGACGCATGCAACGGAAATTACAACCTGATAACATAAAAACTTTGTTCTTAAGACGCAACCACAAATATAACATAAACACTATTTAAGACTTGCGACTCGTCCAGGTAAAAGTCGCGATCCCTAAACGTGGATGATCCCGTAACTCTAACACAGCGGGAAAACGTAGCATACCGTGCCAGATCCTTAGTTCCCTGAAATACATGTAAGTTGGAAAAATCAACATAATGTTGAACGAGTTCATGTGTAAGTGAGTATGTAAAACCCTTGTAAGTATAAAAACCCTGGTATGTAGCAAATAACGAAATAAAGAGATCACCAATGGTTTGCAAGGCCATTGATATGTGTGAAGTGCAAGTAGGAAGACTCAAACCTAGCGGATTTAGCGTTGGGCACAAAGTCACCCCAAGGTCCGTTCTGCTGGGCCTGGGGTTGGGCTCGCTACACCCAGATAGATCTACCGCTTACGTCCCTCGGTCCTACAATGAGGATTAATGGCCTCTAGTTCCCGCCTACCCACTCACATGATCTAAGTAGTAACCCTCCTTACGCTAACCATACCATGTATAAAGTACTCGTAATCATAGTAACATGTATTTCACCCCCGCAGTTTAGAAAACTGAAAACAGTTAAGAGAAAAGGGGGACATGAACTCACAGTAATGCGTCATCGATAACAGCAACTCAAACTCGGTCTGCAACACGACAACCTACAACGTGCTAATATCTATTAGACGAACGGCCGTGCCTTAGCTTAGAGTTTTAACGTTCTTGGGGAAATAGTTAGACAACTATTTCGTGTTTATACTTCTTAATTATCGTATAAATAGATTCCTTCCCAAGGATGGGGTATTCGTACATGTATTATGTATTCGGTGACTTAAAGTATTGACAAAATACATTTTCAAGTCTCATTTCCAACACTTTAAAGTTTTATGTCAAAACTCAAGGCGAGGTTTAATTCCGAGAAATAAAGTTAAACATACTTGTTAGAAAAATAATTTTTCTAAGTATTGGTATTTTTAGAAAAAATCGCCAGAATTTCCCCTAAAAACGGGAGTGTCCGTGCTAATACGCACATCTTTTTCTTTTTGAAATCAACCCATGATCATCAACAATCAACCTTTACGTTTTAACACGCAAAACACTACCCTTGTCGTTTCAGTTTCAATATGTGAAAAACTGGACTGTTTTCGGACGATTAAATAAAATACTTAACTTATTCCAAAAATTCCCAAATTTTTGCGGAACGTCCTAATCGACCCACAAATTATTGTGTAAAAATATCGGGGTCTAGTTCATTATCAATAATTTATAGAAAATCGTTTACCTAACTGTGATCAGATTTGTTACATTCTGATCACAGTCTACCGAATAATTCGTTTAAAATTCCTCGTAAGTCCGTTTGTCGAAATTCCAGTTCGAGGGTCACAAATACATCAGTGACCATCTTTGATAAAAATTTCAGGGGCTGGTTCGGTTTAGATTTCAAGTTGTGACTGAAAACGTATGACCCATTTTACTGCAGTTAAAATCAGCCTTAGCTGCTGTCACGAAAACAGACTTTTAAAATAGTAACCGACCTCAGAAAAATACGATTCCAGCGCCATTTTCTTCGTTTTTCGAAAATAGACAATTTAGGCTTCAGAAATTCCGTTTTTCGATTTATTAAAGTCCGTTTACAGCCTGTTGAAGGCGGCTGAAAAAGTACATCAGCATGTTATTTTAAAGTTTTAAATGTTATTAAATCGTGTTACAAGTGTCCGATTAACGGGTTTAACAAGAAAACAACTTTTAAACATCAAGTATGATTTAACCAACCCTCAAACCAACAAGATTCCGCTTCATGATTCAGACATAAGTAAACTTTTATGTAGCTTTTATGTTCATAACTCATGTTTCACATTTTCTAGCATTCTCATTATTTAGTAATTTAAACAACAACACATCATACTACATATCATAATTTCGAACAAGATGAAGCCAAGTGTAAAGAAACTTACTACTAGCTTAAAGCTAGGGATGAAATCTAGTGAAGAAATGTGAGAAAAAGATGGTGGAAAAAGCTAGAAACAAGCTCCCTTGAAATCCCTTCAAGTTGTAAGCAAGCACAGTAATTAAGCATTAATTAAATATTAATTAATTCGTACGGATACCTGTTTTGGTGAGGGTTGTCACATTCTCCCCCCGTTAAAGAAATTTCGTCCCGAAATTTAAGTTCTGCTACTAGATGCAGGGTTCTTAGGAAATAAATGGGGGTATTTCTCTTTCATTCGATCCTCACATTCCCACGTGAATTCAGGTCCATGCCTAGCATTCCAACGAACTTTGACGAGTTTGACACTACTCCTGCGAGTTTTGTTAACTTTCCAATCCGTGACCTCAACAGGTTCTTCAGTGAAGTGGAGCGTGTCGTCGATATGAACTTCGTCAGCAGGAATGATCATTGTATCTTGTGTTGGACTTTTTCTCAAATTGGATACATGAAATGTATTGTGAACACCATGGAGTTCAGCAGGTAGGTCCAACTTGTAGGCTACAAGCCCAATCCTTTGCAGAATTCTGAAAGGGCCAATGTAACGCGGATTCAACTTCCCACGCTTTCCGAAGCGTGCCACCCCCTTCCAGGGGAAACTTTCAATAAAACCATATCTCCAACTTGGAATTCCAAATGTTTCCGGGTTGGATCTGCATAGGCTTTCTGTCTTTCGCAAGCCGCTTCGATGCGTTTTCGAATCTGCGCAATCTTATCTGTCGTCTCCTGGACGATTTCGGGACCAACAAGCTGTCTATCACCGGCGTCAGCCCAGCATAGTGGTGATCGACACTTGCGTCCGTAAAGAGCTTCAAATGGCGCGGCTCCAATACTGGTGTGGTAGCTGTTGTTGTACGAGAATTCGGCCAGTGGTAAATGCTTATCCCAGCTACCACCAAGATCCATTACACATGCTCTCAGCATATCCTCCAATGTCTGAATAGTTCTTTCACTTTGGCCATCAGTTTGCGGATGGAATGCAGTGCTCAAATTCAATTGTGAGCCAAAAGCCTCTTGGAAGGATTGCCAAATCCTTGATACAAATCTCCCATCTCTATCAGAGATGATTGAGAGAGGCACTCCATGACGAGCAACGATTTCTCGCATGTATATTTCCGCAAGTTTACTCGTATTGTCCTTCTCTTTGATTGGCAAGAAGTGCGCGGACTTTGTTAGGCGGTCAACTATCACCCAAATAGTATCATGACCCCTGGGCGTCCTTGGCAACTTCGTTATAAAGTCCATTGAAATCTGTTCCCATTTCCACTTGGGAATTTCAGGTTGTTGCAGAAGTCCCGAAGGCTTCTGGTATTCAGCTTTCACCTTGGCACACGTCAAACATTTGCTAACATAAACAGCAACGTCGCCTTTCATCCTGGGCCGCCAATAATAATCCTTAAGATCTTGGTACATTTTATCCGCCCCAGGATGAATAGAGTACCGTGATTTGTGTGCCTCATTAAAAATAACTTTCCTCAAACCACCAAACAGAGGAACCCAAATCCTTTCCATAAAACATAACGTTCCTTCCCCGTTTGGCGCTAATTGCTTCTCCATCCCACGGAGATATTCTTCTTCAAGGTTCCTTTCCTTAAGAGCTTCTTTCTGCGCGGCACGAATGCGCAGGGAAAGATCTGTCTGGATAATCATCTCCAAAGCCCTAACCCTTATGGGCTTGATCCTTTCTTTACGACTTAGGGCATCGGCGACCACATTTGCCTTCCCTGGATGGTACTTTATCTCACAGTCGTAATCGTTCAACAATTCGACCCAACGTCTTTGTCTCATGTTCAGCTCTTTCTGGTCGAATATGTGTTGTAGGCTCTTATGATCTGTGAAGATTGTACACTTCGTACCATATAGGTAGTGTCTCCAGATCTTTAATGCAAATATCACTGCGCCTAGTTCCAAATCGTGTGTGGTATAGTTCTTTTCATGTACTTTCAACTGACGTGACGCGTAAGCTATAACTTTTTGGCGTTGCATCAAAACGCAACCCAATCCTGGACGTGAGGCGTCACAATATACCACGAAATCATCTGTACCTTCCGGTAGTGCTAAGATCGGCGCATTGCAGAGCTTATCCTTTAACAACTGAAATGCTTCTTCCTGTTTGATTCCCCAATCAAACTTCTTATCCTTCTGTGTGAGGAGTGTCAGTGATTGAGCGATTTTTGAAAAATCCTCAATGAACCTTCGATAGTAACCAGCCAAGCCTAAGAATTGTCGAATCTCGGTTGGCGTCTTTGGAGTTTCCCAATTTTTGATCGCTTCAATCTTGGTGGGGTCCACATGAATCCCATCCCCATTCACCACATGTCCAAGGAATTGGACTTCACGTAGCCAAAACTCGCACTTAGAGAATTTGGCATACAACTGTTCCTTTTTCAGCAACTCCAAAATAGCTCTTAAGTGCTGTTCGTGTTCAGCCTTTGTCTTTGAATAAATCAAAATATTGTCGATGAATACAATCACGAACTTATCGAGATACGGCTTGCAGACTCGGTTCATTAGGTCCATAAAAACAGCAGGCGCGTTGGTTAGCCCAAACGGCATAACTAGGAACTCGTAATGTCCATAACGAGTTCTGAAGGCTGTT
Organism: Helianthus tuberosus; assembly: GCA_030545235.1. Lineage (NCBI taxonomy): Eukaryota > Viridiplantae > Streptophyta > Magnoliopsida > Asterales > Asteraceae > Helianthus > Helianthus tuberosus. The sequence goes on along the minus strand of CM060428.1, from coordinate 2,302,252 downwards.
TTCGGGATACTCTCCTCTTGTATCCTTAACTGATGGTATCCAGATCGAAGATCGATCTTTGAATAAAAGCTTGAACCTTGGAGTTGATCGAATAAATCATCGATTCTTGGCAGAGGGTATCTATTCTTGATAGTCAACTTGTTCAACTCCCGGTAGTCAATACACATACGAAAACTACCGTCTTTCTTTTTGACAAATAAAACTGGAGCTCCCCAAGGTGAGAAGCTTGGTCGGATGAATCCTTTGTCAAGTAACTCCTGGAGTTGTGTCGACAACTCCTGCATCTCTGACGGTGCAAGTCTATAAGGTGCCCTAGCTACAGGTGCGGCGCCTGAAACTAAGTCAATGTGAAATTCCACTTGCCTTTGGGGTGGCAGTCCTGGCAAGTCCTCAGGGAAGACTTCAGGATACTCCCTCACGATAGGGATGTCTTCGATTTTCGGCTCAGCAGCTTTCTTATCCACGATGTGTGCCAGGAAGGCAGCACATCCCTTTTGTAAACACTTACGAGCTTTCAGGAAACTGATAATTCTTAAAGGCGTATCCCGCTTCTCCCCATGAACCACAATTGTTTCTCCATCTTCGGTTGGGATACGAACGACCTTTTCGTGACAAACAATTTCAGCCTTGTTGCTTGATAACCAATCCATTCCTACTACCACGTCGAAGCTCCCCAGCTGGACTGGTAGTAGATCCAAAGCAAATTCACGCTCTCCCAATCCGATTACACATCCTCTGATCACATCATTAGCTTCTACTAACTTTCCATTAGCCAATTCAATTGAGTAAGGAATATCTAATTTACTTGCGGCTAATCCAAGCATATTCTTAAACTCTAACGATACGAAGCTATAATCGGCACCAGTATCAAATAAAACGGATGCAAAGCGTTGGTTTACAGGGAACGTACCAGTAACAACATTGGGATCCTGGCGCGCTTCCCTCGCTTCGATATTGAAAACCCTTCCACGCGCTTGATTCAATTCTGGGCAGTTCCGCTTATAATGCCCCATATCACCACAGTTAAAGCAACCTGGTCTTTTCCCGTTTCCTTCACCATTTCCAGCTTGATTGTTATTTTGGTTATGATTCACATTACCAACTTGATTCGCATGGTTGCCTCGATTCCCGTTTCCTCCATTGTTCCCCTGTGGGCGATTCCCAATACCACCACGATTATTATTTCTATTCCCAAATCCTCCTTGGCCTCCCCGGCCAGCACTAGCCCAGCAAGAATCCTTCAAGTGACCAGTCTTTCCACAAGCTTCACATACTTTTGGCCCGCATCGGCCAGAATGATGACGTTGGCAGGAGTTACACTTGGGATGTGCACCCATATATCCCTTTCCTTTCCTCCCACCACCGGCTGTAGTTCGGGTCGGCGTGCTTGACTCTCCTTTTCTGCCATCACTGCTTGTGCCTTGTTTGAAATTCGAGAATTTTCTTTTGTTATCCCCGGACGACTCTACATGAGTCTCCTTCTTCCTTTGCTCAACATCAGAAAACTTGTTTAGGCGGATCGCTTCCTCAGTGAGAGCTACGCTTAGATCGATCGCCTCAGTGATTGTTGCCGGTTTTGAAGAGGTCACCATACTTATGATTTGAGGAGCTAATCCCCAAATGAAGCGCTCAATCCGCTTGAATTCTGGCGTGACCATATAAGGTACCACTTGTGATAGGTCGTGAAACCTCTGAACATATTCCGCAATTTTCGGACCTTCCATCTTCAAATGCCAAAATTCAGTTTCCAACCTCTGGATCTCAGCGCGAGAGCAATACTTTTTGCGCATGAGCTCTTTCAGCTCGTTCCACGTCAATGCGTAGGCTGCGGCTTCTCCAAGTGTTTGGACTTGTAAATTCCACCATGACAGGGCTCCGTTCAAGAATAGCCCAGAGATGTAAGTAACCTGCTGATCTGGAGCGCATTTGCTCATGCGGATAACTGATTCTGTCTTTTCGGCCCAACGAACAAAAGCAACAGCACCTCCGGTGCCATCAAAGTTTACGGGTTTGCAGTCTAAGAACTGCTTGTAGGTGCATCCATGAGGCGGATTGTTGTTGCCGTTATTGTTTGAGCTGCCTCCGCTGGGTCCTCCTTGAGAGGCGGCGTATTGCGCGATGGCGGCAGCGATGATTTGTTGAAGTTCTGCCTCGTTGGCAGGCATGCGTGGATCACGTTTCGGTGGCATCTTCTAAAAGATGGTTTACGTAAGTCAGGTCATGGTAGGTAAAGTGTGCGTATAAAACGATAGTAATAATACATAACATCTCATGTTAAAATAAACCAAACACATAACATCTCATGTTATAAACAATCAATCACACAACATCCCATGTTATAAATATATCAACCACACAACATCCCATGTTATAGAATATAGATAATCAATCAAACATCACATATGATGAGAATACCGCGATTGCATTGCCATAAATCGAGACCACAGGGTAAAGTGTACAAGTACATAACTGTAACATACAACATCAACGACTAAGGGCTACATCACCCCAGTCCAAAATATCAAATCAGTGTCAACATATCCAATATACATAACAACAAAAGTCAGGATCAATATGCAGTCTCCCAAAAGCTGTGCAATCCGTGCAATCGCCGTCTTCTCAACAAAAGTCCACCCGTGCTGTACAAAATAGCCCTACGCTGATGGCGGTGGAGGAGGAGGAAAATGAGAATAGAACAAACGGTGCATGAGGAGCCAATCCTCCTCCATGGCGTGGTGAGAACGTGACAGACATTCTATCGGCTGCTCCAAGACCTGGACACGACGCGTCAGCGCGTCATGCTGTAGCATGAATGAAACCAGGACATCCTCTGTAGAAGGCCCGACATAATATGGATGATATGGGTCTGTCGGTGGCATGATGGATGGTGATGTCCAAAGAAAAGGCTCGCTGGATGGAGTAAAAGGTGGTACAGTGAACGGTGGAACAGGGGGAACAGCAGTATGGTGAGGGATCTGCGGTGCAAACTGATCCCCTCCGGTCAGAAAAAGTGCATCAAAAGGAGCTAAAGCTGGTGCAACTGGTACTACAAAAGGCGGAACATCATCATCGGCCTCTATCCACCCATTCCGGGTGTCAGCATACTGAGGGTCGACATGAGCCGCAAAGAGTGCATGGTCGGGCTCTAGAGGCACCGGGTCAGGAAAAGGAGCAACAACATCAGGCTCAGCGGGTATATCAGCATGAATAGGGTCATGCTCGAACACAGGTTCTGGAGCAACTACTGGCTCGGGGGCCACCGCAGGCTCCGGGCCGTCGTCGTGAGGTGCACCAGACATCGCCATGTCTGAGTCAGAATCAGAGGAATAGAGCTGTACGCTCTGGGCGTGTAGTGAAGCGGACGCTACTGACTCGAAGGAGTGAGCACCAAACAGATCAAAAGGAGCCTCCTCAATGGGAGCCTCGACAGGAATGACAGGATCAGCAATGGGCATAATAGCAGGAATGCCAGCCAAAGGAACAACAGGATCATCAGCCAGAGGAACATCGGCGTCCATGAGGGCCACACCATCCTGGTCTCCCTCCGGGGGACCCTCTAGGAGCAAGTCAATGTCATCGTCAGGAAGCTCATCGTGAGGCAGATCCTCGAGAGGAACTGCGGCAAACGGTAAAGGAGCAGGGACCTGAGGAAAAGGTAAGTCTCCACCGATAGGGCCATCAGCAATAGGAACGTCATCTCCAAAGTCGGGAAGAGCAAACGGCTGAAAATCATCCTCATCGGTGCTGGTGGTGTCTGACGTGTACACCTCACTCTCCGACATCATCTCATCGTCCGACACGATCGCTAAAGGATCCAAAGTGTCCGACACTCCAGTATCTGAAAAGGAAGCCATGTCGTCTGTAACACAACACAAATATGCACAAATAATCAATCATGTAGTCAGATAATCACATTAATCACCAATAAGCAATTAAATAGCTCTCCTAGTCCCACTAGCCTCCCAGCCTCCCAGACTGACTCCCTAGTCCCACTAGCCTCCCAGCCTCCCAGACTGACTCCCTAGTCCCACTAGACAACTACCTCAGCCTCCCAGACCGAGCCTCAGCCTCCCAGACCGAGCCTATAACTAGCAAATAAAATGTGCTCAACATTTGTTTGTAAAAACATTTTGGATCTGGACTTAAGTGGTATGCAGTGTAAAAAAATGTTTTCGTGAGAGCCCTAGTGATCATAGTCTAGACTCGAGAAGGAATCCTAGTTCGCTATGATCAGAGCTCTGATACCAAGCTGTCACACCCTGGCTTTGCGGAAGCGTGGGTTTATTTGGTGTGACTTCTTAATACCATAGCTTAATCACAACAAAGCTATATGAAAATAAAACCATGCAGATCATCCATTGATTTAAGTTTGAAAAGTAAAATACCACAACATTGTCTTAAGGCGTTGACGCATGCAACGGAAATTACAACCTGATAACATAAAAACTTTGTTCTTAAGACGCAACCACAAATATAACATAAACACTATTTAAGACTTGCGACTCGTCCAGGTAAAAGTCGCGATCCCTAAACGTGGATGATCCCGTAACTCTAACACAGCGGGAAAACGTAGCATACCGTGCCAGATCCTTAGTTCCCTGAAATACATGTAAGTTGGAAAAATCAACATAATGTTGAACGAGTTCATGTGTAAGTGAGTATGTAAAACCCTTGTAAGTATAAAAACCCTGGTATGTAGCAAATAACGAAATAAAGAGATCACCAATGGTTTGCAAGGCCATTGATATGTGTGAAGTGCAAGTAGGAAGACTCAAACCTAGCGGATTTAGCGTTGGGCACAAAGTCACCCCAAGGTCCGTTCTGCTGGGCCTGGGGTTGGGCTCGCTACACCCAGATAGATCTACCGCTTACGTCCCTCGGTCCTACAATGAGGATTAATGGCCTCTAGTTCCCGCCTACCCACTCACATGATCTAAGTAGTAACCCTCCTTACGCTAACCATACCATGTATAAAGTACTCGTAATCATAGTAACATGTATTTCACCCCCGCAGTTTAGAAAACTGAAAACAGTTAAGAGAAAAGGGGGACATGAACTCACAGTAATGCGTCATCGATAACAGCAACTCAAACTCGGTCTGCAACACGACAACCTACAACGTGCTAATATCTATTAGACGAACGGCCGTGCCTTAGCTTAGAGTTTTAACGTTCTTGGGGAAATAGTTAGACAACTATTTCGTGTTTATACTTCTTAATTATCGTATAAATAGATTCCTTCCCAAGGATGGGGTATTCGTACATGTATTATGTATTCGGTGACTTAAAGTATTGACAAAATACATTTTCAAGTCTCATTTCCAACACTTTAAAGTTTTATGTCAAAACTCAAGGCGAGGTTTAATTCCGAGAAATAAAGTTAAACATACTTGTTAGAAAAATAATTTTTCTAAGTATTGGTATTTTTAGAAAAAATCGCCAGAATTTCCCCTAAAAACGGGAGTGTCCGTGCTAATACGCACATCTTTTTCTTTTTGAAATCAACCCATGATCATCAACAATCAACCTTTACGTTTTAACACGCAAAACACTACCCTTGTCGTTTCAGTTTCAATATGTGAAAAACTGGACTGTTTTCGGACGATTAAATAAAATACTTAACTTATTCCAAAAATTCCCAAATTTTTGCGGAACGTCCTAATCGACCCACAAATTATTGTGTAAAAATATCGGGGTCTAGTTCATTATCAATAATTTATAGAAAATCGTTTACCTAACTGTGATCAGATTTGTTACATTCTGATCACAGTCTACCGAATAATTCGTTTAAAATTCCTCGTAAGTCCGTTTGTCGAAATTCCAGTTCGAGGGTCACAAATACATCAGTGACCATCTTTGATAAAAATTTCAGGGGCTGGTTCGGTTTAGATTTCAAGTTGTGACTGAAAACGTATGACCCATTTTACTGCAGTTAAAATCAGCCTTAGCTGCTGTCACGAAAACAGACTTTTAAAATAGTAACCGACCTCAGAAAAATACGATTCCAGCGCCATTTTCTTCGTTTTTCGAAAATAGACAATTTAGGCTTCAGAAATTCCGTTTTTCGATTTATTAAAGTCCGTTTACAGCCTGTTGAAGGCGGCTGAAAAAGTACATCAGCATGTTATTTTAAAGTTTTAAATGTTATTAAATCGTGTTACAAGTGTCCGATTAACGGGTTTAACAAGAAAACAACTTTTAAACATCAAGTATGATTTAACCAACCCTCAAACCAACAAGATTCCGCTTCATGATTCAGACATAAGTAAACTTTTATGTAGCTTTTATGTTCATAACTCATGTTTCACATTTTCTAGCATTCTCATTATTTAGTAATTTAAACAACAACACATCATACTACATATCATAATTTCGAACAAGATGAAGCCAAGTGTAAAGAAACTTACTACTAGCTTAAAGCTAGGGATGAAATCTAGTGAAGAAATGTGAGAAAAAGATGGTGGAAAAAGCTAGAAACAAGCTCCCTTGAAATCCCTTCAAGTTGTAAGCAAGCACAGTAATTAAGCATTAATTAAATATTAATTAATTCGTACGGATACCTGTTTTGGTGAGGGTTGTCACACATTCTTCATCCATTCATAATTAGGGCAACGTGATTATAAGCATTCGTAATTAGGGCAACGTGATTATAAGAATAGATGATTCAATGAGTGTGTCATAGTGAATTTGAGCAAATAAAGGTAATAATATCATTCATGTGCATAGTGAATTTGAGCAGATTTGTTTAGGATACGTGTAGATGATTTTGTGTAATTAGAATATGCTGGTGTTGTTGTTTTAGGTAATGCACATGTGCATAGTGAACTTGGGCAGTTTTGTGTAAGATACGTGATTTTGTGTAATTAGGATATGATGGTGTTATTGTGATTTTGTGTAATTAGAATATGATGATGTTATTGTTTCATGTGATGCACATGTGCATAGCGAACATGAGCAGTTTTGTTTAATATACGTGTTTATGATTTTGTGTAATTAGATTCTGTTGATGTTGTTGTTTAAAGTGATGCATATGTGCATATTGAATTTGAGCACATAACATTGAACTTTACACATGGATTGATTTTAAATATCATTATAAGAATATGTGATGCACATGTGCATATTGATTCACAAGTGCATAATGACAATGACATGTGATGCACAAATGCATATCGTTTACGGTGATGAAAAAAGGTGTTTAATGCACATACGAATTGAAATTACATTTTGGTTATATCATGTTTCAATTATTACTGTAGGTAAAAAACGGAAAAAAGCGAAGAAAATAACATTTGTGTTGAGATAGAATGACGAAGGGGCAACAAAACTGCCAGATGATAAGGAAGGTGAATACAAAAGTGTTAAACGAAAAGCCAAAAAAGGTTGGTTAATAGTCGATGATGCAGTTGGTAGTATATCCACATGTTACTTTCATGTTGAACGATGTTGTTTGATGTCATGTGCAGTTATTGCAGGAGAAAGAAATACAAGGAATAGGACAAGTAAAAAGCACGATGTGATGGATGACAAGGGCGACGAGACGGTGGAAAACTTCCACCATTAATGAAAGACAGTTGCATAGAACATGTTATATTGAAAATTGCGGTTGTTTTTGTATGGTGGTTTATATGTTAGTTATTTTTTTATTGATAATTTATATTTGTTTATTGGACGATGACAACTATACGATCGTTAATTCAGTAACTTGATGTAATATGGTATAGTATATGTTGGAAATGCACATGTGCATAAGGTGAATTAGTATGCATAGTGGTGATATATGATGTGTTTCCGGATGATTATAATCAGTTTTCAAATGCTATATGGTGGTTAGTATAGTATATGTTAGAAATACACAAGTGTTTATTGTTGTGACAAAAATGATTATGTTGCCAATGCACATGTGCATATTTATATACTATTATGCATAGTGGTAATGTATGATGGTGTTTGGTATAGGATATGTAGTTTACAATGTTGTATGGTGTATGGTATAGTATATGTTGGAAATGCATAGTTACCTATTGATGTAATATGATGACTGGCATAGTTTATGTTGGCATTGCACATGTGCATAACGTGTAGAGGTAGTAATGTATAATGTTGTTTGACATATTACATGGTGGGAATGCACATGTGCATAATGTATACGTTGCAATGTATAATATGAGGGTTGAAAATGGAGTACATGTAGTTAAAACATAATGGCATTAAAAACCGTGCATCGATAAGTTTAGATGGTATGGTTTCAATGTTGAAAATGCACGCGTTGGGTAATGCACGTGTGCATGATGTTGAAACAGTGGAAATGTTGGTAATTTATATTAATTGGTCATGAATACAACAGTGAATACTACAACGCTAAGTAGATAAAAAATAAGTCTAAACAAGGAATGTAAACAAAAAAAACAAGTGATAATCAATTTATAAGTAGTTCAAGTATTTTTTGACGGTCCTTCTTTTGAACATAATATGTACCATTCTTTTGAACATAATATGTACCGATGTGTACAATGCTCAATGTAGGATTGTTCCTATATATAAACAAAAAATAAAATGAATAAAAAGAGGATATAAATATCATAATTAATAAAACATATGGAATGTGTACGCACAATGTTTAAACGGTCAACGATGTATACATGGTCAACAGCTTATCGGTCAACCATGTATACATGGTCAACAGTTTATCGGTGATGATTATATTGGGTCAACATTTTATCAGTGATGATTATAGTGGGTCAACAGTTTATCAGTGATAATTATAGGGTGTTAGAGTGATAATTATAGGGTGTTAGCGTTACGATGCACATATGCATGGAAAATGTGCTGATAGTTAACATATGATTATAGGGAGATGATTAAAGGGTGTTGGCAATGTGATGCGCATGTGCACGGTTATGTATTAATGGTTAACAATATGATTAGTTATGATTTGAGGTGTTGTTAACGTGATGCACATGTGCATGTTCATGTTAATGATGGTTAACAGTTTACGGATGACGAGTATGGGTGTTATCAACATAATGCACATGTGCATGATCGTTGTATTGATCAATCAGATAAACAAAAAATGAACAATGTTAAATAAACAATGATACAGGAACATAGAGTAATCAAGCAAATGTTAATTTTTTTTAACAGCAGCAAAACTTCTCATACCGCAAAACTTCTCATACCACAAAAGAAATACTAGCGATTAGCTGGTAAAACAGCAACAAAGGGTAAAAATCTAAACAATAAAAAAAAGTGCAGAACATACTCTGCACATACACAGCCATACAAAACATAAAATAACAAAAAAAAAACAAATTAACCCAGCCTTCCCAGCTATCAACACATAACTTCGAACGGTATTTTACCCATCCGAACTAGAGGTTAATAACATCCTCGGAAGCCGACTCCAAAGAACGCTTGCCCCCCTTAAAGAGCCTGTTGTTACTATCCTTCCAAATTACCCATAAAGTGGAGTAAATTATACCCAAAAGCAATGTACTATTAACATAAAAATCTAGTCGCGTATACTCCCGAACAAGCTGCTCCAGGGATGAGAGGTCTGTAAGGTCCCAGTTACACCAAACAGAGATCTTCATCCACACCGCCTTGGCTATCGGGCACTCAATAAAAACATGTGTGACCGACTCCGAAACCCACGCACACTTTATGCAGCAACCAGTAATGGTACTAACCCCTCGCGCACGCAAATTTTCCCCAACCGGAACCCGATTCTGCAGCAACCTCTATATGAAACCATTAACTTTAATAGGGACCCAGTTAAGCCACTCGGACACCTTAAAATCCGACCCAAAGCAAGCTTCTTCCAGGACTTTTCTAGCCGCTTGAGCTGTGAACCCATCAGATTGACGAGGAGGGTATATATGTGATGAATCAGAAGATGCCATATGTATCACAAAGGGGTTACAAGTGAAATCATGTTTATTTGTAAGTAGATGACAAATAGCAATATAATTGGACTGAGTAATCGTATAAGGACACTTACAGTGGGAATTGGTAACAACATAGAAATTGGTAACAGAATGGATGTAATAAAAAAGTATGTAATTTGTTGTGATTACCGGATAAATGATGTATTCAACCGAGTAATCGTAGAAGGACGAGCCAAATTAGTTATGCAGTGGTGACTTATGAGCAGATGTATGAATGTCACTGGTTGAGTTGTCGTCGGAGGAGTTGTCAGCGAAGGAGTTATCACGGTGGTGGTGCGGTGGTGTCGGTGGTGTCGCGGTGGTGGCAGAGGTGACGTGTCGACGGCGGCGGCGGTTGTCAGGGGAGTGGTAGTAGTGAACGGTGATTTGAGTGAAGATGCAAACCCTAACTATTTGAACAGAACGAAGATGGAAGATCTGTTAGATGGAATTTCACTTTAATTACAAAAATGCCATGTGTTCACACTGGTTCTCGCGGTTCTCGCAATAAAGTGTGGTTCCTAACGGATCCTTATCCTATATATATATATATGGTGAGGATTTAGAGAGAACGCACAAAAGTGTGAGAACGGTGAGAACGCTTATGAATCGTCAGATCAAAACAATCTATGGACTAGATGACGCGGTGACATTTTCGTAAATAAAATCACTTTTATTAATGTGGCACGCTTCATTAAGGGTAAAAGGGTCTGTTGACTTAACATAAAACGCCAAACTCACGCTATTAAAAACCCGCCTCAACACTCATAGCACACTTCATCATAATATATCGCCATAGATATAAAACGCCAAACTTTGTTTTTAACCGATAAAGCTGAACAAACAGTACTAAAAACACGGAACTTTATTACTAGCATTTACTGTAATAAAAATCGCGCCTAAAATACGCGCCAAAAACTTCCTATATAAACAAACTCTCAGAACTACTAAAATCCACACCAAAACCACAAAAACCTATATTTTCCTCTATACCATTCATCTTATAAACGCCAAAAAACGAAAATATCAAAGATTCAAATCCATGTTTCTTTGATATACACTATTTTCTCAATAAAACTTTCGCTCTATTTAATGAGCAAGATCCTCAATATAAACGCCAAAACATACAAAACCACAAAACTTCAAAAAAGCCATTTCATGGAGATTCTGTTTTTGTTCTCTATAAAGTTTAGCTAAACGGGATGGTTATCATTGTTACACATCTTTCTTGACTGAGGATTAACAATGTTATCTATTTCGTTCAGCAAAACATTATTGAGTTTAGCACGACCAAAATTAGAAGTTTATGGAAGTATTATTTAGTGGCGTTATTGTTTTTTTTGGCGTTTGAGTTCATTGCCCGATCTTTTATTGTTTGTTATTTAACTTCGAAGAAGCATGTTATAAACAAAGAGGTAGAAAAAAGAAAAAGATGCAAAAAAAAAAAAGATTTAAAACGCCAAACTGAGAAATATCTGTGTTCTATAGGATTGAAATAAAAAACGCCAAACTACTCTACAATGGCTCTCAAAGACCATCTGTATGTGTTGTGTAAGAATGACAAATACAAAACGCCAAACTACTCTTCACTGGCTCTCGAAGACCTTGTCGATCTTCTTTTAATTACGGCCTGTTTGCATGTTGATGCGTAATAATCATAGGCTTTGCAGTTCTGACACTGTCTTTCTTTGGCCCCAGGTTTTGACTTTGATTTCTTTTTGTCGATTGCTATCTCCTGTTTAGATTTCAGGCGTTTCCGAGAACCAGAACCTTTGGATTTATAACCTACAGGGACTCTTATCGGATTCTTGTCGTTTTTATATTGATCAGTTATCTCGGCAAATCTATCCCTAGAACTAGCGGGAGGAGCAACAATCTGCATATCTTGAACCTTCTTCATATAAGATAGAACATGATCATTGTATAAGGATAGCTCCTCTTTATTACCAGATAAACGGTTCAAAGTGTATTCGGTTGAATAAATAATATCTCGCATCATACTTTGCACATCAGGATCAAGCTCGGTCATATATTCACGACTAATTGAGAATTCAGGAGAGCAGTTTGGGGAGGCCTCTTTGCGCCATCTATTCAGAATGTATTATTTTGGAAATTCCCTAATGTCCATAAGTCTCAAAACATAGAATATATGTCTACATAGCAAACCAAACTGTTCAAAACGCCTGCATGAGCAACTGCATGTGCAATCAGACTTACGGAACATTACCTGAAAAACCCCAAAAACAATATCTCTATAACGCCATAAATAGAATGTTTGTCTAAAAAAGAAAAAAAAAACACATTTCATATGATAAAACGCCATTAACAGAAAACGCCATAAAAACCAAAACGCCATTATTTACCTCAAATAAGGATGTACAAGGCTGTTGGAAGTCATATACGTAAAACTTAACAAACCCATCAGGCTGATCTTCGTAACGTTGATTTATGGAATCCGCAACTCCAGTAAGCTCAGCTTGAACGTCACAAGAAATACTTTTTGTGTATATATCAACAGCTTGCCCTTCCAACAATTTGTAACTACTCTTCAACTGGGGTCTTTTGTATCGAGATTCATGATCATTTTTACGATGTGTGTGACGCTGTGCTTCTATTGCAGTCTCATAATGCGTCATGAACTCAACAAGAGTAGCTTTCGAATTGCACACTTGACCAAAAAAATGATTCTCACTCTCCGACCTGGATGTCGTTCGCATAAGACCAGACATATGCTCCATTCTATAGTATGCAGGGATCCAAGATTCCCTAAGTGCAAAAATATCAGATAGCCAGTCATTGTCTTCTAAATTGAATTCTGCGATAACCGCTTCCCATTCTGATTCAAACTCTTCAGGTGTGAGAATATCCGTCCACACAACACCACAAATACGTTCTTTAAAATTGGTGGAATTGCATAGCCTAACACCAACCTATAAATAACACGAAAACGCCATGCATAAAAAAAACAAAAGACAAAATTTAATTAAAAAAACAGTAACAAGGTACAAAACGCCAATTATTTTAAAACGCAGTGTATCCTAAAACGCCAAAGATAAAAAAAGCATAGAGTTAAATGCCATTTTAGTCCATGTGGTTTGGGCCATTTTGCCAGTTTAGTCCAAAGGTTTCATTTTTAACCTGTGGGTCCAAAAAGGTTTCACAGTTGCCATTTTAGTCCGCTTGGTTAACTTCATCCATTTTTTCTGTTAACGAGAAGGCCAATTCGGTCATTTTGTATGTAATTCTGTTAACTAAAAGGGCAATTCAGTCATATAAAATGACCGAATTGGCCTTCTCGTTAACAGAAAAAATGGATGAAGTTAACCCAGTGGACTAAAATGGCAACTGTGAAACCTTTTTGGACCCACAGGTTAAAAATGAAACATTTGGACTAAACTGGCAAAATGGCCCAAACCACAGGGACTAAAATGGCATTTAACTCAAAAGCATAACAACCTTCAGAGAAAGTTTATGCATCACATGCCACATGCATAACCTATGCCTCGTGTCAACAAATACAACAGAAATAGCATTCTTCATCGCTGGATCTTGGTCAATGACAACAACTTGGAAAAGTGGCTATAAAAGTTACCTAAATAAAGAGATGTTTTATTTAAATTAAATAGGGTTTATCCCTATGAAAATATGTGTAATGAAACTTGGGTTTTACCCATGTTATTATTAATATAAAATATGGTGGTTTTACTCTGATAAAATATTTCCTAACTACGATACTGATGTAAATTCCGCTGCCAAAATAATGAAAAACGTGATACCACCAAGACTGGCCGCGGCCGCTTGTTCCCAGGGTAACTAGGGGACGGGGGTTGCGACATGGTTGAGAACCAACAACTTTTAGAAAAACTCTTAACAACCAAATATACTTATCAGCAGTTTCCGACGCCAACAATGCTGCACCAAATGTAACATTGCAGTGATGATTGTCTATACCAGTGAACGGAACAAACACCATAGAGTATCTGCATATGAAAACGCCATGAGAAATGAAACAATATTAAAACGCCATTGAATGTAAACTAGTAAAACGCCATTGCATGTAAGCTAATAAAACGCCATTGCATGTAAAATATAAAAACGCCATTGCATGTAAATTAATAAAATGCAAAAAACAAAGAAGTTGAATTATAAAAAATATAAAAACGGCATTGCATGTAAAATATAAAAACGTCATTCCAGTACCCGCACCTGCACCCCCAATGAGTGCAGAAAATGTGCAAGAACTCCGAACTTTCGGAGAAGAGATTTTAGAAAGTAGTGAGAGGATGAGGCAGGTAGGAGAACGACTCGTCTGGAAGTACGACGAGCGTCATATGGAATTCTTGATGAATCCATATCAGTAAAAGTGATGGTGGAGGTAGTAGTAATAATAATAATAATAATAAATCTATCGTAGTATAGACCACTCGTGGTTAATGATGCATAGTAGTATTGTAATTTTAAATTTCCAGTTCTAAGTTTGTAATAGATGCATACTATATAAAAATAGAGTAAGTCGTAATGATCGACGCTTTTGACCAAAATGCGTATTATGTGATTGGTTATATTAAATACTATTTTGTGAAATTAATACGTGGTGAATGTTGAAAAATTCAGATGGCTGATCCAGTGAATCAGGAGAATCTGGATAATAACCCGGAAAACCAGAATGACGATAATCTGAATAATGATAATCCGAATAACAATAACAATGGAAATCAAGTGGATAACAGTGCAATCCAACACATAGTGGCACAAGGAATAATAGATGCGATGCCATTTATTATCCAAAATGTTAGGGAAGCTGATAATAAAAGTAAACATAGCAGTAAGTGTAGCATTCCTATTTTTATATAAGAGTTATAGGTTTGGTTAAATTTATTAACCACTAGTAACTAGTTTATTTTAATATAAATATTCAACCCAAATAGTTTTAAACACTATTTTATATAGTTGGTTGAAATATTATATTAATTAATTGGCCTGTATATAGGTGACCTTTCTAAATAAAATTATATAAAAACTTATATTATTAAACGGGTAGATTACGGGTAAATTGAAGATTAGAAATATGAAGTATTTAGACGGGCCTAGTAACCGTTTAATAGTTAAATTATAAAAAAAATACATTATATTTGAATCTACTATGTTTTTAATGAAACTTGGTTCAAAATGTAGATAAGATTATTCTCGTTCTAATGACATAATTATTATTTCGTAAAAGTCATATTTTAAAAGTTATATACGTTAAAAAAGTGAAGTAGTTAAATAATAATAATAATAATAATAATAAAATAATCATAATACCAAACAAACATATGAAATTCCACATGAAGGAACTGTCGTGTCCTTTACCAATTTCATGTCCATCTTATATAAAAATAAAATAATAAAAATAAATCAAACCCTTCCTTTTATTTAAATTCAAATAATGGTGATGTGTGTGCATATAGTACTACAAAATGAAATGTGTAGACAACACATATGATGTATACGTGTTCTATGAAGGGAAACGTGTAAGAACTCCATACATCTTGGAAGTTCTATAAATAGGATTAAACTGAATTGAGAAGTTCTCATTCATTCTATTCTGTATATGAGATCGCCTTCCCCTCTCTCTTTAAATTCTATTTTATTCTTATTTTTACCTGTCCTGCCCAGTTTTAAGTGTTTTAACTCCCGATCACCGCTACCCTTTCCGATTGATCTGAGCCCCATAACACATGTCAAGACTCTGCCTGACTAAGTTCGTTGGGGTTCTGTCTCGTGACATAGGGACAAGGTTGAATTAGGGGTACTATACTTAACACGAGTACAAATATATATATATATATATATATTTCTAAAATAGCTCAAAAGTTATACCCAATATTCTACCAGGAGACTTTCTAGTTGAACCCTAAAGTTACCAAGTGGGTCCATTCTCTTTTCTCACTATTTTATTCCCTTTTTCTTTATAATATAATTATATTAAAAAATGTTCCAAATTGATCCGTGAGTAAAAACCCGGACCTCTGAAACCCCAATCCATATCAAAAATCCAGAAATCAAGATTTATGGTCTTCAGACGGGCCGCGTAAAGATAAGCGGACACTTACGCGGGCCGCGTCAACTCCCTGTTGACCGGATAAGTGTTCCGGATCCACGTGTCACCCACGTGGCACACCTACTGGTGACCCAGCAACCCTACGCATAGACTAGGTGGCCACGCGGGCCGCGTAAAGATCGGCCGGAGGTTCACGCGGGCCGCGAGAGCTCCAAATTTCTGCTATAAATAGAAGGGGTTACGAGCAGTTCTCTGGTGTCGAAACAATTTCATAAAAACGAAGTTATACTGCCATAATTCGAATATTACTCTCAAATTAGCGAGGCGATGCTACAATACAGGGTATTAACTCGATCGCTGCTACGATTCAATGTCCAATCGATTGTAACTATCCGATAGGATGTTTAAATGCTATACTTTGTCATTTGTCGTGAATCCGACAGGATGTTTGAGTGACACCCAAACTCGGGATACACTCTGTCATTCGTTGCGAATCCGATGGATGTTTAAGTGTTGCACTTTGTCATTCGTTGTGAGGGTTTAATCTCGTGAGTTATCGTAAATGCTTTATTAGTTACTGACCTAGTTCGTATGCATTATTATTTAATTAGGGTACAAGGCTAATCAGTAGGCTAAGCTCTGCCCGTATAAATCTGCAATGTGAGTCATTCTCTTTTTATCAACTGTTTTACAATACCTCAAATTATTTTCAAATGTTATAATTACAGGGAGTAAGTCGTGGTAATCTTAATCAATGGCTAGTGGGGTATTGTGCACATTACTAATTTCTCACGGGGTTAGGCTAATAAGCCCTAACACAGGTTAGGCTAATAAGCCCTAACAGTGATAATCATCACTACTTGGGTGACAGGACCCAAGAGTGGTATGACCATCGTCACGCAATGTGACACGACGCCATATAACAATAAGATAGAAACCATTGTAATCGCTCTTATGCTGTAATTTATAACTAAGGGTCATTTTATAAAAACCTGAATGAACTCACCAGTATTTCCTGCTGACCAAATCTTTTAAAAAATGCATTTCAGGTAATTATAGTAGATCAGGAATTAGAGTTGGATGCGGCACCAACAAGGCTTACAGAAGTGGCTTATTTTATCAATTAAATTAAGAAAAGTTGTTTGATGTATTCGAATTTATCCTATATTAAAGCTACCTTTTAAAGCATGGTTTTATCCCATTTATTTAATAAATAAAATCCGGTGTTTTCTAAAACTCTGATATTTTTCCTAACTCACGGTTCTGACGAAATTTCTACTGCACTACTTTTCAAAATAACCACCGGTACCACTTGGTTGCTCGCGGCTCTCGATTCCATCCAGGTGGGGTCGGGGGTCGTGACAGTAAGCGACCAACTGAACCCGAAAACAGTGTAAACAATGGACCTATACTTCAAGTGCCCATTCCCAAAAGAAGAAGGACCATGTCTTATGGTTGTTCTTATAAAGAATTCTGGTCTTGTAAACCAATGGATTTCTCGGGCAATGAAGGGGCTATTGCAACTCTACGCTGGATAGAAAAGACTGAGGCAGTCTTGAAAATAAGCAAGTGCGCAGAAGAGGATAAGATAATGTTTGCTTCTAATCTGTTTAAGAATTCAGCCTTAGAATGGTGGAACACTATCCTCCAGTTTAGGGGAAGTGATAGGGTTTACAATATGGAATGGGAGGAATTTAAGGATAAGGTGGAAATGAAATTCTGCCCTCCCAATGAAAAAGAACAGATAGCAAACAAGTTCCTAAACCTTAGAATGACTGGAGTGGATAGTAAGGGTTACACTACGTTATTATTCGAATATGCTAGAATAGTGCCGACCCTTGCATCGCCTGAACCAGTGTTAATCTCCCGTTACATCTGGGGATTAATTGGTGAGATTAGGCATGTAGTCAAGGCAGCTAGACCTCAAATTATAGAAGAAGCTGTAGAACTAGCAAATATCTTGACTGATGAATTAGTCCGTACGCGAGAAGAAGACCAGAGAAGAAATCTAACTCAAAGACTTACCCAAGAATTTCGTTATGGAAATTCCAATCGTGGGAAAAATGTAGGTTCTACATCTACACCTTACTGTAAGGCCTGTAAGAAGAAGCATTTTGGAAGATGCTCCATATACTGCAACTTCTGCAAAATATCTGGACATAAGGAAGAAGGCTGTAGGAAGAAACACAACAGGATATGCTACAACTGCGGAGAACAAGGCCACATCAAGCCAAACTATCCAAAAATAGTTCCAGCTACGAACAACAAGAATACTAAAAATGCTAGAGCGTTTGTTCTAACTGCAGAAGAAGCAAAGATGATACCGGATGTGATCGCCGGTACGTTTTTAGTTAATGACATTTTTGCTAAAGTATTATTTGACACTGGTGCAAACCAAAGTCTTATTAATACTTCATTTTGCAAACTTCTGAATCAATCATTAACTAAACTCCCACAAGAATGTCTAGTAGAGACAGCAAATGGGGAAACCGTTAGGATTTCTGAAATCTTGCAGGGAGCAAGAATAAAGATTTCAAACCATAAGTTTATTGCAAACCTTTACCCAATGAATCTGGCAGGATTTGATATCGTATTAGGAATGGATTGGTTAATAGCCAATAAAGCCAGTATTTTATGTGATCAAAAGTCAATCGAAAGTAAATTCACCAAAGGGTGAAAAGATCACAATTAAAGGAGATAAACCATCTAGATCCACAAAGTTCATCTCTGTGATAAAAACAGCAAGTTATATAAGAAAAGGGTCATTAGTGTATTTGATTTCTATAATCACTAACGCTGAAGGAAAAGAACCAAAGGATATTCCAGTAGTATCTCAGTTTTCAGATGTATTTCTTGAAGAATTACCAGGACTACCGCCTGACAGGGAAGTTGAATTCAGAATTCACCTACTACCAGGAACAGCACCAATTGCCAAAGCACCTTACCGTTTGGCACCCGCAGAAATGCAGGAACTGAAGAAACAATTAGATGAATTATTGGAGAAAGGATTCATACAGCCAAGTTCATCGCCATGGGGAGCACCGATCTTATTCGTTAAGAAGAATGACAGATCGATGCATATGCGCATTGACTACCGTGAATTGAACAAGGTCACGATTAAGAATCGGTATCCATTACCAAGAATCGATGATCTGTTCGATCAGTTGCAAGGAGCTCGATTTTTCTCAAAGATCGATTTACGCTCAGGATATCATCAATTAAAGGTACTGGAAGAGGACATTCCTAAGACCGCTTTCAGAACAAGGTATGACCATTATGAATTTACTGTCATGCCATTTGGTTTAACCAATTCCCCAGCTGCATTTATGGACACGATGAACCGAATATGTAAGCCATATTTGGATAAATTCATAATTGTCTTTATAGATGATATTCTCATTTACTCTAAGAGTAAAGAGGAACACGCCGAGCATTTGCATGAACTTCTAAGTTTATTAAGGAAAGAAAAGCTTTATGCTAAGTTTTCGAAGTGCGAGTTTTGGTTAGAACAAGTTCAGTTTCTTGGACACCTAGTCAATCATGAAGGAATTCATGTAGATCCCACCAAAATTGAGGCAATTACTAAAAGGAAAACCCCTGAGTCACCAACTGAGGTTAGAAGTTTCTTAGGACTGGTCGGTTATTATAGAAGGTTCATTCGAGATTTTTCTAGAATAGCCATTCCCTTAACTAAGTTAACCTGTAAATCCATTAAGTTTGAATGGGGACCAAAACAAGAAGAAGCATTTAGAATTCTTAAGCAAAGATTAACCAACGCACCCATACTAGCGTTACCAGAAGGAACTAAAGATTTTGTAGTCTATTGTGACGCTTCTGAGTTAGATTATGGATGTGTGTTGATGCAACGTCAAAAGGTTATAGCATATGCATCTAGACAACTTAAGAATCATGAAGAAAATTATTCAACTCATGATTTGGAATTAGGAGCCATAATTTTTGCCCTGAAAATTTGGAGACATTACCTTTACGATAATAAGTTTACCATTTTTACAGAACATAAGAGTTTAAGATATGTTTTCGGGCAAAAGGAATTGAATATGAGGCAAAGACGTTGGATGGAGTTACTCAGTGATTACGATTGTAATATCCAGTATCATGCAGGAAAAGCCAATGTTGTGGCTGATGCTTTAAGTCGAAAGTATCACGAAAAGCCAAAAAGAGTACGTTCTCTTAAATTAAATCTACAAGTAGATTTAAATGAGCAGATTAGAAAAGCACAAGAATCAGTAACCAAGGATGATACTAAAAAGTTAAAAGGAATGATTAAGGAATTAGAACAGGGAACAGATGGAATATGGAGATTCCATAAAACAAGGATGTGGATACCTAAATTAGGAAACCTACGTCATCATATATTAGAAGAAGCCCATAAGACTAAGTATACGATGTATCCTAGAAGTGATAAGATGTATCAGGACTTAAGAAAGAATTTTTGGTGGATAGGGATGAAAAAGGATATAGCAACTTATGTTGCCAAGTGTTTAACCTGTTCACAAGTTAAAGCTGAACATCAGAAACCCTCAGGTTTGTTGCAGCAGTTAGAAATGCCAGTATGGAAATGGGAATTGATAACAATGGATTTTGTTACCAAATTACCCAAAACAAGGAAAGGTAATGATACAATCTGGGTGATTGTAGACATGCTAACCAAGTCAGTTCATTTCCTACCAATGAAGGAAACTTTCAGTATGGAACAGTTAGCTAAATTGTATGTAAATGAAATAGTTTCATTGCATGGCTTAACGTACGACCGGTACGTCACGAAATTACGCACGTTCAATGGAAAATCACGCACGTTATAAATCTCAGAAAAACTAATCACGCATGTTGGATATATGAAATCACGCACGTTAGTCGGCATTCCCTACTCCCAGATCAAAAAAACGCAACCGCTTTTCTACGATCTGAAACCACTGTTACTGCCCTCTGACTCCAATCGAATCAAAGTTTGGTCATGTTCCTGCATCTTCTGTTCTACGGTTTGAATCAAAAGCTTTGTCGTGTTCATCCTCTGTTCTACTGTTTTTTATTTCATGTCGACGTTTTTGCAGAAACTTTTCTAAATCAATGATGAATTTGACCACATTTCGATGAAATTGACCGAACAATGGCCAATTTGAACTGAAACGAAAAGAAACTTAAACCGAATTGGAACCCAGATTGAGTCGTGAATTGCCTGGAAACTTGGTGTAAAATCATGCATGTTATAGTATAAAATTACGCACGTTGTCGTACGTGATGTACGTTAAGCCGTAATGTACATTACACTTTCTCTCTCTCTATATATATATATATATCCATAACATGAACAAACATGCATTGATCAATATTTCTTGCGAGTGAAAAAATTGAGTATGACCTAAATAACCTAATCCAAGAACTTTTCATGAACAAAATAACTTTCGGATTATTTACACCTTGTTGACAGGTATATAATTTGCAGATTTGGGCATATACTTCTTGGCCTCCCCACTCTTCATGTCTTCCTGGGAAGTTGAGCATGTAATTATCTTCGCCCATGATCAACAGTGGTGGAACTTCAACTTTGGGATCATTTACACCTTGTGGAGATCCAGTTTTCTCTACAAATTACCTACAACAGTTAAAATTATTGACTTATTAGTTCTAAAAAAAAGATAAAATGGCCCTCATATTCAATCATCATATATTATAACTTTATCAAATGATGCAAGGTTGGGCTACCTGTAAGGGCGATTTAAGAGAAGTATTATGCGTATTATGCATTGAATATAGTTCACACACGACTTTTAACACGGTTTACCTATCCATTATGTGTGTTTCCTGTTTAGTTATTAAATCTTATAGTTCAACACTTACCGTCTAGGAACCCTAAAAACTGAATACGGTCACAATTTTTTTCGATTTGGAACGCAAGCGTGGATCAACTTTCTTTTAATTTTAATATATTAATTTAAAAAAAATAAAAAATAATAAAATTCAGGTTGAACGGGTCGTGTTCGAATCAACCAGTGAATATTCGGGTCGTGTTCGGGTTCGTTGTACATTAAATTCATAGGCTTTCATTCTAATTTTATAACAAACAGAAAATTACTTGTAATCTAGACCCTAATCTCGTTAAGATATCCTTTATTCCTTTTCTAATTAGAAGTGTGGAATAAGAGAAATCAAAAAATGTATCCCTGAAGAGACGTAGTGTTAGCTACAAATTGAGAAGAATCACAAGAGAGAAGAAGATTGTTCAATTCGCAGCTACATTCTCCCTAACCAACTAGTTAGTTATAGTAACTAACAACTAACTCCTAACCACTGTTATTACAATATTACAACTAACCCCCCTGACTAACACGTTATTACAGTCTAACCCCCCATATTACATTCACTATCTAACAGTACTCCCCCCCCCCAATTTAAATTCTTGACCACAAGAATTAAAATCCGGAAATCTTAGCTCAAATTCAGCCAAATCCTCCCACAATGCTTCTTCCAATGGTAAACCTTGCCAATGTACCAACACCTGAGCAGCCAGCCGATTACCCTTTCGAACCAAACGCTTTTCAACAATCGAACGAGGTTGCAATAAAAAACGAGGGTTTGTCGGCAAAGGAATGACAGGATCATGCTGACCAAAAGCTTTCTTCAACAGAGAAACATGAAATACCAGATGGAGCTGAGCATCACTTGGTAAGTCAAGTTTATAAGCAACCTTCCCCACTTTCTCCGTAATAAAAAATGGCCCAAAATATTTTGGTCCAAGTTTTGAATGTCTTGTTCTCCTTATCGAATTTTGACAAAAGGATGCAATTTAAGATACACCCAATCCCCTGTTTGAAACACTCTTTCACTTCTGTTTGCATCTGCATACTGTTTGATACAATTTCTGGTCTGCACTAATGTATCCCTTAGCAAATTGATCATAGCTTCTCGGTCACGATAAAAAAATTCCACTGAATCCACTGTTGTATCATTAGAAATATAAGGAATATGAACAGGCGGAGCAAAGCCATATAGGGCTTCAAATGGACTCATCTTAAGGGCAGAATGATAGGTAGTATTGTACCAGAACTCTTCTAAACTGAGCCATTTCAACCACTGATCAGTAGAGTGCATACACAGGCATCTCAAATAGGTTTCCAAACATCTGTTCAAGACTTCAGTCTGCCCAAAATTGGCAGTGGAATAAACTAAGTGTACACCTTGTAGACGCATGAATTCTTTCCAAAATTGCTTAGAAAGATAGGATATCTGTCTGACACTATGTTCATAGGACACCCATGCAGTTTAAGAATATTATCAACAAAGACTTGAGCCACTTGAGAAGCTGTGTAAGGATGAGATAGAGCTATAAAGTGTGCATACTTAGTCAAACGGTCAACCACCACCAAAATAGTATCTTTTCCTTTAACTTTTGGCAGCCCAGAAATAAAATCCATTGAAACATCAGTGAATACATGAGTAGGAACTGGTAATGGCTGTAACAAACCAGGAGTAGCCACAAGTTCATATTTAGCTTGTTGACATTGAGCACATTCCTTCACAAACTTGTACACTTGTTTATAACATCCTTTCCAATAACAAAAAGATTTCACCTTTTGCAATGTAGAATAATAGCCTGAGTGTCCTCCCATAGGTGATGATGAAACAATTGCAAAATGTCATCTTGAAGCTGAGAATCATTACCCACCCATAGCTTGTGCTTTCTTTTTAAGAGATTACCATCCCAAGTGACATGTGGAATAACTTTTCCTTGTTGCAACTCATGTATCATACCCCTCAACTTAGGATCAGATTGCCAAGTGACTTAATTCTATTCAGTAATAATGGACTAATTGAGCTCATACCTATTTCAAATAAAGCCAACCCCTGCACTCTAGACAGCCCATCAGCTACTTTATTCTCAGATCCTTGCTTATAAGCTATCTCATAGTCATATCCCATCAATTTAGCCAACCATGTCTGCTGTAAAGGAGTGGTTATTTTCTGACTTAACAGGTATTTCAAACTTCTTTGATCAGTTTTAATAAAAAAAACTTCTTTGTGATCAAATAATGGTGCCAGGTTTTGACTGCCATAATAATGGCCAACAATTCCTTTTCATAGATTGAAAAAGACTGTTGTTTGGTAGATAAAGCCCTGCTTATAAAGGCTATAGGATGCCCCTCCTGCATCAAAACTGCTCCTAAGCCTTTTGCTGAAGCATCAGTTTCCACCACAAATGCTTTAGAAAAATCAGGTAATGCCAACACAGGGGCAGTCACCAAAGCAGTTTTTAATTGTTCAAAGGCCTGCTAAGCCTCACTACTCCAAGTAAACCCCTCCTTCTTCATGAGATCATTCAAAGGTCTATCAATAACTCCAAAAGACTTGATAAACCTTCTGTAATATCCAGCCAAACCCAAGAATCCCCTTAATTGTTTGATAGTAGCTGGAACTGGCCATAGCTGAATGGCTTTAATCTTCTTTGGATCTGTTTTTACCCCACTTCCTGAAATAATGTGACCCAAATATTCCACACTTCTCCCTACAAATGAACACTTTGACCTTTTGGCAAACAGTGTATCCCTCCTTAACAGCCAAATGTTGTTCCATCGTGGGACTATACACCAATATGTCATCAAAGAACACCAAAGTAGTTTTCCTCATCAGTGGTTTAAAAGTAGCATTCATCATAGATTGAAAGGTTGCAGGAGCGTTAGTGAGACCAAATGGCATCACTACAAACTCAAACAACCCCTGATGAGTTCGAAAAGCTGTTTTATGAATGTCTTTCTCATTCATTCTCACCTGATGGTAACCAGCCCTGAGGTCAAGTTTAGAAAACACTGTTGCCCCTCCAAGTTCATCCAAAAGTTCCTCAATTAAAGGAATAGGAAACCTGTCCTTCACAGTAGCTTCATTCAATTTTCTATAGTCCACACAAAACCTCCAAGTCCCATCCTTCTTTTTGACCAGAACTACAGGAGAAGCAAAATCACTCTGGCAGTTCCTAACTGTTCCAGCATCAAGTAACTCTTGAGTCAACTGCTCTATCACATACTTTTGATGAGCAGGATATCAATAAGCTCTTTGATTGATTACAACATTCTCATCCTTAATAAGAATCTTGTGGTCACAACTTCTTTTAGGAGGTAAAGAAATAGGTACAACAAAAACATCAGCAAATTCATCCAATAGGGCCTCTAAAGCTGCACTTTGACTATTCAAATGAACTTTAGTTTCATGTTGAAATGACTATGTGTTCAAAGTTTGTAAACTGTACAACTGTGTACTAGCTAAGTGCATAGAATCATTCAATAAGGAGCTCATTTTTTCAGCAGAACATATTGTCATCACATTTGACCCAATACCCTTCAATTCAAACCACTGCTCACCCACCTTAAACTTCATAGTCAGCTGTTGGAAGTTCCAGTTGATATCATTTAATGTCTGCAACCACTGCACCCTTAAAACCATATCGTAATTACTCAAAGGAATGATCATTACATCAGTGCTAAACCAATTTCCCTGCATAATCCATTTAAAATTTTCACATAACTGAGTACAAGCCATCTTATTGCCATCAGCCACTGTAATATTCAACTCAGGGACTTCTTTAATAGGGCATTTCATTCTCAAGGCTAAATTCAAGTTCAAAAAATTGTGAGTGGAACCAGAATCTATTAAAATCTGAAGGGGTTTAGTCCCAATCGCCCCTGTCACCCTCATTGTAAAATAAGAAGGAACACCCACGATTGCATTTAAAGAAATGCATGGATCATGATCAAGTACAGGAGCCATCATCACCTCATTAAGGCCAGTATTGTCATCACTACATTCATCCACTTCCACTATTTCAATAGAAAACAGTTGTTTATTCTTGCATACATGAGTTGGGGTATATTTTTCAGTACACCCAAAACACTCCCCTTTTGCCCTCTTTTCTTCAATCTCTTTATGAGATAATCTTCGAGCATTTAAGGGTTTCGGCTTAGGGATTGGTGTAGGTAACAAAGGAGTATTAGACCCCCCCCCATATTTCTGTTGGTGTAATCACTATTTTTGGAATTAAAAGAGTATGAAGATTTAAAAGGCTTGCCCTGACTAACAGAAGAAGTATTGTTGTCTTCTTAAATCCTAGCTAACATATATGCTTCAGGTAAATTTCTTGGCCTAATCAACTTCACAGGATTACCAATCTCAGGCTTAACAGCCCTTAAGAACATGCTTACTGCATATTCATCACAAATATTGACCCTAGTCAAAGTTAAGTCAAATTCCTTGCAAAATTCACTCAAAGACCCAATTTGTCTTAGATCTACCAAGGCCCCCATTGCATACTGATTAAGACTGTCACACCCCAACCAATGGCGGAAACATCGGGGAGCGGCACTGAGCGAAACAGATTGTACAGAAGTTTCCATAACAACTATGATTACCAATTATTTAAAGCATCACGTCCCATACCATGACATAATAAGTAGCATAGTTATTACAGACAAAAATCAAGACAAGTAGTTCTGTTCCGACAACTCAAATTTCAAATAAAAATAAATTGTATGTTTGTTTCTAGACTCTTTCCTAGCCTCGATTTCATCACACAGCAAACAAGGCGTCCTAGCATCTTAAGCACAACATGTAATGTGAAGCATGTAAGTTATCGACATGATCCTATCAATACCAATGACTGCGGGTTAACTGCGCATGGCAGTTCGTAACACATATTCACCACTGCGAATCATGTGATTAATAGTCCTTAACAACCCCTGAGTGAACTGGTGCTGAGTCCAAACTATAGTACTATCGTTGCTAAGGCAGGTAGACAGCAATCTATGTGTAAACATAACAAACAAGCATTCATCGAGTCACGTATAACATGCGGTAGCGGTTAGCGTTAAAGTATTGCGTAGTGTGTTCGTTGTGATTTAGAATAAGTAACGCATGTAACACCCAAAAGTGCATAAAGCAAAAAGGGTTCGAGTATACTCACAGCGGTAGAGTTAATGGATTGAAGGGAGCGCTAGAGCGGGATTAGCCTGAACAGTTAACGATAGCATAAGCAAAGGTCAGCGCGTAAAACGATGTAGGTGTACCAAGGATCGGATGTCCAGTCGATCGGGTGGCAATCCGTTCGGATACCTCAGCGCGTAAAACGATGTAGGTGTACCAAGGATCGGATGTGTTTGTGTATGGTGGTTTGCCTTTTGAAGTTTTCGTTGTAGCATTTTAAAAATAGAGAAATATCTCTACCTTTCAGGTCGGTCGATCGAACGGCCGTTCGATCGGGCAGCAATCCGATTGGCGAGACTTCTCAGTTTGAGAACAAGTTCACAGCAGGACGGTCACTCGATCGGATGGTGTCACACCCCTATTTCCACGTGTCACCGGTGGGCCCGGTGGGGGAGTATCGTGACGTCATGGTTGGCAACGTAATAGTCAAACAACACAATATCAATATGCACAGCGAAAGCAATTTAAATTATGATACAACCGAATTTACTTATTGTAATCAAAGTCACAATATCCGGATGTTTATCCACAGTACGGATCGAAATAAAATATGAAACAATAGTTCAACAGACTTCAGGCATCTTAAGCTTGCGAGACTTCTAATGATGCTTAGGAGAATCCCAGCCAATTTCGCTTAGTACCTGCATTTAATCTTTTTGGGAAAATACGTCAGTTTACACTGGTAAATACATTCAACTGACTCATTTTGGAAAATGATTAAAAATTGGTTTGGATGCACGTGGCATAAACATTTTATTTAACTTGGGAGAATTATTTAATATTATAATCTTGTGAACGAATTACATGTTACTTATGCGTTCAGTAGCCCGGATCTAGTCCGGGTTAAAGATCAATGGACACACCACAATAATGAGTTATACACCGACAGGTGTACGCCTACACCCCGTGCTCAGGTTGTGGCCATCTCGTAAGATGATGCCAAGGATATCCGGGACATGGTCATTAACCCCCCAAAGGCTGTAAAGTAAACAAGACTGTTTAAACGAGCCGATCAAATTATTCAACTACCCACTAAGCGTGGAGATTTGATGCCCGATCAAGCGGTATG
This sequence comes from Helianthus tuberosus, assembly GCA_030545235.1. Classification (NCBI taxonomy): domain Eukaryota; kingdom Viridiplantae; phylum Streptophyta; class Magnoliopsida; order Asterales; family Asteraceae; genus Helianthus; species Helianthus tuberosus. The sequence continues at coordinate 2,274,229 of CM060428.1, read as the reverse complement.
CTATATACCGTAACCCAAGCCCGTATAGGGGAAATAAGTTAAAAGTATTTACCTGATGAAAAGTATAATTCACAATAAGCAAATTGCACGTAGCTTTTACTGGTTCTCCTAATCTGGAACGAAGGTTTGTAATAACCTATTAGAATCCTAACGGGCCTTTAATTAAGCTTAAGCTTAGACTGGCTAGTTTCAAAGATACGGTTCGTACGCACGATTAAGCAAAGACCGGATAGAATGTGATTTAGACCCGACAAGTTCAGAGACTTGTTTAATATGGGTTTATTATTCACATTCTGGATTTTGAGATAAAACCGATATGGTTTGACCCGTGTCGGCTAATTTATGTAAACTTGTTACATAAACCGAACCGAACGCGAAATAAGCGTAACGGGTATCCGTAAGAGCCATATACAGGTTTCCTAGGTTAATATGCCTCAAATATGTTGTGACATCAGTAAGATGTCTTTCGTTATGCCCCGAACTAATTTAAACACAAACTATGCCCCGTAGGGGTAGTTTGGTCATTTTAAAGGTTGTAAAAGAGTTTAGATGTTTAACTGAGTTACAGGTCTGATGTAAACAGCAAACATACTCAATTTGATGAGTTATAATAGTAGGCTAAAGCATATATGTGAAATTTATCATCTTTAACCAAACTATGCCCCGTAGGGGTATTTTGGTAATTTCACATAAGCCGAAATGCTAAAAAACGAGGTCTGAGTTAATCAACTTTTGCTTACTATTAAAATATCATAATTTGCCTCATATATCAGTAGGTATCAACCCGGGTATGTCCAATATGTTTTTAAAACATACCATGCGTTAAAAACGCTAATTAAGGCGATTAAAGGCTATTTCCGGGTTCGATACTTAAATCTGATATTTTTATATTTCCAGAAGGCTTAAAATAATTTATTTATCATATGTGATCAGTAGCAAAAGGTTTGGAGTCGTTTAGATATGTAAAACTCATTTTATGGCCCGTTAGGGCAAAACCGACATTTACCGAATTAAGCCTACGACTATGAGTTATGCTCAGCCTAAAATTAATTAAAAATATTTAAAAATCCCAAAATAATATATTACATCAGTGGGTAAAATATTTGATACCAAAAAGTATGTTTAACTAGGCTATACGCTAATTACGCCAATTTATTAACATAAAGCATTAATTTTGCGATAATGAGCATAACTCTTAATCTACAAGTCAAACTGATGTCAAACTTTGCATACAAGTCTATATATCAGTAACTAAAGTTTCTACACTTTTACATTTTCATAAATCACGTTTTAAGGTAATAAGGGCATAACGGTCAACATATGAGCAATTAACGGAAATATGCATATTAATTGGATAACTAGTGAACCAAGGTGTATAATCACAGAGGGTTGTTCTAACATGTATCCTAATCCAATTAAAGCTCTGAGGCATTTCTAAAACATGCCTAAACGGGTCAGAACTGAAAGTCAAAGCGAAAGTCAAACTATGTGACTTTCGGTTCCGAACCGGGTCTAAACAGGAAATAGTCGGGTTGAACATGTTTGGACATGTTCTTACACTTATTACTAAGCTATAGCAATGATCAAACAGGTTAAATATGTTCTAGATAGCTAATTATGCATAAATGACATTTTAAACTTCCTGTTGACTTTTTACTTAAAAGTTTGACCCGACTTTTGACCTGGTTAGAGTGGTGATCATGGGAAACCCTTTTGAGGTTTTATTACCCACATAAATACCAACTCATAACTACTTTTAATTCGAGATATGACTGAGCCATTATTGACTAATCTCGAAGTCAAACCGTAATTACGACGGTTTGACTTTTAGCTAGTTAACCAAGCTAAACTCAACTAAACAAGAACTAGCAGACTTACAAGAGTCCTATGCACGAGATATGATCACTTGAGGCTGCTTGATAGCTCCAGAAATGATCCACAAATGCAGATGAAGGTGTGAGAATGAATGTTGCACATAATGGCTTTATATAGCACTTTGATCCACCATAACATGATGACAACTAAGTCTAGGACACACCACAACCTTCCAACATGTGTGCTAGTGCTCTAAGACTGTTTAGGGGTCGCCCACATAGCATTTATGTCGATAAAAGATTGGTTCTCCGCGTTTAAAGGCGCCTGCCCCCGTTTTCTGTATCTGGGCTCCTGAGGCGGCCCGCCTCAGGATTCATCAAGGACCAAGCGGGCCGCTTGGCCCTCAAAACCAGATTTTTCATTTTTCTTGTTTTGCAAGTTGACCTTTGGTTAAATTGAAAGGGTAATTAGGCTTTTAACTTGCATTTTGACCCCCTTATCTTTACCCACAAGGGCTTTAGGACTTTTACCCACTTTGCCAAGTCCCCGAACACTCCCGGTTAACCCGAAAAGTCTTAACTTTCAACGTTTGCACTTTAACCCCTCGCACACGAATTTGATCATAATTTTCTCATACGTTAACGAAACTTTATGAAATTTATACCGTGCATTCTAGTGAGTATAATTAACATTTACGAAGCTTCGGGTTTGTCAAAAGGTCACTCAGAGGTATATCTTTAAACATGTTGACACATTTAACCCATGTAGTTTGTAATCTCTCACTTTTTGCTTCGTATGATCCATGATTTATTCGTTTGATGTTATAAACATCATGTAGGGTTATTATGAAGTATATTTATTCACTGTTGACATTCAGAACCCGTAAAATCACATACTTTCCTTGTTTGTCAACTTTAGTCCTTTTATAACATTCTTTCACACGTTCAAACTTTATGACACGTGTCAATACGTTATAGGACGTGAATTTTCGAGGTGTTACATCCTCACCCCCTTAAAACAAATCTCGACCCGAGATTTACTGAAATAAATAAGGGTACTTTTCTTTCATCGTGGATTCAACCTCCCACGTGAATTCGGGACCTCTTCGGGCATCCCATTTGACCTTAACAATAGGCACATGCTTCCTTCGAAGCTTCTTTACCTGTCGATCTTCAATCGACAAAGGTTTTTCCACAAACTTCAAGCTCTCATCTATATGCACATCTGTATGTGGTATAACCAGTGATTCATCAGCGAAGCACTTCTTTAGATTGCAGATGTGGAACACATTGTGAATTCCACTGAGCTCTTCTGGTAAGTTTAACTTATAGGCAACTGACCCGACACGTTCGATAACCTCGAAAGGTCCTATGTATCTCGGCTTAGCTTGCCTTTCTTACCAAACCGCATCACTCCCTTCCAGGGTGACACTTTAAGTAGGACTTTGTCACCTACTTCGATGTGAAAGTCTTTACGCTTAGGATCAGCGTAACTCTTCTGCCTGTCCCGGACAGCTTTGAGACGGTCACGAATCTGGACAATCTTGTCCGTCGTTTCGAACACGATTTCTTGTCCTGATAATTGGACATCTCCAACTTCCGCCCAACAAATAGGCGATCTACACTTTCTACCGTATAATGCCTCAAAAGGAGCAGCCTTGATGCTGGTGTGGTAGCTATTGTTGTAGGAGAATTCGATTAACGGTAGGTTCTTATCCCAACTACCACCCAAATCGATTGCACATGCACGTAGCATGTCTTCTAACGTTTGAATAGTACGTTCACTCTGACCGTCTGTCTGAGGATGGTAAGCCGTACTAAAGTTCAAACGTGTGCCCAAAGATTGTTGGAAACTCTTCCAAAAATGTGACGTGTCTAGTATCTCTATCAGAGATAATAGCTACAGGTATGCCATGTAAGGCTACAATCTTATCCACGTATAACTGGGCTAACATATCGGAGCTATAAGTCTCCTTGATGGGTAAGAAATGAGCTGACTTAGTCAGTCTGTCAACTATAACCCATATTGTATCATTGCCTTTCCTTGTCTTTGGCAACTTGGTGATGAAATCCATCGTCACCATTTCCCACTTCCACGTAGGAAGTTCAGGCTGTTGTACCAAACCTGACGGTTTCTGATGCTCGGCTTTGACTTACGCGCATGTCAAGCATTTAGCTACATGAGTGGCTACAGACTTTTTCAAGCCTATCCACCAATAATTTGCCTTTAAATCCTGGTACATCTTATCCGCACCAGGATGAACGGAGTATTTGGAACTATGGGCTTCCTGGAGGATAACATCACGAAGTCCTCCAAAAATTGGAACCCATATTCGTCCATTTAATTTCAGAAGTCCGTCCTTGCTAAGAGTTAACTGCTCCTCAGTTACTCCTAGCTTTTCCTTAGGATAGTTAGCTTCCAACACAGCTTCCTTCTGTGCAGCTAACAACCTTTCAATCAAATTATTCTTTATCTCCATGCACTTGGCATTGATTCGAATGGGTTTAACCCTTTCCTTTCTGCTCAAGGCGTCAGCGACTACATTCGCTTTACCGGGATGATACTTGATTTCACAATCATAATCATTTAAAGTTTCCATCCAACGGCGTTGCCTCATGTTTAGTTCCTTCTGGTTGAACAAATGTTGGAGGCTCTTGTGATCAGAATAGATCACACATTTGACACCATAAAGATAGTGCCTCCAAAGCTTCAGTGCGAATACAACGGCACCCAGCTCCAAGTCATGGGTGGTGTAATTCTTTTCATGCACTTTCAATTGTCGGGAAGCGTAGGCAATAACTTTGCCTTTCTGCATAAGCACACACCCCATGCCAGTGTGCGAAGCATCACAATAAACCACAAATTCTTCTATTCCATCTGGCAATGTCAGTACTGGGGCGTTGCTCAACTTTTGCTTCAAGATATCAAAGGATTCTTGATGTTTAGGGCCCCAAACAAACTTAACCTTCTTCTTAGTTAAGGAGGTTAGGGGTGCAGCAATCCTTGAAAAATTCTCAATGAAACGCCTATAATATCCTGCTAATCCCATGAAGCTACGAATCTCTGTAGGCGTCTTTGGTTCTTGCCAGTTCATTACGGCTTCAACTTTAGCGGGATCCACCTGGATACCACGCTCACTGACCACGTGTCCAAGGAATTGGACTTCTCGTAGCCAAAATTCACATTTAGAGAATTTGGCATAGAGCTTCTCCTGATGTAGAAGTTTGAGAATACAACGAAGGTGTTTCTCATGGTCAGCTTTATTCTTAGAATAAATGAGGATGTCGTCAATGAAAACGATGACAAATTTATCCAAATAAGGCTTGCAGACGCGATTCATGAGGTCCATGAACGCGGCTGGTGCATTAGTGAGTCCAAAAGGCATCACTAGGAACTCGTAGTGACCGTAACGAGTCCTAAATGCAGTCTTGTGCACGTCTTCATCTTTGACCTTCAATTGATGGTAGCCCGACCTCAAATCAATCTTCGAGAAGTAACTTGCCCCTTGAAGCTGATCGAATAAATCATCGATTCTGGGCAAAGGATACCTATTCTTGATCGTGACTTTATTAAGCTCGCGATAGTCGATGCACAGACGCATCGACCCATCCTTCTTCTTGACAAACAAAATTGGCGCTCCCCAGGGAGATGAACTAGGTCTAATGAAACCTTTAGCCAGCAATTCATCTAGCTGCGTCCGCAACTCCTTCATTTCTGTGGGTGCCAATCTGTATGGTGTTCTGGCAACTGGTGCCGCTCCGGGGATGATATCGATCCTGAATTCCACTTGTCTATCTGGTGGTAGACCAGGTAGATCTTCAGGAAACACTTCTGGGTATTCAGAAATGACAGGGATGTCTTCTGTCTTCGGTTTAGGATCATCAATGATAACTTGCGCCATGTAGATGACACAACCCTTCTTCAAACACTTGGAAGCCTTGAGCATAGTCACCTGCTCAGGCAGCCCATACTGGGTATCTCCCCGAATGGTAAGTGATTCACCAGAAGGAGTCTTTATTACCACTTGTTTCTGGTTACAGACAATATGGGCCTGGTTATGAGATAACCAGTCCATACCCAGAACTATGTCAAAACCAGCCAACTTGAAGGGAAGTAGAGATCGAGGAAAAGAATGGTTCTTAATGGATATAACACATCCATCTAACACAGTAGAGACGGTTTCTAACGTACCATCTGCTAACTCTACCTCATAGTTTACGCTTAAGGTTTTGACAGGTAAATTCAACAATTTACAAAACTTATGATCTACGAAAGACTTATCTGCGCCTGAATCAAAAAGTACTCTTGCAAAGACATCATTTACAAGGAAAGTACCTGTTATGACATTATCGTCTTGCACAGCCTCTTTCGCGTCCATCCTGAAGACTCTAGCATTAGTCTTCTTAGCCTCTTCAGGCTTCTTGTTGAACTTTGGGCAGTTGGTCTTGATGTGCCCCTTTTCGTTGCAACGGTAGCACGTCGCATCTTTTATCTTCTTGCAATCCAGGGTTTTGTGATCCGTGGACTTGCAAATTCCACAAGCAAAGGGTTTTGACTGAGTCTGAGAGTTCAACTCCAGTCTACACTTTCCATAGTGCTGCTTCTTGCAAATTTTACACATGGGCTTCTCACCAGAATTATGCCCATCCTTCCTCGACTCCGACCCTTTCTTGTTGTCACCGCTCCCACGGTGCTTCTTGTTCGACTTTCTTGAACCATCATCTTCACGCTTCCTCTTCTCGGCCTCCTTATTCCTCAGCGATCTCTGCCTGACCGCATCCAGAGTGAGGGATAAGGAAATGTCAGCTACAGACCTGAAGGTAGCTGGCCGAGAAGCTTTTACGCTTGCCTTGATTTCCGGGGCTAAACCCCCGATAAATCGAGCGATTCTTTTAGGCTCCGGGGTTACCAGATAAGGTAGCAACCGGGACAGCGTATTGAAGCTTGTCAGATAAGCTTGACAGTCGAGGTTCGTCATCACCAACGATAGAAAGTCAGATTCTATCTTCTCCACCTCATGCTGAGGGCAGTAGTTTTCCTTGATTAGGGTGACAAATTGATCCCACGACATATTGTACAATGGGATTTTCCCGGTGGCTTGAACTAAAGATCTCCACCATGCTAATGCTTCGCCCTTAAAGGACTGTGACACAAACTTAACCACATCCTTTTCAGCGCACCCGCTGATATCTACCACCGTCTCCATCTCGTCAAGCCATGTCATACAATCGACGGCTCCTTTCTCCCCATTAAAATCCCTGGGCTTACAAGACACGAAGTACTTATAGGAGCAACCCTTGTTACGGGGTTCTTGATGTAGTATTAACTGCTGAGATGGAGCACTGTGGTTCGAGGAGCGTCGATCATTATCGTTCTTCGGGTCGTCCTTCTTGGGCGGTGGCTTTGAAGGCTGTGTAGATTGGGTCCTACTACGAGTACCACTATATTCTTCATACTGCCTTTCCAAAGCCTGTGTAACAGCGCCGTCAATGATCGCTTTTAATTCAGCACCCGTTAACGTAATCTGGGCGTTCTCATTTTGCTCCACTGGATGGCTATTTATCTCATTTGAGTCAGCCATTTGAATTGAACTGTTGCAGAAAACAAGGACAATATTTTATTTGGGAGTTTATTATGGAATTACCCCTTAGGGTAACTCGTTAACCATGGTAAACAGAGACCATATTCGGTTAACTTATTAATCGTATTAATTTAGGATTTCAATTAAAATTTATCCTAATTATAAACAATAAATATATATTAGCACATAAGGCTTAGTCACATGGACAATTTTATAAGTTATGATTTCAGAGAATCAAGACTTTTAAGGTTTGAACCTAGTTCATTACCCTTATCAGACAGGGAGTCATAGCTACCACTGTCTTTTGGCTCATATGGAAGTGAGCTGGGCCCGTAGGCATCATATTACCAAGTATGGTAAAATATGATCATCTTAATTGATGATCTTAACCCATGATTCAGAGATCATATAATTGGGTTTGGAATCTTTTAAAGAATCTTTGTACATATAAGAATGACATGTGATTTTTAACGAATCACTTCTGCCAGGAGTGTTAACATGTTTTAAGATGTTAACAGGGATTTGAATCTTTTAAACAGGTCTTACCATCTTGGCCCGGTCTTATATTTGACACGAGGCTAGGTTTCACACTTTAAGACTCTTAATTAAATAATTACATAGGCAGATTAATTTAAAAGGAATGATTTTAATTTATTTATTTCATTTATAATTTATCTATGCGCAAAATGGCAAACATGAAATTTATAAAACAACATTCCATTGATTTATTCAAAATATTATACACTGCCCTAAACGGGTATTTTCAAATAACAAACTTACCATCGCAGGGGTCAAACAAGTACTTACCCACGCAGGGGCTTAATAACTCGCATGCCCACGCAGGGGCTTAATAACATAATTGTCCACACAGGGACTTTAAACAAACAAACTAGTCCACGCAGGGACTTTAGGCAAACATCATACCCACGCAGGGGTTAACGGGAAAATAGACCCACGCAGGGGTCAAGATAAACACAATACATACCCACGCAGGGGCTTAAACAATACAGCAAATACATGCCCACGCAGGGGCTAAACTGATAAAAGGAGGTTACAACAATAATGGAAGGATTCAACGATCCTTTTTGTTCTTCCCCTTGATCAAGCTTGCCAATCCCTGGAAAAATGTTTGTCTTTCCTGGCGGTCGCGGCGATTTTCCCGCTCAACCTGATCCAGCCTCTGAAGAATTTCCTCCCTTTCTGGGGGAGAAAACCGAGGCGGCTGCGATTGCGTCCGGATAATAGGCCTACGAGGTATCGGGTACCCCTGAGTCGGGTAACCTACTCCCCATGGGTCTCCATAGGGTCCTTGGGCATTGTAGTTCGCCGCTACCATGTACGGGTCGGCCTCCGCGTAACCATAGTTGTGGACTGGCGGCTCGAACGGGTTATAAGCCATGGAACCTGTATAGGCTGGGATTGGGTTGTCAAAACCCATGGGCGGCGGCTGCGGCATCGCTGGGTTGGAAGGCCCACCCATTTGTGGGTCCTCCTGATGTGGCGGGTAGTGGCTGGCACTTGACTGACGTGGGGAGCTGAAATGAAAGTCTCCCGCACGTGATGACATACGTGCACCGGTTCTCCTACGCCTTGGCGGTTGAGGAGGTGCCGGTTGAACTGGTGGCGGTGGGGGTGGTGGCGTAACTGCCACAAACCGGTGGTCCTCAGAGGAATCTTGATGATGCAGCTGCTGCTGCTCATGCGGCGACGAGTGATGAGAAGGTGTGTAGTACCACTCGTGCCGAGTGAACATGGCTTGGAAACTGTCTGGACCACCATAGGGTGATCCGTGAAAAGACGATCCGTCGGAGATCTCGATCGGATGGTTCGGAGTACCACTTGCCGGCATGACGGGGTCCGTATCCTCGTCCATGTCATCCGCATTATCACCGGAGAAGTGATCGTCTGGCCCTAGTGGGTTGAAACCCATGGGTTCTGGAATGAATCCTACCGGGTTAAACTGTCCCCGAAAAACAGGTGTAGGATCTCCATAGGAATGATGGGACAAAGATCGCTGAAGTGGTATGTAGGACGGTTGAGGGTTATTGGGTTCATAAGGGTTAAGAACAGGAGGTATTGAACTATGCGAAACCGACCGTCTGGCCGGCTCAAACAGGTTTCTCCGGTTCTCCCGAGGGTCGTCACTCTCGGTGTTGGATGGAGCTCGCTGTTGCGAAGGCCCAGCTTCATGATCGTTGGGGGCGGTGACTGGCCCCTTGCCTCGTCCTCGTCTCCTAAAGAATCTTGGCGGCATTTTTGATTCCTGTCAATATTTCGTGAGATAACAACAACAAGATATAAAGCATAAAGGACAAAACAAAAGGCCGAATAAAGTGGAATTTGTCCTATGTTATAAGTCTAGACTCGAAGGTTCAGATATGTGAAATTGTGTAACTGAGATTAAACACAAAAGGCTAGTGTTTAATTCACTCAGTGTTGGCTCTGATACCAACCTGTCACACCCCTATTTCCACGTGTCACCGGTGGGCCCGGTGGGGGAGTATCGTGACGTCATGGTTGGCAACGTAATAGTCAAACAACACAATATCAATATGCACAACGGAAGCAATTTAAATTATGATACAACCGAATTTACTTATTGTAATCAAAGTCACAATATCCTGATGTTTATCCACAGTACGGATCGAAATAAAATATGAAACAATAGTTCAACAGACTTCAGGCATCTTAAGCTTGCGAGACTTCTAATGATGCTTAGGAGAATCCCAGCCAATTTCGCTTAGTACCTGCATTTAATCTTTTTGGGAAAATACGTCAGTTTACACTGGTAAATACATTCAACTGACTCATTTTGGAAAATGATTAAAAATTGGTTTGGATGCACGTGGCATAAACATTTTATTTAACTTGGGAGAATTATTTAATATTATAATCTTGTGAACGAATTACATGTTACTTATGCGTTCAGTAGCCCGGATCTAGTCCGGGTTAAAGATCAATGGACACACCACAATAATGAGTTATACACCGACAGGTGTACGCCTACACCCCGTGCTCAGGTCGTGGCCATCTCGTAAGATGATGCCAAGGATATCCGGGACATGGTCATTAACCCCCCAAAGGCTGTAAAGTAAACAAGACTGTTTAAACGAGCCGATCAAATTATTCAACTACCCACTAAGCGTGGAGATTTGATGCCCGATCAAGCGGTATGCTATATACCGTAACCCAAGCCCGTATAGGGGAAATAAGTTAAAAGTATTTACCTGATGCAAAGTATAATTCACAATAAGCAAATTGCACGTAGCTTTTACTGGTTCTCCTAATCTGGAACGAAGGTTTGTAATAACCTATTAGAATCCTAACGGGCCTTTAATTAAGCTTAAGCTTAGACTGGCTAGTTTCAAAGATACGGTTCGTACGCACGATTAAGCGAAGACCGGATAGAATGTGATTTAGACCCGACAAGTTCAGAGACTTGTTTAATATGGGTTTATTATTCACATTCTGGATTTTGAGATAAAATCGATAAGGTTTGACCCGTGTCGGCTAATTTATGTAAACTTGTTACATAAACCGAACCGAACGCGAAATAAGCGTAACGAGTATCCGTAAGAGCCATATACAGGTTTCCTAGGTTAATATGCCTCAAATATGTTGTGACATCAGTAAGATGTCTTTCGTTATGCCCCGAACTAATTTAAACACAAACTATGCCCCGTAGGGGTAATTTGGTCATTTTAAAGGTTGTAAAAGAGTTTAGATGTTTAACTGAGTTACAGGTCTGATGTAAACAGCAAACATACTCAATTTGATGAGTTATAACAGTAGGCTAAAGCATATATGTGAAATTTATCATCTTTAACCAAACTATGCCCCGTAGGGGTATTTTGGTAATTTCACATAAGCCGAAATGCACAAAAACGAGGTCTGAGTTAATCAACTTTTGCTTACTGTTAAAATATCATAATTTTCCTCATATATCAGTAGGTATCAACCCGGGTATGTCCAATATGTTTTTAAAAATACCATGCGTTAAAAACGCTAATTAAGGCGATTAAAGGCTATTTCCGGGTTCGATACTTAAATCTGATATTTTTATATTTCCAGAAGGCTTAAAATAATTTATTTATCATATGTGATCAGTAGCAAAAGGTTTGGAGTCGTTTAGATATGTAAAACTCATTTTATGGCCCGTAAGGGCAAAACCGACATTTACCGAATTAAGCCTACGACTATGAGTTATGCTCAGCCTAAAATTAATTAAAAATCTTTAAAAATCCCAAAATAATATATTACATCAGTGGGTAAAAGATTTGATACCAAAAAGTATGTTTAACTAGGCTATACGCTAATTACGCCAATTTATTAACATAAAGCATTAATTTTGCGATAATGAGCATAACTCTTAATCTACAAGTCAAACTGATGTCAAACTTTGCATACAAGTCTATATATCAGTAACTAAAGTTTCTACACTTTTACATTTTCATAAATCACGTTTTAAGGTAATAAGGGCATAACGGTCAACATATGAGCAATTAACGGAAATATGCATATTAATTGGATAACTAGTGAACCAAGGTGTATAATCACAGAGGGTTGTTCTAACATGTATCCTAATCCAATTAAAGCTCTGAGGCATTTCTAAAACATGCCTAAACGGGTCAGAACTGAAAGTCAAAGCGAAAGTCAAACTATGTGACTTTCGGTTCCGAACCGGGTCTAAACAGGAAATAGTCGGGTTGAACATGTTTGGACATGTTCTTACACTTATTACTAAGCTATAGCAATGATCAAACAGGTTAAATATGTTCTAGATAGCTAATTATGCATAAATGACATTTTAAACTTCCTGTTGACTTTTTACTTAAAAGTTTGACCCGACTTTTGACCTGGTTAGAGTGGTGATCATGGGAAACCCTTTTGAGGTTTTATTACCCACATAAATACCAACTCATAACTACTTTTAATTCGAGATATGACTGAGCCATTATTGACTAATCTCGAAGTCAAACCGTAATTACGACGGTTTGACTTTTAGCTAGTTAACCAAGCTAAACTCAACTAAACAAGAACTAGCAGACTTACAAGAGTCCTATGCACGAGATATGATCACTTGAGGCTGCTTGATAGCTCCAGAAATGATCCACAAATGCAGATGAAGGTGTGAGAATGAATGTTGCACATAATGGCTTTATATAGCACTTTGATCCACCATAACATGATGACAACTAAGTCTAGGACACACCACAACCTTCCAACATGTGTGCTAGTGCTCTAAGACTGTTTAGGGGTCGCCCACATAGCATTTATGTCGATAAAAGATTGGTTCTCCGCGTTTAAAGGCGCCTGCCCCCGTTTTCTGTATCTGGGCTCCTGAGGCGGCCCGCCTCAGGATTCATCAAGGACCAAGCGGGCCGCTTGGCCCTCAAAACCAGATTTTTCATTTTTCTTGTTTTGCAAGTTGACCTTTGGTTAAATTGAAAGGGTAATTTGGCTTTTAACTTGAATTTTGACCCCCTTATCTTTACCCACAAGGGCTTTAGGACTTTTACCCACTTTGCCAAGTCCCCGAACACTCCCGGTTAACCCGAAAAGTCTTAACTTTCAACGTTTGCACTTTAACCCCTCGCACACGAATTTGATCATAATTTTCTCATACGTTAACGAAACTTTATGAAATTTATACCATGCATTCTAGTGAGTATAATTAACATTTACAAAGCTTCGGGTTTGTCAAAAGGTCACTCAGAGGTATATCTTTAAACATGTTGACACATTTAACCCCTGTAGTTTGTAATCTCTCACTTTTTGCTTCGTATGATCCATGATTTATTCGTTTGATGTTATAAACATCATGTAGGGTTATTATGAAGTATATTTATTCACTGTTGACATTCAGAACCCGTAAAATCACATACTTTCCATGTTTGTCAACTTTAGTCCTTTTATAACATTCTTTCACACGTTCAAACTTTATGACACGTGTCAATACGTTATAGGACGTGAATTTTCGAGGTGTTACAGATGGCAATCCGATCGGGTGGCAATCCGTACGTACTGAACATGTTGGAAATTGTTTAAGTATCCAAGTCCCAAACGTCACACGATCGGACGGTCACTCGATCAGATGGAAATCTGATCGGGTGGTAATCCGTTTCAACATTCAGAACCTTTGAATAGTTTGAAAAATAGTTTAAGTATGGAACCAAGTGCAACCCGATCGGATGGCCAGTCGATCGGGTGGCAATCCGATCGGGTGGCAGTCCGATCGGACGGCAATCCGTCCCGATGATCCGTTCGTCTTGACACTTGATTTGTTTGAAGTTTTGTAGTGTTTGAACGAGACATTTTGATAACATGCTTGAACAACAGAAACCCTTTCTCGGCCCATGTGACCCGACCGAACAGGAATCACCCTATTTCGACCGGTTCACGGTTCAAGTCGGTAGTTCATGTTCAAACCTGAAGTCAATATCTCTTGGATAGAATTCGGATCTGGAACTAATACATCACCAAGAATGGGTAGAAGATTAGAACGAGCTCCAATTCCATCGGGTTTGAGTGCATTGAGTGTAAAAGAGTTGAAAGAAAGTTGGAAAACCTTCTCTCAATCCTTTCATCCATGAACTCATGTAGATCTAAGTGAAAACATTGATAATGTTGTGGAAATCCTTCAGATCTGAGTTGTTCTTGGTGGAATGAAGCCAAACATTGAAGTTCATAAGAACTCCATGATGACATCACCCTAGAACACCTCAAATCCGGTGATTTTACGGTTAAAAGTTAAGATTCAAAAGATAGAAAGGTGTAGGAGTGTGTGTAGATCAAGAAAGTACAAGATTTAGGTTGAAAACTTACAAGAATTGAGAGAAATCGAGAGAAGGAGCGGCTGGAACGAGCTGGGTTGACATATGATGGCAACCCGATCGGATGGCAATCCGATCGGATGGCCACTCGGTCGGTTGGCACTCGATCCTTGAGTCCAGCGCGATGAGTTTTGTCATTTCGATTCGAGTGTAGAGCTTTGCGATGCGATTCGAGCGATCGATACGATAGAATTACCCATTAAATTACTTTTAATCCCAACTACCATATCTAACATACAATCACTATAATTAACTTGCGATTAACACCTCAACATAAACATAACATGCACAAGTAACACATAATAGCACACACACGTAACACAATATCCAGAACACATAATTCGAGTTGCGAATGCGATAGCGATAAGCGATAAATCGATTAAACCTCGATTATTAACAAGTACTCCACATAATACAACTAACGCGACAACATAAATAGATTACCTACAAGTCAAAGAGGTCAAAACAGGAGTTGAGCAAGGAGTGACAGATCGCAATTAGCAATCTTGTCTTCCTTTGACTTCAATCTTGACTTTGACTTTCGAAACACGGGGTGTTACAAAGACCCACCCCAGATCTTGCAATAATGAACCCTTTATACTCATTCCACAACATACCCTCGATACTACCCCCTAGACTTCACAAATGATTGATGCCAAAGTAAAGCTATATCTTCCAAATGAACTATTACAAACTTTACCTTAAGATTTTTAGGAGTAGCATCAATATCAAAGAAGTGTTCTACCCGGAACAACCATCCTTCAATATTCTCACCATTGAATTTTGGAAATTCCATTTTTGTGAGTCTATTGTTGTTGTTATGATAAGGACCAACAAGCTGCTGACCTTGTGGTGCCTGATGACCTTGATTGTTGCTCAAAGCTTGAATACTCCGAAAGATTTCATTCATTTGATTTTCCATTTGAGTTTTCATAGATGCTATATTCTCAGCATTCTTAGTGGCCACAGATTCCAAACGAAGTAATGTGGTATCATGCTCCTGTATATTTTATTCCATTGTTAGGGGGGGGGGGATATTCCATGGTCCTCCCAACCGCTGGAGTGATCACACTCCACAAGCTAGCTTAGCCCCATAGCTGCCTGGGGGTGAATACCCAACCGAGAGCGAAGAGCTTGGCTGTGGGATGCAGACACCGAGATTCGAACCCGGGACCTCAAGGGAGAGGGTGGGTGGGGCTGGCCAACTGGGCTACCCCATCTTTACTGATTGATTTAGAAATTAATCGAACAAAGATTAATTTCGAAATTGAAAGAACGGATAGAAATCAATCGAACAAAGATCGATTTCAAGGTTTTTGAATTGAAATTTTAACAGAAATCGATCGAACAATGATCAATTTCGAGATTGAAATGAAACGATTGTTTAATTGTGTTGATTTGATTCGAATTGATATACAGAATCACCGAGAATCGGTAGCTCTGATACCAATTTGTTAGCTACAAATTGAGAAGAATCACAAGAGAGAAGAAGATTGTTCAATTCACAGCTACATTCTCCCTAACCAACTAGTTAGTTATAGTAACTAACAACTAACTCCTAACCACTGTTATTACAATATTATAACTAACCCCCTGACTAACACGTTATTACAGTCTAACCCCCCATATTACATTCACTATCTAACACGTAGTAAGAAGGATTGAGTCTAGACCACCTCCAATCACCACTTGACTGCAGCCGGAGAGGGTCTCCACTGCCAGCAATCATCACGACAGCCACCATCACCATTACAGTCACTTTGTACTGCCACTGCAACCTTACCAACCACCACTACCAAGCTAACACCTCTGACCGGTGGTCGAAAAGAGTCTCCACAGCCGGCAACCACCATAAATCACCATTACAACATCGTCAGCCGATATACATACCACACTACCCTTACTGTTCACTACCATCAACCACCACCTTCGCTCCGCGACTCTACAAGTGATATTAACACAATACTTAAGATTAAAACACGTCTTATTTTTCCCTCTTACTTCTTTACTTTAAGTTAAAAAAAATCAAAATACTTCATAAAAGTTGAGTGAGTCTAGAGAAATAAAAATGACTTTAAATGGAACTCTTGAAAAGTTGGTTATGATTAGCTGATTTTCCCGTTGTTTTATATTATACTAGGTTAGAACTCCGTGTATTACACGGTTGAATAAATGTAATTTTATATATTAAATAATAAAAAAGTTATATCTTTATGAACCCCGTATATTGTACGAGTTAAATAAATATAATTTTGTATACTAAATACTAAAAACGTCGTATCTTAAAAAAAAACGTGTATAATCGGGTTGAATAAATCTATCAAATAATAAAAAATTACATCTTTAAAAACCTTGTATATTACACGTGTTGAATAGATCTAAAAAAGAGTTATATCTTTAAAAATTATGTGTATTACACAGATTAAATAAATGTAATTTTGTATATTAAATACTAAAAACGCCGTATCTTTAAAAAACCCGAGTATAGACGGGTTGAAAAATCTACCAAATAATATAAAAAAGAGTAAACTTCCATTTTGCTCCCTGTGGTTTGGTCACTTTAACGATTTTGCTCCAAACCTTTAAAAATAGCCATTTTACTCCCTGATGTTTCGGTTTTTTTTTGCCAGTTTGCTCCCCGCCTCTAACTCCATCCAAATTGTTTGTTTTTCCATTTTGCTCCCCGCAGGGAGCAAACTGGCAACAAAACCAAAACATCAGGGAGTAAAATGGCTATTTTTAAAGGTTTGGGGCAAAACCATTAAAGTGCCCAAACCACAGGGAGCAAAACGGAAGTTTACTCTAAAAAAATATATCCTTAAAAAACCCCGTGTATTACACGTGTTGAATAAATCTAATTTTACATAGCAAATGATAAAAAAAATTTATATCTTTAAAAACTTCGTGTATTACACGGGTTATATAAATGTAACTTTGTATAGTAAATAATAAAAAAAAGAGTAAATTACAAAACTCGTCCTTTATGTATGTATGTTATTGCAAATCATGTCCTTTGTCTTCAATAATTACATTAATCATACCTAATGTTTACAAATCCTAACATGTTATATCCTTTACCCCAAACCCAGTTAATTTTCTCAGTTAATTATAGTCACATGGGACCCACCTGAGGGCATTAATGTATTTTAACCTACCCATCTCTTTCCCCTCATTTAAAACCCCAAACAACCCTAATTTGTCCCTGCGCACATAGAACCAAAATAGATGATAAACAGCAATCCGGTTCGTACACGACCTCATTTTTTAACAATCGGATCGGCCGATCGAGAAGAAGAAGAAGAAGGTGTCCACGTCAGCCAGCACGAACCGCCATGAACAGTGAGCTTGAAGGCTGGTGCAAAATTCGGTGAAGGAGAATGAAAGGATTGGTAAAAGAGACGGATATGATTTGAATTGAGGTGATTGTGATTGTATGGTAATGAATCTGTAAGAGGTTAATTTGTTTCTTCAAAAATTATTTCAATGGAGGTTTAGGTTGGAATAATAATAATAATAATAATAATAATGGGAATTGGGGGAGAGAGAAAGCGAGCAGGAGAGAAGATCCACATGTTAAATTGTTGTTTCCTTTGTGCAGAGCCCTGCTTTGGGACATAAGGAAAAATACAGTGACTGGGGATGCTGAACCGATGGCTGAACTGGATGGACATTTAGGTCCGGTAACACACCTACACATTGACCCATACAAAATAGTCACCGGTGGTCCTGAATATCCACATCTGGGATGCCGACACGGGTACAAAATAGTCACCGGTGGTCCTGAATATCCACATCTGGGATGCCGACACGGGTAATCAAACAAATGTTTTAAGTTGCTCGCCTCTCGATAGCTCTGGTTGTTTTGCTATGGCTGCAGATGGTTTTTGAGTTGTCACTGCTGGTTATAATCAAGAATATGGTGTTTTACGTTTTCAGGATTTCAATAATGTTGTGTGTTCTGGGTCGTTAAATGAGCACGAAACTGGTTCAAAATTTTGGTGCCCATCAACTCCTGGTTAAAAGACATTAATGCCCTCACGTGGGCCCCATGTGACTATAATTAACTAAGAAAATTAACTGGGTTTGGGGTAAAGGATATAACATGTTAGGATTTGTAAACATGTGGAAGGTTCAAATGAGAAGAAATTTTTTGTAAGAATAAAAAAGAACAATCTTCAACCAATAAGAATGCTTCCTTTTACTTCATTTAATTTTTGTATTTAATATAGGTGTAAGGGTATATTGGTAAAATTAGATAGATCATTAATTGTTAGTCTTCCTTTTTAATAGCTAACTAAATTAAAATTGTAACTTATTTAAAAAAAATATATTTTTTCAAAGAAGAAAAAAATTATTTTAAAGTGTAGGATAAAGTATGAGGTGTGTAGGATGAATTACGAGTTGTGTAGGATAAATTTCAGTATGTGTAGAATAAATTTCAAAAACGTGTAGGATAAATTTTGATGTGTCTAAGGCAAAAATTTTAGTGTGGAGGATGATAGTCTTTATGACTAATTAATTAGTCAAAAATAATAATAAATGAGATGAGAGAGAAACTATTTAATGTTTTACAATTGTACCCTTTGTTCTTTTTCTTCTTAATTTAATTTTCTTCTCAATTGAACCTCCCCCTTGTAAACATTAGGTATGATTAATGTAATTATTGATGACAAAGGACATGATTTGCAATAATATACATACATAAAGGACGAGTTTTGTAATTTACTCTAAAAAATATATATTTTTAAAAACCTCGCGTTTTATACGAGTCGAATAAATATAATTTTGTATACCAAATAATAAAAAAGTTATATTTTTAATAAATTAAAATAACATTTAATATTAATTTATTATTTATATATCTATACTATATAATAAAAAAAACCTGATTTGGGACACATGTCATTTATTGGAGTCCTCTGTTTTTTTAATTAAAAAATAATTATATAATTGAATTTAATATAAATTTAAACAATTCATACAAAAGATAATACAGTATTTTGAAATCATCATCAGATTTCAAATAGTTTATCCAAACATATGAATTGAATATATAATCATATTCATATAACTGAATATAACGAAAACTTTATATACACGGTAATGTAACTGTTTAATATGTTATTGTTCTTTCAAAAACCAATTATAATACTCTTAATTTAATTCAACATATCTTAAAACTATATTTATACGACAATAAAAATTAATTTTTATTTAATATTGATGTAAATATTTTAATATATTCTTAAAATTATTATTACTAATCTATCTACTATAATAAAAGAAATCATCTTTTGGACATGTATCATTCAGTGAAGGTATCCTTAAACCTATACTTATCTTATATTAATTAATTAAATAAATAATAAATCAATTTTAAATCTTATCATACTTTAATAAAATATTATCTTTAAATCTAAATTATTAATTTAATATATTTTTAAAACAAATACTTCTCCTTCCTACTTATCTTATATTAAATATATAAATAATAAATTAATATTAAATGTTATCCTAATTTATTAAAAATATATATATTTTTTTATTATTTGGTATACAAAATTATATTTATTCAACTCGTGTAAAACGCGGGGTTTTTAAATTTTTTTTTTTTATTATTTACTATACAAAGTTAACCCGTGTAACACACGAAGTTTTTAAAGATATAACTTTTTTTATTATTTGCTATGTAAAATTAGATTTAAGGATATAATTTTTTTTTATTATTTGTTAGATTTTTCAACCCGATTACACACGGGTTTTTTTTTTAAAGATATGACATTTTTAGTATTTAATATACAAAATTACATTTATTTAATCTGTGTAATACACATGGTTTTTAAATATATAACTCTTTTTTAGATCTATTCAACACGTGTAATATACGGGGTTTTTAAGGATGTAATTTTTTATTATTTGGTAGATTTATTCAACCCGATTATACACAGGTTTTTTAAAGATACGATGTTTTTAGTATTCAGTATACAAAATTACATTTATTTAATATGTGTAATACACATGGTTTTTAAAGCTATAACTTTTTTTATTATTTAATATATAAAATTACATTTACTTAACCCGTACAATATATGAGGTTCATAAAAATATTACTTTTTATTATTTAATATATAAAATTACATTTAATAAACCCGTGTAATACACGGGGTTCTAACCTAGTTTAATATAAGATAGGTAGGAAAGAGAGGTATTTATTTTAAAAATATATTAAATTAAACAATTTAGATTTGAGGATAATATTTTATTAAAGTATGATAAGATTTAATCTTAATTTATTATTTATTTATTTTGTTAATATAAGATAAGTATAGATTTGAGAATACCTTCAATGAATGACACGTGTCCAAAAGTTGATTTCTTTTATTATAGTAGATAGATTGACTGTTATAAACTATTTAATTATTTGTTTTATAACCATTTCGTTGTTTTTTTTAATTATCCGAAACTGGCCTATTTTTTACCCAGCCTGATTGTTATAACATATTATATATAATATCTTATATCGTTTTTATCTCTTAAAATGTGGAAAATCTGATGATCGTAACTAAGTAATTGGGTTATTAACATTGGGCTGATAATCAATGGGTGAATAACTAAACCAGTTGGGCTAATACATGAATATGTGAGCGGCTGACTTTCTGTATTTGGGCTCTTAGATCATTAGATGTCATATGGGCTCTTAGAACTAGGAGCCTTGGCTGCATCAGTGACGGATTTAGAAAAACGTTAAGGGGCAACGTTTCAAAATTTTCTTTTTTATAGGGGCTGCAAAATCGAAAAAACGTCAAATTTTTCCAAAATTTACACTACCGTCGGAGTGTCAAGGGATTATCTCAAGCTATATCCGCTCCTGGGCTGCAGCGCTGAAGCCGGGGAAAAAAACTGTATTTGGTTTCTCGTGTGCAACTTTGATGCATAATATTTGTAGTTGGCTGTTGTACCAAATTGTGATAATTTGAATTCAAAACACTTTCGATGTAATTGTAAGACGAATTATTGTTGATTCCCTGACGATGTTGATGACATTCCGCGCTAAAGATACTCTTGATGTGTAGTAAATGTCGCGTTGTAAGTTAGTAAATCAATGTATATCAGGTTTATGTAACCAATCAAAGGTTATATCACATGTCAAGGTAGCAAATCAACGTTGTTATTATGAACTCATGTTAAAACATCTAGATGATCGCAGTAGTATGGTTATGCATTTGTTATTGCTTTCTATGTATACCGGAAAGATGACATGTATCTAGTTTTCTGATGTGTCATTTCATCCTAAAGAGACCCTACTATATGTGTATTAGATGTCCTCTTGGTCAGGGGCGAAAGTTAGAAAGGGCCGCGCGGGGGTGGACCATCCGAACTTTTCGCTCAGTAGTGTTATGTATGTAGCTTTCGTATAAATTTTTTTGGGTATATACGTTTTCGACCCCCTGTCGGAAATCTCAAGCTTTGCCACTGCTCGTTGTACACAAAGTGAAGTCATGTATCACGTTGGCAATTATTTTGCTTTTATGGCTATGGACTCACTTTAAAGATATATTTTGAAAACCACCTTTAATAATAATCCTTTATGATTTTTGAAAACCACCTTTAATAATAATCCTTTATGATTTTTTTTAAGTTTCTGAAATGTCCTATCACCTTTAAATACATATGTTTAGGCCAATAAAGAAATTAAATATGCACTTGAGGGTTAGTTGGGAAAGTTTATTTACGTTTGTTTATTTAAATAAATAAAAGAATATCATAATATTATTTATTTATAATTAAATAATAAAACGTTACTGCACGTTTTATTTATATATTTATTAAGTTACTAGTATTAAGCCCCATGCGTTGCAGCGGTTGTTGTAAAACTGTGTCAAGTGGTACCAATGCTATACCAATGTCAGCGACCACCAATACCGGAAAAGCTCGTAAAAACAAATTAAATAAAAACAAAAAAAAAAATAACGGCGAACGAAAAGCAGACATGAAATCTTTGAATCACGAACGCTCGTTGCAGAGAAATTAAACCGAAACGTAAAACATAGAAAAAAAATAACTAAGTCAATCCAGGACCCGCGCGTTGGTCGAACTTGTTAAACGGAGAAAAATAGATGTGTTGCGACGGGCCAGTCAAACGTGAAAAAATATACGAAAAAAATGTTGAACCCCACACGCACGTTGCGGTGCATTAACTCATAAAATTTAGAACGAAACGAAAAACTTGGGAAAGATGATAAGTATGGTGGACCAAAATTGAAAATAAAAAAAAGTTGGGATTAAATTGCAAAAGATGAAAAATTTTGGGTTAAAAGTAAAAAAAAAGGTCTAAATTGCAAAATTAAAGTTATTTATTAATCTTAGATAAAGATATGGATAAAAATAAATGATATCTATATATTAGTTATTAATATTAATATTAATTTTAAAAGAAATTTATTAAAAAAATTATAAATAAAATTAATGAGATTGAAGGAGAGAATAACATGTGGCATTATTTGAAGTCTTTTATTATAAGTTAGATAGATCTGTGTATTACACACGTTTGAAAATAGAAATTACATAACTTAACAATGTCATTACTGAATAATGTATACACATAATATGAAGCTCATAACTTATACAATAATATATGTAGTTTTTTTTAAAATGGTTTGGTTGCCATTTAACAAAATATAAGTAATTATTATATCAGGTATATATTTACATAAATCTTATATTTATTGACTAGATTATAGACATGTGTATTACACGACTATAATAATAAAAATCATATAATAAATAATAGGGAAAATGCCATAAAAATATAACCAAGTTTGCTCATTATCCCAATTAAGTCATCCAAACAATTTTTTTTTTGTCTTTGTAAGGTAACTAAACTTTAAATTAGTGTCTTAATTGTGTGTAATTACCAGATCATCGGATTACCATCCTAACCTATTTACTTTCTTTTATATATGTTCACTATATTCAATCACAACGACCATCTTCGTCCATCATTGTTTCATCTTCATCAGCGTCGTGGCGTTGTCTATTACCATCATGCGTCCGTTAAAACATTAAGTATAAAACTCATCAAGTTTTACGTCAAATAACACCGCCTGCAAAATGATATATAGATAAAAGACAAAACTTGTAATTTACTCGTAATAAAATTATATAAAATCTTTAAGTGTGACAAAAACTTTGCGGCTGAATATATCATTGTCACACCATTATTTGATTATTAATGGAGCATGATGTCAATGATAAAACCCCAAGCAAGCAATCCTACTGCCACCACACCACACCCATGACTTACAACCTCCTCCTCCTCCTCCTCCTCCTCCTCCTCCTCGTGAATATCCTTTCACGATAACCTTGTGATATTCTTCAATTATGTTGACTACCGGAGGTGGTGGGGGCACCTTTTACTGGTTCAGAAACGATCAAGATATCAAAATTCAAGGAATTGTTGTGCTTTTTGGCTGGGGTTCGGTTCGGTTCGTGAGACTCAGCTGAAGAGTTATATCGATCTTTATTCTTCTTGTGGCTGGAATTCTCTTGTTGTTCTTGCCCATTTTTTCAATCCGTAAGTTGTTTATCTCTACTCGATTACCATTACCCGGCTTTCTGCTAATTTAATTAAACTTTGGAGTATTATAATTGAAGATTCTGTTTGGGATAATAATATTTTATTTTTCAGAAATGTTAAAGCTTTATAACATAGATTCAAAGGATCCATGTGATTTGCCTTTTTCAAATTAACTTTTACTAATTTTAGTTTAGGACCAATTTGAATTATTTAATGGTGTATATACTTTTATTTTGGGGTCTCATAATTCCACACCCCAAAATCTTAATTTCACACGTGTATGTATGCGGGCCGTATAACACGTCATACGACACGTATAAAATAATTTGACATGATAAATATTGGGCCGTATAATGTTATACGGTTCGTGTATATAGAGAAAATATTAGGTCGTATAACATTCTATACGGGTCATATAACATTCTATACGGGTCGTATAGCATTATATAAGGTTTGGGTCGTATAGCATTATATAAGGTTTGGGTCGTATAACATTATATGGGTCGTATAACATCCTATACGGGTCATATAATGTTATACGGCCCGTATACATGGACAAAAAAACATTCTCTGACATTTTTTGTGCAACAATCAGTTATACGGCCCGTATAGAGTTATACGACATGTAGGGGTGTGAAAATAAGATTTTAGGGGTGTGAGAATATTGGGAGCCTTATTTTGATATGGGGGTTTACTTTTATATTGTTGGATATTCATATATTATTGGATCATGTACTGATGATGGTATTTAGGCTATAATTTGGATGTCGTCGTTTACTTTTAATGGATGTTTGTTTATTTACGTTCATTTTAGAATATTAATGAACAAACACGGCCTTGACATTCCATTCATTTAACTGTTGGTGTTCGGTTAAGTTACACGAACAAGACCCCGTTCAGTTGACTTATTACATCTTCTTAAGGCCTTGTTTGAGTTAAATAGCTTAATCTTATGTTAATATATCTTCTAAATGATTAGCACATTCATGATGCACCATTAAATATAAAAATTGAGATCAAGATTGTGTTGTGTGGATTTGTAATTTACTTTCTAAAGAGTTAACTGTCATTTTCGTCCCTGTGGTTTGTTTAAGCCAAATTTCAAATTTGTACCGTTACCGTCCCTAACATTCTTAAAACATGCTAATTCCGTCCAAAAAACTAAGGTTGAATCGAATAATTGGACAAACCATGGGGACAAATATGGCAACTAACTCATGTTTTTTTGGATGGAACGGGCATGTTTCAAGAATATCAGGGACGACAAAATGGTACAAATTTTGAAAGTTGGTCTGAACTGGCATAATTTGACAAACTGCAGGGACGGAAATGACAGTTAACTCCTTTCTAAATCTTAAGTTCAATTATTATGCAGATTTTTTCCTGAGAGAGCCACATCACTTGCATTCTCCGTCCTCAACGAACTTTTAGAGGTAAGTTACGCTTTTTTTTTTTAATTTTCGGCCAAGTAGAAACGTTTTTTCTTAGAAGACGGGTTCAAATATGATTTTTATTATTTACTAATTACGTCTACGATGTGTTTGAATTTACATGTGGGTGTAGGAATTGAGGGCTAGACCATGCCCTGTAGTCCTTGCATCTTTTTCCGGTGGTTCTCAAGCTTGTATGTACAAGGTTTTACAGGTGAGTTTTGTTAACCCAAACAAACTTATTTTTAAACTTTTATGATCACATTAGTAATCTGTCTACTTATGATTCAGATTATCGAAGGTACATGTGAAGCACATCTTAATCTGGTACGTACGTATCCCATGTCTCTTTATTTGTTTATAATAGGGCAAACTACATGTTTACCTGATTTTAGTAACCATCTTTAAATAAGGGGCAAAATAGAAACTGGCTTACATTTTATTACTGATTTAGCAACCTAGTTACATTTTTTACTGATCCTAGCGATAAGTGACTCGTTCAATTACAGGTAGCTGATTTTTGAAAATTGTTTCAGTGGCATCTTTTTCGCCTCGTTTATTTGTATATGTGTATCTGGTGTGACATTTCATTGTTATTTTTAACGACAAATTTCAGAAAAGATCTTGTTTCAAATGTATAAATAATTTTGTTTAAAAGTTAAGTACACGGGAATGGTCCTTCATCCTTGGGGTACGGATGGTCATTTCTTTTCAGAATTTACGGATTTGGTCCCCAAGGTTTGTAAACCATAACACGTCACTAACAGGTGTTAAAAATCTGTTAATTTCATAGGAAATAACCACTTGACCATTATACTTAATTACAAAAGAAGGAATATTTATTATAAAACAGTTAAAACACCGTAACACCCCATGTTCCTTTCTTCTCGTTTAAACAAGCAGTGGTGGGACCAAATCCGTAAATTCTTGAAAGGAAGGACCAAGTCCTTCCACAGTACTATACGTGTAATTAGTTTTTTTTTTTATTAGGCAAATTGGATTTAAATAATCCCAACTTTCTCAATTTGACCGATAATAATCCCAACTCAGTTATTAGCCGACAATAATCCGAACTGGTCCACTTTTGGCCAATAATAGTCCGCCGTTAAAAATAGCTTAACGGAGTTAAGTTTTTTTCCGAATTACAAACTGAATTACAAACTGATGTTTTATGGATTTTGATCAGAACGAGGATACGAGTCGATTTATGTAAAACTTACCTCGAAACGATGCTTCAAACGGCTTGATTTTTGTTAATTGGAAGTTTAAACACCCGAATCAAAGCACCGTTTTCGTCGTTTGGGGAAGTATTTCGTGGTAAATTTTACATCAATCAATTCGTATCCTCGTTCTAATCAAAAGCCCTAAAACATTAGTTTGTAATTCGGCAAAAAACTTAACTCTGTTAAGCTATATTTAACGCAGACTATTATCGGCCAAAAGTGGACCAGTTCGGATTATTATCGGCCAATAACTGAGTTGGGATTCTTATTGGCCAACTTGAGAAAGCTCGGATTATTTAAATCCAATTTGCCTTTTTATTATATATTTTTTCGCATACGCATGTGGCATCTGATGTTGGCATTTGTCAATCAACCAGTGCCGCATCAGCTAAAATGGTTACTAAAATCAATGAGAAATTTTTCTAAAATTGGGAAAAAGTGTTGAGTTCGTTTCTATCTCGTGCAGTTTGCACCTCACCTCTTTACTATGTAGTATGCATGTTTGACTATTTGCCCATACACCATATAATAGAAACAAATGTTATGTGGTGCGAATGGTAAAATAGTAAACAAAATGGTCTACAAAACCCCTCCCGTAAAAAACCAATGGGGTTGATGTCCTTTTCTTTTTTCTTTTGTGAAGGATGATAGTCGTTTAATCATGACCTGCATCTCTGGTCAAATGTATGACTCTGGTCCGGTTAATGTAACCGGTGATTTGGGTGCCCGGTTTGCCCTAAATTCCTCCGTTCTCAATGTGCCCGGGTCATCAAAATTGGTATCAATGGTTGCAAAAGGTGTCACATCGGGTCTAGATGCCATGTTTCTTACTAGATTTGGGTCCCATCGCTCAGAATATTGGCAAACACTTTATTCTTCAGTTGTAAGTTTTTTAATGCACACTTTTTTTTGTGTGTGTTTGGGATTTGCTTATTAAAACTGCTTATCTGTTTATTTCCTTTTGAAATAAGCTACTTGAAACTACTTATTTTTCTTAGAAGTAAGATGATTTGTATGCCAAAAAAAGTTTGTTTTGGACAATTGTACTCTTAGATTGCAAGGAATATAAAAAGGAGACCCTTGTCATATAAGGGTCATCATCATCATCATCATCATACTCAGTAAATCCCACCAATAGCAAAGCTAAGGTAGGGTCTGAGGAGGGTAAGATGTAGACAGTCTTACCTCTACCCCTGTAGGATAGAGAGGCTGCTTCCAGTGAGACCCCCGACTCGATTGTAGTTTTGCATCAAGCCTTGGACATAAGGCACATAACACTTAGCAATCGGGACAAAGACCGATTGGTGCACGTACCCCCTTGTCTTTTGGCTATCAACGCCACTACATGATGCATGATTAATCGCCCATCGCTTTTAACGTTATTTTCACGAAATTAGTAAAATAACGTTAAAATTAGTTCAATTTCACTTTTGCCCCCTAAGCGCACACACATATATACATTATATGTGCACACCGCAAGCGGGGCGTAATAGACAGCCTTATCTACCCTTGTGATTTGTCAAATGATAATTGTATGTTGTGTACAAATCACCTCATGTTTCTATTATAAGCATATTTAGTAGGTGTTTGCTGATTGTTTGCTTATTATATATTGATAAAAACTTCAAACTCTTTATGTCATCCTGTCACAAATAATGACAAAAACAGTTTAGATAAGCAAGTTAAAACACACTCGAAACTCCTTATTGTTGTATTAAAAATGCAAATATGCAGTTTTGATAAGCAGTCCCGAACGCTTAAACACGTGTAAGTTTTTTTGGTTATTGTAACACTCCTTGTTATGTTAATATCTAGGGTTTAGGGGCCCCGTTTCTCATACTGTGTTCGGAAAATGACGAGCTTGCCCCTTATCCAGTTATTTGCTCATTTGCTCAACAAGTACAAGGATTAGGAGGGCATGTTCGACTTATTGGATGGAAGGATTCTCCTCATGTTGGTTAGCTTTCACTTTTGAACTCATATGACTCATTACTAGTCCTATTGTGGTAAAATTCTAAACTGATTTATCTAAAAAAATAATAATAAGTGTGTATATATATATATATATATAAATGTGTGTATATGTTTATATATTATATTTATAATTATTTTTATTGATTTTATTTAAAGATAAAAAAAATTAAAAATTAAAAAACAAAAGAATAAATGGGTAAATTGCCAAAATCGTCCCTGAGTTGACGATACATTTTAACAAAGTTAGTGATTTGGATGGAAATGGCAACAAAAATGAAACGTCAGGGGTCCGGTCACAAAAAATTCTTATTTTGGATGTAAGAGGCAAAAGCGCCCAAACCTCAGGGACGATTTTGGCATTTTACTCTATTCGAATTTAAAGTAACAAGCTTTCAGTTTTTTGTAATTTGAGAATTTGAACGCTATATTATCCGAATCTAAATAGAAATTTGAGGAGAACCGGTTGCCTCATTATCAAGTTTCCGTTTTTACCCTTAGTTAGAGCATTCACAATTGATTCTTTATCCATATCTATATAGTTACATAAAAACAATACTTTTTCTCTCTCCTTTTCAATTAAATAATATTTTTATACCTTTATCATTATCTTTTCTCTCTTCCACTCACAACCGCTTCTAAAAATATTAAAAAATTTATAAGGGGTGAACAATGTTTCCCATATATTTACGATGAACAGTAACATTCCCATATATTTTCTTTCGCAACCACTCAAAACCACAACCATTCCTTATAAATATAAGTAACCTACTCACATATTTTTAGGGGAACCGATGCGAATGCTCTTAATCTTATGACAAAACTACATTATTTGCTTATTGTACTTTTCTGAAGGGTAAAACTGACATTTAGTTATTGTGTCATGCACAATTTGTGCATTTCTAAAACTATGTTCTTTTATCTCATCTACACTTTTTTGTTCTGTCATAGGTCACTACAAGCACAATCCCACCCAATACAGAGCCGCTGTAACCGAATTTCTTGATCACTCAATGTCAATATTTAACCAAAAACTTCAAAAAGTCGGAGAAAGAACCGGCATGGATGGAATGCATGATAAAATATGTGAATTAATATGTGACCTCCAAAAGGCAGCAGTCGATTCAAACCAAAGTCTTAGAAGAGTAGCAACCGGGCCAAATGACCACTTTTTCTTACCAAGTTCAGCCGAGTGTCAAACTACCAAGGAATCGGGATCGTTACATGATGAAGAAAATGAACGAAAATCAACGGTCCATTTAGGGAGACCACCGGGCCTGGGCCCACATAGTGTTCTTGGTCAAGTGTTGTTTGATGTGTGTATGCCTAAAAATGTTGAAGGTTGGGATATTAAGTTTGAAACAGCGAGTAAACGGTCGTCACCTTTAAGACGCATGAGACAATCAAGATTATGAGACAATGAAACTGAAGGCGGGTTTGTAACTTTGTGTGATCAAGTATATGTGAATTTTGGAAGAAAGGGAGGGGGGGGGGGTCTTGTAACGTAAACCGTACGGGTTTGTGATTTTGCTCGAAATGTTTAGCTATGACCAGACTGCGCGTAAGGTGTTTTGTAATAGATAGCATGTTGAGCGTATAGAACACAACTAAAACACTACTACAATGGATTCTCTATACTAAAGAATAATTTAGAGAAAACTAAAGTATACCTTTATATTTAGAGGCTTATATAGTACATCTTTGTATTTTTTTATGATAGAGATATAGATAGAGAGTTGGATGTGGGAGGTTTTTAAAAATAAACAAAGTTTAAAGAAAAATGTTTTTTTTTTTGGTTAAATTTGACGACCTTGTTCAAATCTTACAAATATACATTCAATGAGTTTTTCTTTATAATAAATCAATAGTTGCATAAAAAATTAGCATGAATAAAATGTTTATAATTGTTGCAACTCATCCTCAGCCCATTTTGGCCTGTACTGGCCCATGGGCTCAACAGAGATACATGAAATTGGTAGTAAGACATAATCTCTCCAAAGAACTTGGTGATGGGCAGCCTAAAATTGTCCTCGAAGAAGAAATTGACAAATAGAGTTATGTAGCCGGGCAGAGCATCGGCAGCGGTTTGACTAGCCGCCGGGTAGGTCGCGTCCCACACGTCGGGAAAATCAAACTCATTAATGATATGTTCAAAAGCCGATTCAGGCCACTTCAACGACGACAAACCACCGACTTGCTCCGACATTGGCTCTTCAACCTGCGATGAAGTCAACATCTCTCAAGAGTTCTAGAAATACAATGAAGGTTTCGATGAACACCTTGAAGATTCAAAGTGGATCTTCAAGAATGATGAAGATGAGAGGAAGGTTGAGGGAATTTCGGAAAGAAGGCCGAAAGAAGTGGTAAATCTTCTTACCCTAATCGAGCTATTTATACCCATCACATTTAATACGATGGGTAACCGTGTCACCAATTGCGGTGCAGGCCCAATCACAAGGTGACATGTCAGGCGGCGAAAAGCTGAAAGGACGCCCCACGCGCGCATGGTCGTTACTCGCCTGACACACGGCGAAAAAAGCACTGAAACTATGAGGCTGGAGGGTGTGGAGGCGCCACCCCTGCCACCTCACCTTCAATGGCGCCGGTGGGGCTCCACCACCCAGATCGTCATCTTAAGGGGGGGGGGGGGGCATGGTGGTTTCGCCAAGATGGTAACGGAAGAAAGGGGGCTCCATCGAAGTTGATTGGCTTTAAAGGGGGGGGGGGGGGCTATAAAGCCCCTAGCCACACCCTCCACACCCTACATGTTAAAATAGGGGGCTTTAAAGCCCTTGTGTGACATGGCGGTGAGGTGGCGGTGAGATGGCGTGATAAAGCCCCTAACTACACCCTCTAGCCTGACGACATGCCTTGCACAGTGTCAGCAGTCACACCAACCGTACTTCTCACCAAACCTTATCTTCAAAAGATTCCCTCTTGAAATTCAAACCTTCAACAGGTGCGCAACAAAGTTCCTTTCCCTCCAAAGAAGAAAGATCTCGCGCGCCTTGTGCCGGTGACCAGGTTAGATAGGTAAGAGAGAAAGGACCATGTGCAACACCACATAACATCGAAGGATAAATTTGGTTGCGCCAAGCTACAAAACCAGAAGCAACACTCATCTAGTCCAGAGCTCCACCCACCTGTAGTCCGCGCATGAGAGCATCACTAGACGCGCGCGCGCGCGCGCGGGGGGGGGGGGGGGGGGGCTTGAAGGGGATTGTCCCAAATCCTGCTCAAAGCATTACAAGACATGTGCGCAGAGGATCATACCCAAACTTAACATACTATATTTAGCTAAAACAAGAGCATGCACGCAAGCTCATACTAGCACATGCAGCACAGTGACTGCTAAGACAAGCACAAACAGTACGGATGGCAGGGGCTGCGGCCAATTAGCATGCGCCAGGCTCTGCTCAGACAACTCCCACGACGATCAATTGTGCATGAGACTAGGAGAACCCATCACTTCTCCTCCTTGCAACAATACTTATTCTCACGTCGGAGGACGGTTATAAGGAGAACCCATCACCTCTTCTCTTTACAACGAGTCTCGTGGTGTTTTGTTTTACATATCATAGTCCAATCATTACCAAGAAAAGATTGAAGGATTAATCCATGTTGACAAAATGAGTCCCATCAAAATAAACCTTTTGAATTTAGACTTAGTGATTTTCTTCATACACTTAAAAATCAAAATCTATTTTGTTTTTGAGTAAACTGCCAAAATGGTCCTGAGGTTTGGTCACTTTTACCACTTTAGTCCAAAACTCAAACCTTCTGAATCTGGGTCCCGGTGGTTTCAATTTTGTTGCCCTTTTTATCCAAAAGCAAAATCTGATCAAAATTTTCAGTTAACATTCAATTTTTTTGTCATTTTCCTCCCTTTTAATGAAGGACAAAATTGTCAAATTTTTTCCTATGGGGTAGAGGTAAGGCTGTCTACATCTCACCCTCCTCAGACCCTACCTTAGCTTTGCTATTGGTGGGATATACTGAGTATGATGATGATGATGATGTTATAATAAAACGTTAAAAGACTATTTTACCTATCATTAAAAGGGAGAAAAAAGACAAAAAAACTGGATGTCAACTGAAAAATCTGACCAGATTTTGATTTTGGATGAAAACGATAACAAAATTAAAATCAAAGGAAACCAAATTCAAAATGTTTAAATTTTGGATTAAAACGACAAAAGTTCTCAGCACCATTTTGACAGTTTACTTTTGTTTTTTCAAAACCCTTAAAAATTGGCTCCAAAATCATCGTTTCATATCAGTGTGATGATTTCCTTACATTACCAACATCCCATCAATCAAGTTTAAATCTCTTTCCATTTCCTTCGTCTTCTTTTCAAACGGTAATATTTCCTCCATTTTTCCACCCTGTTTTGCCTCTGCTTCAATGGCGATTCCCCACCCTTCACCCACCACCAAAACCCCTTTGTCTTCCAAGGTATTATTAACTTCTAGTATTTCTCTTTTTGTTCTTATCAGAGTATTAACTAAATGTGTTTGTTTGCAGACGAAAACAGTGATAAAGAAAAGACTATTACAGAAAAAAGCTACGAATGTTAAGCAGAGGGATAAGAAAGTGAGATCCTTTGTCTCTTTTCTTTGTTATTTTCAGTTAAGCATTTTGGTGAACACCTTGTGTGCGCTCATGAAACTAAAAATATCTGCTTAACGAATGAACTGAGCCAGTTTCCGCTTGAGCTCCAAGTTATAACGAGCCGAAGTCTAAGTTCAAGCTAGGCTTGTAAAAAGCTCGAGCCATCTCGTTTAAGCTAAAGTTAGCATTTACTGTTTATTTTATTAGTTTATGTGGCGAAGCTTGAGATTTCCGACCGGGGGTGGAAGTCACTGAACATAAAAATTTCTATAAAACCGGGGGTCGAAAACGTATATACCCAAAAATTTCTATACGAAAACTCCATACTCTCCACTACTGAGCGAAAAGTTCGGGGGTTGGCCGCCCCCTGCCGCCCCTTAAAAGCTTCGCCCATGATAATTTATATTTAAATTAATATTAATATTAGGATTGTTTCTAATGGGCTCATGTACTATGTTATCTGGGCTTACAACTGATAAATTGAATACTATCTTAAACATTTAATTCTGGGCTACATTTAAACGAGCCAAACGAGCGAGCTAAAGTATGCTTGAGCTTGGCTCGTTTACAAACCGAGCAAGCTAAGCCCGGCTAGTTTTTATAAACAAGCTAATTTGAGAGAGCTTCGAGTCCAACATTACATCCATCAGTACAAATGTCCTCTTATTTGCAAACTTGTAGTGTTCTTTTATAATTTCTTTGCATCTCTAAATAACAAAAAGTCAATGCAGTTTGTTTCAACAGTCAACCAATCAGTTTGTTACTATTTTCAACCTTTTTGATTTGGGAAGAGTCAAAATTCTGTATGTGTATATTGTATAACATTAGTATATCAGAAATCAAATTGTTACTAATATTGCTTGGATCAATTTTATCATTTACTCATGATCATAGTTGTTAAAAGCC
The DNA here is from genome assembly GCA_030545235.1 of Helianthus tuberosus. NCBI lineage: Eukaryota > Viridiplantae > Streptophyta > Magnoliopsida > Asterales > Asteraceae > Helianthus > Helianthus tuberosus. The sequence goes on along the minus strand of CM060428.1, from coordinate 2,240,281 downwards.
ATGGCCTCTTGCGCCAGGGCCCAATTTCCTAGCAAGGCGAGGCAATTGCGCTTTAATTCTTCAGGTGATGGTTCATGTGCACATTTTAGTGAGATTCCTAGATTCTGGAGAGTTTCTAGCCAAATTCTCTAAATTCTGGCAAGATTCCAGCTAGATTTCTACTTTTATCTAACGAAAACTATTTGTCTACACTAATAAACTAGCATTTATAACTTTTGGTACTAAATAGACGATATAAAATGTTATATTATAGCTTTAGTTTTATTTTATTTGAAGAATAGTATTAATTTTCTGTTATATAAAAATATTTTATGTTTTTTTTGCTGTGCGCTTTTTTTTTTCTCAGGCCCGCGCTTTCTTTTGCGCCTTGCACCTAGGCCACATGCGAGACCTATGTACCTTGAGTGCGCCTAATGCCTTTAATAACTATGCTCATGATAAATAAAAATGTTACTTACTGTAAATAATCTTCAATTGTTGCTAATTTTCTCAGGTGAGTTTTGATCTTGCATCCAACTTAATAGTAAGGTTAGTTCACAGTCTGTAAATGTTCTTTAGTAGGTTCATAACTTCATATAACTACCGGTGTTTGCATGTTTGGGATTACTTATCTAAACTGCTTATTGGAAAAGCCAAATAACAAATATATAGTTTTAATATGCATCCTGAACACCTCATTATTGGATTATTTCTAACTATGCATTTGATTTATTGTGCAAAACATCAAGCTATGACCCAAAGTCAGCTAATTTGGCCCGAGCCCCTGATTCAAAGGCCAAGTCAGCAGCTATTGAGCGGGCCAACGAGGTTCAAGCAAGCCTACCATCTGAAATACCTAGTTTTGTTAAACCTATGCTCCCATCACATGTTACTGGTGGCTTTTGGCTTGTAAGTTTTACTAGTTTATCATAAAGAATAGTGTCATCTTTTTCTAAATATACTCATACATGTATTAAAACTACTTCATAGGACACCCAAGTATGTATATTATTTCGATCATTCAAAATATAACAAAAAATTACCTTAAAATTTTTCAGAATAAATATTATCCAACTATGAATGAACAACTACAATATTCCACCGTGTTTGTAACTGCATTTTGTATAAATGAAACCAAATGCATACTTTGATGACTTGTAAAGTAGTTACAACCTTGGTTTTAAAATGCGCGCATAATGCGTGATGCATCGCATCATCAAGTGATGTGATGCGCTGCGATTACATGATGGGAGGAGGATGTGCGCTCCTGATGTGCTCGCATGATGCACACATATTTCTGAAATCGACCACCATAGAGTAAAATTGTACAATGAGCTTGTAGAATGTGCTTAACAAGCTTGTACAATGAGCTGATGAAGTTGTTAAATGAGTTCTTACACATATTACTTGTACCTTTTGCGTAGACTACTTGTACACTTAAGAGTTCAAGGCTTGTTTTGGTTACATTGAACTTCTTTCATGGTACTAGAGTTATTGATGCAGTTTTGGAAGCGATCAAATGACTCAAGAAACAATTGATAATCAAAGACGATAAATCGAACCAAAGGTTCCAAGAACAAAGTTCTTTATATTAATAATCAACCAAAAACTAACTAAACAATAAACCCTAGCTCCCTATTTATAATGAATAAAATAGATAAACTTGGAAATTCAAATCCCCACAAAATAGGAAACTAAATAAAAACATTAAAATTCAAATAATCAAAGATTATAAATTATTTGGATTTGACTCAAGATGCTCCTGCATCATACTCCTCCTCTTCGAAAAAAACTCGTCCTCGAGTTTAGTCTTCCGTATCAAAACCACCTGGGTCGAAGGGGACATCAATCCGATTCAAATGTATTATTATTATTATTATTATTATTATTATTATTATTATTATTACGACCCGCCTAAATAGCTCACCTTTATGAGTCGTCTTGCTCGACTCTAGACTTGTACCACCTGGGTCGAATGGGGCATTCAACCGTCTCCTGATTACTGTAGGCTCGACTTTCGTGGAGGATTAGACCCCGTAACTGGAGGTCTATGGCTAACCGATACTGCACACCATCATTTAGCTATTGCAATTCTTTTTCTAATAGCGGGTCACATGTATAGGACCAACTGGGGCATTGGTCATGGTCTAAAAGATATTTTAGAAGCTCATAAAGGTCCATTTACGGGCCAGGGCCATAAAGGCCTATATGAGATCCTAACAATGCTCAATTATCTCAACCCGAACTAGAAACTCATATGGTTGTAAACCATAGAACTCGTTGCATTCTTTCAGAACATGGCTAATGAGTTTAACAACCCTTTTCCCACTATTTTCAACCTCGATGTTTGGTCCTTGACTAATATCACTTTTATTTAGAATTTCTAATATGTTTGCTTCACACGAAAACTCATCATAATTATGGTAACTCTCAACAACAATATTTTCCTTGGATTGGTGTTTCAAAAATTTCAAGTCTCCATAATATTTGGTATATTCCGAAGACTTTGCATGAGATCCCTCCGCAAATTCATCACCATAGGAATGATCCAAAGCATTCACATTATTACGAGATACCCTTTTTGAATTAGTAATATTTAAATTAACCAAGCTAACCTTTGAAATTTGTGGATCAGCCAAGGAAATCGCATGACCACCGCCAGCGATCTTATCAACACCATCCTTAGCCATCACCTCGCCAAAGGGAGTCACTGCAACACCACCATTTTCTACCGATGTAACACCTTCAACATTATGACTTTTGGAACCCAATTCATCACCCGGTAAGTACCGATCACCACCGGTAACCCAAGAATACCATTCCTCATCCACGTATTCGTCATATACGGGAGGATAATCATAGATAATGTCACTATTGGTAGGATGCTCCTCATCCCCGGACAACTTATCCCTGACGGGTTTTTCCGGTTCCGTTTCCTTCCACGATGACGAGTCCTCAAGATCCCGGATCCTTTGCTTGAGTCGTATGATCTCGTGTTGTAACTCGATATCTCTGACTCGTTGCCGAAGTCGCATGATCTTAAGATCCCGTGGGTCGGAATCAACTCTGTCGTTGCCTCGGTCGGCGGTTCTACGAACAGGGTGTCGTCGATCTTCTCCACGAGCACGTGAAACAAACATACTTCTGTCGTTGCCTCTGTCGGCGAATCTACGATCGAGCAAGTATCTTCCTCCACGCAGAGCCATTTGAGAACCAAAGCTCTGATACCACCTGATGCAGTTTTGGAAGCGATCAAATGACTCAAGAAACAATTGATAATCAAAGACGATAAATCGAACCAGAGGTTCCAAGAACAAAGTTCTTTATATTAATAATCAACCAAAAACTAACTAAACAATAAACCCTAGCTCCTAATTTATAATGAATAAAATAGATAAACTTGGAAATTCAAATCCCCACAAAATAGGAAACTAAATAAAAACATTAAAATTCAAATAATAAAAGATTATAAATTATTTGGATTTGACTCAAGATGCTCCTGCATCAGCTATTTTGTCGTATTTATTTATTTTAAACCCTAAACTTTTAGTGTTTAAAGTTATCAAGTTAAAATATTATCCTAAGTACTCTATTAAATAGCAATCGCCTCGCATACGTGATGCGGCCGCATCACACATCACGCATTGCGCATCGGCTTTTGGGATCAAAACGCATCGGAGCGCATCATGCATTTTAAAACCAAGGTTACAGCATGTTAGTGTCTTGACAAAAAACGTATAACTGTTTAAACATTATGTAAAGCTTATATGTGTTACATGTGACAGGGACTTCCCAAGAAATTCTGTGATGCACATCTGCCAAAACAAGATGAAACGGTTGTGTTACTGGATGAAAACGATCAAGAATTTAACACAAAGTTTCTTGTTGATAAAACTGGATTAAGTGGCGGCTGGAGAGGGTTTTCTATTGCTCATAATTTGCTTGAAGGAGATGCTCTAGTTTTTCAGTTGGTTGACCGTTGGAAATTTAAGGTAAAAATGTCAACATTTTTCATTATAAATGTAAAAACTTATGAATTGGTAAAAGAAGGAAATTGAATTATATATATGTTATGTGTAGGTCTACGTTGTACGGGTTAATTGTGTAAATGAAGTTGATGGAGCTCTTGCCCTTCTAAGTTTGGTTCCTTGTGGCATTAAAAATGATTCGAAGAAAATCCAAAATGCTGAAGAAATGGATATCGATTTACCTAAACAACATATACAAGAAAACAGTTTAGTAGTGTCTGATCAATCATCCGATGACAGTTATTATTCAGATTCACCAGTTTCCGAGGGACTCAGATTCTCACAATCTGTTCTTCAGTTCAAGGAAATCAAGAACATTGACGATTTCAGTATCGTTGTGGACGATTTAGTCATAGATTCTGAGATACCGAAACATTTTCAAGTCAAATACTATGATTTATGTCATAGTCAAAAGACATATCTTCATGAAAACCTCTTGAAAGGTCTAAATGTAAAACTAGCAGTTGGGGTAATTCTTGAAACCATTACCATCGCTGATGCAATCAGAGCTTGTAAAGTCGGCATTACTCGTGATGATTTTGACATATGGGATAAAACCCTTAAAGCCTTTGAAGAGATGGGTATGCAAGTCGGGTTTTTAAGAGCCCGGATTAGTAAGCTTGTTGGGCTTTTGTTTGACTCTAACAAGCTTTTGGAAGCAAAAAAGATTGAGCAAGTGAAGGCAGAAGATGAGATGAGAATCATGAGTAAAAAGCTTTGTGGGATTAAAGATGTGATCAAGAATCTTGATGTTGAGATTGAAACTCTAAAGCTAACAGGAAAGGATATTGAAACAGTCTTCTGTAGAGAGGCTAATGCACCTTGGTGACAATCTTGTTTGAAGATGCAGTTTTGTGGGCATAAAGACATTAACTTTTGTGGGAATGGTTCAAATTTTGCATACGCTCTCGCTTGATGATGACGTGGCATTCTGGCGATGACGTGGATCGTTGCATGTACATTAGGATGGGACTATGAATGGTGCAAGTGTTGTAATATAACATGTAATTGCAACTTGTTATCTCAAAGCTGGTTATCCTTGTACTATTAATTAAAAATGTTTGAATGCTTATTATGGTGCCGTATAAATGTTCATTCCCTTGTAACTGTAATACACTAATACGTACGTAACTGTGTAAATCAACAAAGCACTTGGCTAAAGTTATTATGCGGTTTTCACAACACTTTTAAACTTGTGTTTGTATTAAATATACATGGTAAATACTTAATTAAAAGTAAGAGAATAATATGGATCGTTGTTGTGACACGGTTTTTTTTTTTTTTTTTTTTTGTAACGGTGAGAATTTTGAACTAGTTTCACACCCTCTCGAACAGAGAGGCCTAACCTCACTCTGGCCAGGCTATGTTGTCTTAACCTGGCACACGCTGACGTCAGAGTTTGGCTAACAGCGTTCCCCAGGAAACCTTATGACACGTTGAAATTTGAATTTCGTTTATATTGTAAAATGAGTAAAGAAAATACGAAGGGAGAGCGAAATGAGTTAGAGAGGTTCCCTCTTCCTTCATGCGACTCATATAGATGTTGCATCTAAATCAAGATACATTTCCATTGTTGGCGGTAATTCCCGACTCATCACAAGTTGGTGATGGGAAAGGGTGACAAAGGAGTTCAAGTCACAAGTCAGTGAACTTGGGGGATCAATGTTGACAAGTCGGTCATAGTTGGTTAAGTTTCCAAATTATGTTATAATTATATTTGGTAATGTCTTGGTGACCAAGTGGTTAGCCTATATAAACCAAGATAGGGTTAGACATTATTAAGAGACAAGAGAAGAGATAAACCGAGTTATAATTTATGAGTTATTGTAATCAAGTTTTTTGAGTTATATTTTCTTGGTTATAATAAAAGTTCGTGGAGAGTTATTCCATTCGTTCTTGTTCTTGTGTTTGATTATTCGATTGGGACTTGATCCATCTTATAAGACCTAGGAGTATTTATCCTTTAACACCTTTTGTCTTCATCTTCTTAATAGCTTTTGACATGCAGGTTCTAGACTTTCTCGACTGTCCCATCATTTCTTGGTCCCAAAGTTTTTCCGGAGAGGTAGTGACATCCTCCCCCCTTAGGCTGCGTCTTGGTATCACCTTTGTTTATGGAACGATAGGGTGCTTTATCCTTTCCTTGTAGGGGAGACGGTTATGGGCTTATCCTCATCCTAATCTATCTTTAACCTGTTCATATTACGACGCATACTGTGTTGTTGCGGTTGAATTTGCTGGTTTATGCTTCTATTATGAAATTCTACACATCTTCGTGTTTAGCATTTTTCTTGTATATTTCATATCTTTTTTTGAAAAACTTGTATTAAAGTCCAATGCGCCCAATTTGTGAAACCAAACCGTTATTTTGGTGTTTAATAACCAATAACTGTTACTAACGGTTTGGCTCATGGTTTAACTAGATAACCATCAAAACCAGGTCGTGAACACCCCTTCTAACGACGATGTTCAGCCCAGAAGACCTCCCTTTGCGACTGATCCCCTTAGAGTGAAACCCATGATCACCGTGTCTCTCTCTCTTAGTCATTTCCAACCGCTGCTTATCTCATTGATGTTTCCTCAAAGCTTCTACGTTTCATCCAGAGGGAGACGCTGGGAGCAACCGAACCTTCATCAAAAGTACCACATTTGTTCATCATTTTTTATCCAACGGATGTCCTCGCATAGATCTACCCTTATCTCCTTCTTATGTTGTTTACACATACCTATTATAACACATTAGGCAAATCTATGATCGTTTTTAATTGTTAGTGAAGAGATACCGGCTATTAGGAATTCCCCGCCTCAACATCATCAACGCATTTTGGGCGTAATAGTTGTACACGAGATGAAAACTCAATAAGGAATCATGTTTGGGTGGGAAGTTTCTACTCGTGCAACCAAAAACAAATTCGTAAGCTCCTAGTGGGCAAGAGAGACAGTGTTGGTTGGTATGATATGTTAGATGTTATAAATTTATAAATGAATGAAATTAGAGCCCTCCCTATTCTATTATGTGTACAATAGTGGGGCAAACCCCATGGGGGGTCGATGAGTCCCAAGTGGGTGTTTGTAACACCTTATGCAAAACCCAACTCATTATGTTCTATTCTATACTAATTAAAGATACTAGGCCATAAGGAACGACTCGCCTCTAATATCACTAACACATATGGATCTTGTGAATGAGAGAAGAGCTTCCTAGCTGGATGTACTCGGATGGGTTACCTCGTGGGAAGTTTCCCTTGGGGCAACTAAATACAAACTCGTGAGCTATTTATGGACAATATTAGTTGGTATGAGGGACTAGGGATGATCATTTGGTGCTGAGTACCGGTACCGAAACTTTTGGTACCGGCAGTACTGGTAAAATACCGATTTTTACCTTAAAATACCGGTACCGTATCGTACCGAACATTTTTGGTACCGGTACCCGGTTTTGACGATTTTCAGTATCGATACCGGTTCGGTACAGTCCCACAGACGAGATGAATAAAATAAATTTGCCGTTAAAAAAAGAAGGCTGAAATTTGACCTTTCAAGAAAGCAAATCCACAACTTGTGACCTAGTGGTAGGGATGCTTGGGTTCTTCAATGGAGACCCAAGTTCAATCCTACTTGTAGGGCGGCCTAACAACCCGTGCCATCGCTTGAGTCCCAAATTTTTAAAGGGGCCGAAAGGTTTCTATAAGCTTTTATATATATATATATATACACACACACTAAATTATATATTTAATATATGCATCCACTTATTATGTAAAAAAGTGTTGGTGGTGAGATGGAAAAACTATCTCAAGATAATGTAATGGTCTCAAGTTCAAGTTTTGGCTCCACCACCAAGGTTTTATTTTTTAATTCATTTCCCCTTGACCACAATTTTGAGCCCAATTCTTTTTTGTCGACTGAGGCCTAAATTTTTATAAGAGTTCTTAGGACGGCTCTGCCCACTTGTGTCACTTTGATAGATTAGACAATGATGGATAGAGCCGAGCCTTCTTGCAAAGGTGTCAAGTTATATCCTGAGCCCACCTGGGTGTTCGTTCCATCGTGTGTTACGCCAGAGAGTGTTAAGCTCTTGTGATGGCATAACGTCTGTCAAGTGGCAGTCGGCGGTATGGTTTTGCGGGGAACGTCCAATCCAAACTTTAAAGCTAGCGTGGGCCTAGTTAATACAACATAGTTTGGTCAAAGTGGGAGTCATTCAAAAAAATAAAAAATACCTCAGAAATACTTGATGTGACTCAACAATCAGAGTTTCATCTCCCCATACAACGTCCATAAAATCCTGACATTACCAAAACCTCTTTCCATTTTAAATCAAACGGTAACCTATCTTCCATTTTTATTCTCCTCCTGTTTTGTTGAGTTTTAATGGCGATTGCCCCCAAATCTACACCCACCAACACAACCTCTTTGTCTTCCAAGGTATTATTTACATTCCATTCACTGCCTCCAAATATTTTTAATCTTACCTGTTTGTTTGTTTGTTTGTTCTGTTTGCAGTGCAAACGGACAAAGGCATTGGCGATTAAGCAAAGGGTTTTGAAACTCAAAGCTAATAGTCCTAGGCAAAGGGTCAGTCAGACATTTTGGTGAACACCTTTCGTGCACTCAAACATCTTACTAATATTCTTAAAAACTAAAACTATTTGGGTTTTGTTAGGATGATTCCCGGTTCAAATCTGCTGCGATTGATCGAGCCAGTGAGGTGCAAGCAAGCCTCCCATCTCAGCTACCGGCTTTCGTTAAGTCTATGCTTCCTTCACATGTTACTCGTTGCTTTTGGCTGGTAACTTCCTTACTTTATTCAAATCGCTTTTCCAACCAAACCTCATTTGCATTGAGTTTTCAAAGTCGAATAAACGGAAAACCAACCCGATCAACACTCTTAAGCAATGTGAAAATGTTATTTGTGCTACATATGTGATTTAACCAGGGGCTTCCCAAGAGATTCTGTGATTTGCATCTGCCAAAACATGATGAAACGATTGTGTTGGTGGATGAAAATGAACAACAATTCAACACAAAGTTTCTAGCTGACAAGACTGGATTAAGTGGGGGCTGGAGAGGGTTTGCAAATGCTCATAAACTGCTTGAAGGAGACTGTCTGGTTTTTCAACTGATTGACCAATGGAAATTTAGGGTACATGACTGCTCGTTTAACTTATGAGAGCTTGAGCTCGTCTCGTTTCAAACTCGAATTCTAAAGCCTGAGCTCAGCTTGTGAGATTGGGCTCGGCTCATTTATTAACTAACTATATATATATATATATATATATATATATATATATATATATATATATATATATATATATATATATATATTATGATTTATATTATAACATAATAGAAATTACGGAAACTGGATTTTAATAATCCAAATTATGACCTATTTGGCCGATAGTAATCCATACTAGTAATGTGACCAGTTAGGCTATAGGGTGTGGTTGGAGCCCCATGGGCTTTATCAAGTCCACCTAAGCTCCACGTCAACGCCACCTAGTATCCAACTCAGCCATGGAGCCCCCTTTAAATTGCAGGGTGTGGATGGAGCCCCCTATTAACCAAAATTAAAAAAAAAAAATCATTGGTTTAGATCATGGTCCCCACCTGACAGCGCCCCTCTCTCTCTCGTTAACATGTTGGCGACACCACCATGGCGCCCCCCCTTAAAGATGGCGGTGTGGTTGTATAGCGCCCCGGGGCGCTATAGATGGTGATGTGGCGAGGGTGGCGCCCCCACACCCTCCAGCCTTAGTGAAACACAACTTTCACTTTTGTTGCCGAGGGTAGTGCCAATCTCAAGGAAAAGTAACTTTTTATGCCCACAATGAACAATTGATTGACTTTTATCGCAATAATCAAAATTTTGTAAATTGTTTTGAAACAAAATAAATGAAAAAGAATTTACTTATCTGTTAGTGGCAACAAACGTGAAACTTAGGAGTGTCATTGGTCACATTTTCAGTACAAATTTAGATTATCAAAATTGAATTTGCCTATAACTTATTTAGCTAATTTTATCATAATAATAGTTAGTAGTTGAATACATTAAAAAAGTTATATAATAAGAAAGGCTCCATTAAGCTCTCGAGCTCGATAAATTTGAGCTTTTAGCTAGCCAATCTCAAGTAGCTCACGTGCGACTTGTCTTCTTTTCACCCAAATTGACCCATTGTCAATGTAATGTTTAATGAAAGTGTAAAGTAGCTTTAATATTTTATTTTGTTTCATGCAGGTCTACATTATAAGGGTATGCAACTATGCCTTCTTAGTGAAATTTCGTGTTTTTCAGTCCGATTTGGATAATTATTTACAATCGATTGTCTGCAGTGTAAACAGAAGTTTAAGCAGAAGGTTATGAAAATCAAAGCTACGAATCCTAGGCAAAGGGTCAAGACAGTGAGACCCCTTTTAGTTTCTTTTGTTGTTTTTAGTCAAACATTTTGGCGAGTAGCTTCTGCACATTTTGACATCTTAATCATAAAAAACATATAGTATTGAAAAATATGACTATTTGGGTTTTGTCAGGAAGAAAATCGTGATTTACACTCCAAATCTGCTGCTTTTAATCGAGCCACCGAGGTGCAAGCAAGCCTCCCATCTGAGCTACCAAGTTTTATTAAGTCTATGCTCCCTTCACATGTTGCTGGTTGCTGTTGGTTGGTAAGTTCATTACTCTATCATCAAATATTGTAACTTAATTTAATATTCATTAAGGGTAAAATAGTCATTTAGTAAGAGTTTTTAATGAAAAGGGGAAATATGTAATATATATGGGTTAGGGAGAGGAAATATGTAATAGTTTTTTTTATTTGGGGAAATACGTAATGAAGCAACATAGGAGGAGGGGAGAATATGTAAAAATCCCTTGTATATATAGGTGAGTAAATCCGTTTTCTAAAAAAATATTGTTATTTTTTTTATTTATTACCATTACAAAACAATCAAATTGGAAAAAAAAAATTTTGGTTTTCGATTTTCAAATCGAATATGAGTTTGGGAATCTCAAAGCAGATCGACCCGAATAACCTGAATTCGAACGATAGATTTTTAGATCTTTTTTCAAAATAAAAATTGAAGTTCTTTGCTAATTTATTCATTCAGATAGACACGAATTCGAATGAGCAGTATGAAAATCTTATTTGTGCTGCATTTGTGATTTAACGGAAAACCAACCCAATCAACACCTCTAGACTCTTAAGCAGTATGAAAATTTTATTTGTGCTGCATTTGTGATTTAACCAGGGGCTTCCCAAGAAATTCTGTGATATGCATATGCCAAAACATGATGAAACAATTGTGTTGGTGGATGAAAATGAACAACAATTCAACACAAAGTTTCTAGCTGACAAGACTGGATTAAGTGGGGGCTGGAGAGGGTTTGCAAATGCTCATAAACTGCTTGAAGGAGACTGTCTAGTTTTTCAGCTGATTAACCACTGGAAATTTAGGGTATATGACCCATTTTCATTGTGTTGTTTACTAATGAAAGTTTAAGAGTTGGAAATTTTAAGCTTTAATATTTTATTTTGACTTTTGCAGGTCTACATTGTAAGGGTATGCGGTCTGAACGAAATCGACGGGGCGCTTGGACTATTAAACTTGGTTCCTTGTGGCAGGAATGTTTGTAAGTTGCTTTTAAAATAATTATGATTATATTCTTACTCCTGGATTTTTTCCAAACGCGGATTTGAGACTGTAGCATGAAGATAACCCATTAGAGGGGTCCCGAGGCTGTAGCCCTTGACCACCAGAGGGATAAATAGACTGGTTAGGCCCAATGGGCTGATCCAGACAGTGAGCCCAATACATGGGATACGTCATGTCACGGAGTTATCTTTTGATCCCCGTGTGGCATCCCCATTTCCCTGGGGGATAAGCCACTCCATCCCGCTCTTGATCTGGGGCCTTGTCACATAAACACGACTAGGCACGTACACCTTCTTAATCCGTTGAGGCCGTTCCTGATAAAGTCCCGGACTAACCAGTAAACCCAAGCGTTCAAGTACAACCCATAGCATAACGACCTTCGAACATTTGACCCGTGACACTTCATCTATGAACAAGCTAAATAGACAAGCTTTAGAAGATTTGTATGCATCTTTACCGTTTCCAATTATGATATACTTTTATTAAACTGAATCTCCCTCTTGAACTTGATCAGATGAACATCAAATAAAAAATGACTCAAATAATCTTCAAAAAGCTGAGGATATGGATATTGATCTACACAAACAAAATGTGGAAGAAAACAGTCTATTAGTGTTTGATCAATCAGAAGACAACAGTGACTATGCAGATTCACCAGTTTCCGAAGGACTCAGATTCTCACAATCTGTTCTCCAGTTCAAGGAAATCAAGAACATTGATGATTTCAGTATCGTTGTGGACGATTTAGTTATAGATTCTTTGATACCGAAACATTTTCAAGTCAAATACTATGATTTATGTCACAGTCAGAAGACATATCTTCATGAAAACCTCTTGAAAGGTCTCAATGTAAAACTAGCAGCTGGGGTAATTCTTGAAACCGTTACAATCGCTGATGCAATCAGAGCTTGTAAAGTTGGCATTACTCGTGATGATTTTGACATATGGGATAAAACCCTTAAAGCCTTTGAAGAGATGGGTATGAAAGTCGGTTTTTTAAGAGCCCGGATTAGTAAGCTTGTCGGGCTTTTGTTTGACTCGAACAAGCTTTTGGAAGCAAAAAAGATTGAGCAAGAGAAGGCAGAAGATGAGATGAGAATCATGAGTAAAAAGCTTTGTGGGATTAAAGATGTCATCAAGAATCTTGATGCTGAGATTGAAACTCTAAAGCTAACAGGAAAGAATCTTGAATTAGTCTTTTGTAGGGAGGCTAATGCACCTTGGTGACAATCTTGTTTGAAGATGCAGCTTTGTGGTATAAAGACATTAACTTTTTGTGGGAATGGTTCAAATTTTTGGCATACACGGCTCGCTTGATGATGACGTGGATATTTTAGCGTGCTTGTTGGCGAACCCATGGATCGTTGCATGTACATTAGGATGGGACCATGAATGGTGCAAGTGTTGTATGGTTGTAATATAACATGTAATTGAAACTTGTTATCTCAAAGTTGTTTAAATGCTTATTATGTTTCTATCTTCTCATCTCCCTCATAATTTTTTTCAGGGATCATCATAATAATAATAACTTTGTTAGTATGATAGTCAATTGATATTTACAAATAAATAGGTTTTCAAACTTTTAGGTTTATTATTTTTTTCAAACTTTTAGGAGAGGTCCCAAGTTTAAACCTCGAGCTCAGGCTCGATAAGGCTTGGCTTATTCAAGTTTTTTTCAATTTGATCTCGAGTAGCTCGCGATCCACTCGACTTGTTTGCACCCTTGTGCAAGTTAGGGGTGTGCACGGTTCGGTTCGGTTATTAGCATTATCCGTATCCGTAACCGAAGTCATCAGTTAATCGGTTCGGTTAATTCGGTTAATTTGTCGGTTTTCGGTTCGGTTCGGTTAATTTTCAGTAACACCACACTTGTTAAGGGGCAAAATTTTGTGTTTAGCAGGATAGGGTTTGCCATTCAGAAAGGGGTAGCGGCGCAGCTTGTTGCCCGTCTACCTGTCATTAGTTTGTAATCGTATTGTGTTTTTAATGAAGTGATCACCATTGATCTTTCATAGTGTACTAAATAAAGGCTATATAATTTCATTTCAAAAAAAAAAAAAAAAAGTTAATAACCAATTCAAACAAGGGCTCATTTTTTGCTTAGAAATACATGTAATGGAGGTATAAATACATGAAATGGATGTATAAATAAATAAAATGGAGGTATAAATGCATGAATAGATGTTTAAATACATAAAATGGAGGTATAAATAAATTAAATGAAGGTATAAATAAATGAAATGAAAGCATAAATAAATGAAATAGAGGTATTATTACATGAAATGAAAGTATAAAACATGAAATAGGGGTATAAAAGCTAGAAATATATAAAAAAATAAAGGATTCGGTTCGGTTCGGTGAATTTCGGTTAACCGATGGTAAAAAAAAAATCCGTTAACCGACTTTCGGTTAATTCGGTTTCAGTTAATTTCGGTTAGGTTTTGTCGATTTTCGATTCGATTTAGTTTAACGGTTCGGTTATTGCACACGTCAGTGCAAATGTTAGCCATTTTTTAAGATAAAAAGGCAAATCAAAGCACAATTGCTCTCATGTAAATTATTATTTACTTAAAAAAAGAAGTTAAAAGTTAAAACCATTTTAAAAACCAAATGTTTCTTTCTTTGTTTCAATGGCGATTGCCCCCAATAAAACCTCTTTGTCTTCCAAGGTATTTACTATCCATTCACTGCAATTATTATTAATCCCTGTTTGTTTGTTGACAAGGCAATGGCGATTAAGCAAAGGGTTTTCAAAATCAGTCCTAGCCAAGTGAGACCCTTTTCTTTTCTCTGTTATTTTCAGTCAGACATTTTGTCGAACACCTTTCGTGCATTATTATTATTCTTGAAAACTAATACTATTTGGGTTTTGTTAGGATGAAACTTGTGATCCGCGGTCCAAATCTGCTGCTTTTGATCGAGCCAGTGAGTTGCAAGCAAGCCTCCCATCTCAGCTACCGAGTTTCATTAAGTCTATGCTTCCTTCACAAGTTACTCGTTGCTTTTGGCTGGTAACTTCCTTACTTTATCATCAAAATATAATAGTTTAACTCATAATAAGACCGTGGGGTATGGTGGGCGTGGATTACGGGGTATGGTGGGGTTTGGTGCGTCCACGTGGATTATGGGGCACCCAATACCGAAACCCAATTTCATAGGGGTATGGTGGGCTTGGCTGGGGTGGCGTGGCCAAGCCACATCATTATATATATATTTTTTTTAAATTCATGCCCAACGGCTAGCCCAACAGCTAGCCCAAACGGCTAGTAGTCTTGGCCAACGAGGTTCCGCCATGTCATGTTCGTAGCCCCGCCCAACGCCCGGGCTGAAACCCCCGCCCAAGGGGCCACGCCGAAACCCAAGCCCACCCGGGGTGGTGGCGTTGGTGTTTGTACCCAACCCCCGCCCCATACCCCATAGTCTAAGCAAGAAAATCTTACATGTGATTTAACCAGGGGCTTCCCAAGAGATTCTGTGATTTGCATATGCCAAAACATGATGAAACAATTGTGTTGGTGGATGAAGATGACCAAGAATTCAACACAAAGTATCTTGCTCACAAAACTGGATTAAGTGGGGGCTGGGGAGGCTTTGCAAATGCTCATAAACTGCTTCCAGGAGATGCTCTAGTTTTTCAACTCATTCATCAATGGAAATTTAGGGTATGTCACCCATTTTCATTACAATGTTTACTAATGAAAAGTTTAATTTTTTAAATTGTTATTTGTAGGTCTACATTGTAAGGGTATGCGGCAGTAGTCTGAATGAAACCGATGGGGCGCTTGGGCTATTAAACTTGGTTCCTTGTAAGTTGCTTTAAATATAATTATCATTATATGTATGCTTATCAAGTACACTTGCTCATAGTGTGTGCTAGAGAGAGTAGGGCTGGTAAATCGCGTCTTAACGGGTTTAACAAGTATTTGACGACGCGAACAACACAAGTTCTAAACATGAATACGACTCATTTAACTAATCGGGTTTTAGGATTAAGGGGGAGATTGAAGGTGATAATCCTAAAACGTGTTTAAAGAAAGATGGAACGGCCAAAGTGAAAGTTTAGTTAAATTATAAGTTTGAATTATCTAGTAAGTTTGGATTAGTTTGAAAGTTTTATTTAAATTAGAGTTAAATGCCATTTTAGTCCCTGTGGCTTGGGCCATTTTGCCAGTTTGGTCCAAAGGTTGAAACGTTGCCATTTTAGCCCAAATAGTTTCAAATGTTGCCATTTTAGTCCACTGGGTTAACTTCATCTATTTTTTCTGTCAACTAGAAGGGCAATTCAGTCATTTTTTATGTAATTCTGCTAACTAGAAGGGCAATTCGGCCATATAAAATGACCAAATTGCCCTACTCGTTAACAAAAAAATGGGATGAAGTTAACCCATTGGACTAAAATGGCAACATTTCAAACTATTTGGACTATAATGGCAATGTTTCAAACCTTTGGACTAAACTGGAAAAATGGCTCAAACCACAGGGACTAAAATGGCATTTAACTCTTTAAATTATTAGCATGTTTATCTGTTTATTTAAATGTCTAGAAGATAGGAGTTTGAGTAGGTTTAGGAAGTTATATATTATAAATAGATGGGTAGGGTCTATGTATTTTTGTTGAGTCAAGAGTTATAATAAACAGAAAGAGTCGATCTTAGTTGAGAATTTTGTGTTCGTGTTCTTGGTCCAATGTCTATAATACAGTTGTATGTTTTATATATATCAAGAAGGAGAAATGATGGATCCTAACCTTCTAATTTTAATTATTTAAAAAAAGTGAAAAATCACATGGTGTACTTTTCAATAAACAAGTCTAATTGTGTCTTATATAGGTGTAAACAAGCTCAAAGGCTCGAGAGCTACTCGTGATCGGCTCGGTTAAAAGCTCGAACGAGCCGAGCTTTAACGAGCCAGCGCTCGAGCCTGAAATAGAGCTCGTTTAGTTATTGAGCCCGAGCTCGAGCCTGAAATACAAAGCTCATTTAGGCTCGCAAGCCTAGACGAGCCTAGACAAAATTTTAGTTTTGTAATATAATATAACGATGACAACATTGGCGAGACAAGCTCGAGCCAAGCTTTGGCTCGTTTAAGCGATATTGAAGCCAGCTCGAGCCGAGCTTTTAGCCCGTTTGAGGTTGTCTCAAAATAGCTCGAGCCGAGCCGAACTCGAGCTTTAAGTTTTACTCGCGATCCGAGCTCGAGCTTCATAAAAATAGGACGAGCCGAGCTCGAGCCTAGTCGGGCTAGGGTTCAGCCCGGCTCGTTTACACCCCTAATTGCCAGCCTGAGAGGGAGGGTTGTAAGGGGGATAAGTAGGCTGAATAAGGCCCAATGGGCTGATTCAGACGTTGAGCCCAATACAAGGGATACATCATCTATGAATAAGCTATAAATTAGGCAAAGTTTAGACGATTGTATGTATTAAAACACACTCATAAAATGGATTGAAGATGCCATGATTACCGTTACAAATATGATTTTTATTTAACTGAATTTCCCTCTTGAACTTGATCAGATGGACATCAAAACAAAAATGACTCAAAGAATCTTCAGAAAGCCGAGGATATGGATATTGATTTACGTAAACAAAATGTTGAAGAAAACAGTTTAGTAGTGTTTGATCAATCAGAAGACAACAATGACTATGCAGATTTACCTGTTTCCGAAGGACTCAGATTCTCACAATCTGTGCTCAAGTTCAAGGAAATCAAGAACATTGATGATTTCAGTATCGTTGTGGACGGATTAATCATAGATTTTGAGATACCGAAACATTTTCAAATCAAATACTATGATTTATGTCATAGTCAAAAGACGTATCTTCATGAAAACCTCTTGAAAGGTCTCAATGTAAAACTAGCAGTTGGGGTAATTCTTGAAACCGTTACAATCGCTGACGCAATCAGAGCTTGTAAAGTCAGCGTTACTCGTGATGATTTTGACATCTGGGATAGAACCCTTAAAGCCTTTGAAGAGATGGGTATGAAAGTCGGGTTTTTAAGAGGTCGGATTAGTAAGCTTGTTGGGCTTTTGTTTGACTCAAACAAGCTTTTGGAAGCCAAAAAGAATGAGCAAGTGAAAGCAGAAGATGAGATGAGAGTTATCAATAAAAAGCTTTGTGATATTAGAGATGTGATCAAGAATCTTGATGTTGAGATTGAAACTCTAAAGCTAACAGGCAAGAACCTTGAGTTAGTCTTTTGTAAAGAGGCTAATGCACCTTGGTGACAGACAGTCTTGTTTTAATTTCGGTTTTTTGTGTAGAAAGACTACAAATTTTTGTGGGAATGATTAAGAGGCTAATGCACCTTGGTGACAGAGAGACAGACAGTGTTGTTTTAAATTCAGTTTTATGTGTAGAAATTTTTGTGGGAATGATTCAATTTTGCTTTCTTATATCCTTTGTTACAAGTGTTGTATGATTGTGTTTTGGAATAGCAACTTGTTAACTCAAAATAGGCCGTCTTTCTTATATCCTTTGTGTTTTGCAATCAGTTGGAATACATTCCCTTTTTGATATTCTGAACAATGGTTATTTTGGCTTCTGTAAAAAGGACTTGCATGTTTTAAAATCAAATATGGGTAAGTCTTCGTAATCTTTTTTATGTTAATAAAATTCACAACTTTTTAATAGACAAAGCACTATTCATTGGCTGCTACATGACAACTTTCTTTTATTATTGTTTTTTTCCGGTACGGTCCTGTTTGGTATCAGTCCATGAAGGTAAAAACCGGCACCAGCCTGGTACAGAAAACCCCAAATATCGGTACCGAATTGATATTGAAATTCTTTAGTTTGGGAAATTGGGTACTGCTGTCCGATACCATTTGCTCATCTCTGATCACGGGTACCTTACGAACAACGGTATCGTACAACTTTTTTTTTGTTGATTTTCTTCAACTTTTAATGATTTCTTTTTTTAGTTTTGTGCCAACCGATACCGAATATACTGGTACCGAAAATACCGGATACGGTACTGGTAAATATGAAGGTAAAAACCGGTAGTGAACCAGTACCAGGAACGCCAAAAGTCGGTACCGAATTGGCACTTAAGATCTTTCGGTTCGGGAAATTCGGTACCAGTACCCAGTACCATTTGCTCATCTCTGACCACGAGTTTCATACGAACAACATCATTACATACAACTTTTTGGTTGATTTTCTTTGAGTTATCTTTTGGTGTTTTTTTCTACATTTTCTTTTTATTTTTGTCAGCGGTTCCGTGCGCAACACGCCCGTAGTGATTTTAAAACACATGTAAACACAGACTAAATAACAAAAGAAGTATGCTGCAACGCGGCGATGGTGATAAACCTAATTTATATTTATATAACACATATGGAGATTAAATACTTTGTTAAATCTACTTCTAATAAATTATTCCAAAGAATGCAATATGGCAATACCTTTTTTTTTTTTGAACGGCAAAAATGTATATATCCATCACTATTTGACGTAACCAAAATTTTAAAACCTTATCATATTTATACTTTGTTATTATTAAACATATATATGAACGACATATATATGTTTAAAATATATATGCTTTTAGATCGTGAACTAATTTCATTCTAGCTTCTACTTCGATAACACTTCTTAAAATTAGAAAACATTAATTTGAAATAGAGTAAATTACAAGTTTTGTCCTTTATCTATACACCTTTTTTCAGGCGCTGTCCTTTGGCGCAAAAGTTGACAAGTTCTGTACTTAATGTTTCAAAATCTTGTACGATATGTCCTTTGAGCCTAACGCAGTTAATTTTTTCTGTTAAATCATCTTACACAAGGGTAATTTGGTCACTTTACTCAAAATTTTAATATTATTTTAAAAAACAAAACTATATTTACAACTCTCTCTCTCTCTCTCTCTCTCTCTGACTTTAACTAGGCTCAAAGGACATACCGTGCAAGATTTTTAAAAACATTAAGTACAGAACTTGTCAACTTTTGCGGCAAAGAACAACGTCTGAAAAATGCTATATAGATAAAGGACAAAACTTTTAATTTACTATTTGAAATAAAATATACTAATTCTTTTGTATTCAAAAACAAAAAAAAAATCTTCGTAAATGCATCATTAAAACGAGTAATTTTATATTTTCTTTAATTTTGTATGTATAGTTCATATTAAGGTTATATGTATTTATATCAAAAAATTTATTTGTCATGTGTGATACATGAAAAAAAAAATATGAAATATAAAAAATAATTCAAAATTTATAATCGTTCTGTCCTTCGAACGCAACCAACCTTAACAAAAACATATTTATTTAAAAAAAATAATTCAAGTTTATATAAATGGAAAACACATTTTTTTTTTCCATAGAACCAGATCAACTCTATGATTATCTAAAGGTCTTTCATTTTTTATCCTCAAACTCATTTAATATATGGGTCTATTACCTAGTATATACTATTTAAATACCAATACAATTTTGCTAAGATTTAATTTAACTGATATTACATGACTCGTTTCAACCCGATCCATTAATCTCTAAATACACCACTCTACACAAGTTTGTCTATATTAATGGCACCGTTTATGGTCTGACAGTTGTATTCAAGGTTTATTTAGGATTCTCCAGATTTCAATCAATGTAATTTTCTTGTAAAAAGAAAAATGCCAGCTTCCTTGTATTTTCCTGGGCATTGAAGGAAGCAGCAATCTTTAAGGATCAGTTTTTATTTTTTTAAAAGGTATTGACTATAGAGATTGAGATCTGAACTGATCCAGCTTCTTTTACCCATTAAAAAAAATTCTTACATGTGAAGTACAACAAGATTATCAATAATCACATTTTTATATATATTTACAACAGTGTTAAACTTCAATGTGTGATAAGTTCTATTTTTTATTGTTAAATACATTTTACGTATCTGCTTTTTATTTGTGCATCATAATTAAATTGTGCTGAAATATTTATAACATTTTTTCTATTTATATACAAAATTTTGTCACGTATCTACTATTTTCTTTGAGTTAAGTGTCATTTACGTCTCCGTGGTTTGTTTACTTTATATTTCAGGTCAAATTTTAAAATTGCACTATTTTCCTTCCTAACATTTTGAAAACGTGTCATTTCGGTTCAAAAAAATAACACAGTTAAAAAATTCAGTTAGCTTAGGGGTAACCACAGTCAAAATTGCAGCTGGCCGGGATCGAACCCGTGACCAACTGGACACAAACGAATTTTACCCCCAAGATAATTGAATTTGTTTAAGTGGTTATTTTTTTGGACTGAAATGACACGTTTTCAAAATGTCAGGGAGGAAAATGATGCAATTTTAAAATTTGACCCGAAATGACAAAAGTGAACAAACCAAAGGGACGTAAATGGCACTTAACTCATTTTCTTTTAAGTAAATTAGGTTTGTAATTTTCAAGACATTTTTTGTGCCATCGCCACTTTGGTGTGGTGGTAGAGGCTTTGTGTTTCTTGAGGAGTGACGAGGGTTTAATTCCTAGCATGTGATTAAATTTGGTGTAATTTAAGAGTAGTGTTATTTCTGTTCCTGTAGCTCCCGGAATACAGAGGTAAAATCTTGTGTGAGATTGGTAAATTATTTTCTTAAAACAATCAAGATACAAAAAAATAAAATAAGATAACCGTTAATACATCTTTCTAACATAAAAACAAATAACTTTCCAACCAAATTATGTACAAAAAACCGTCAATAATTGAGAATTACTTAACTATAATCATAACATGTGACCGAACTAATTAATACACACAAATTTGAACATCTATGACCGAATTTAAAACCCTAAAAACTCCACAATATAACCTCATAATTTAAACAAAAGAAAAAAAAGAAAAAAGAAAAAGAAAATCCAATAATCCACCCTCTCACTTGTAGTGTTGCTCATCACCAATCATTTCCTGCAAAACACAACAGTTTTATAACTTTATTCATATGTTGTTACACCAA
This sequence comes from Helianthus tuberosus, assembly GCA_030545235.1. NCBI lineage: Eukaryota > Viridiplantae > Streptophyta > Magnoliopsida > Asterales > Asteraceae > Helianthus > Helianthus tuberosus. Next base: position 2,218,690 of record CM060428.1, on the reverse strand, counting down.
TAATAATGGTTTATGGATCCAAGATCTACATGATCCTAATATTATTGTGTGAAAAGATTTAAAATAATATGTGATGTGTACACAGCATACATTACTTATGTCATCACATTATATGTTTTGTAATATATTTCATATATATCACTGTGAATTTTTAAATTTCATATGTATTCTTTTAAAAATTATAGTCTCATGATAGGTTAAAAAAATCGGTTAAAAAACAGAAAAAATACTCTACTACATGAAAGCATGTCAACAAATAATGTTTCTTGGTTTAGGTGAGATAAAATGTTTGAGTAACTGATCATAGTTTGTGTATTACAAATAGATAAATATAAAAATATTTGAAATGATAAAATATGATATTAAGAGTATAACAATTTAAACTTTTATATATGAAACTGGCAAAAGAAAAAAATAAAATAATATATGGTAGCTAATTAACCTGAGATATTGGTTTGCTTCATCAATGGTGTCTAAACCACCATTATTCTTATGGTCACCTTTCTTTGCTGCCAAAGAGCCATTGTGATTTAGGCTTTGACTTTGGCTTTGACTTTTTCCAAATCTCCACCACCCTGAGGTTTTTGGAAAGAAGATGTCATCATCATCATCATCATTAGGAGCAAGAAGCTCATCTCTTAGTGTTGTGAGAGGCTTCTCTTTCAATGGCAGAATCTTGGTTTTGAAAAAGAGTTCATCAGCAGAATTTGAAGCAAAACAAGGTACAGAAAACTCAAATTCAGAAGAAACAGGAGCTTCTCTATAAGTGTTGTTCTTCAGATTGGTTGTTGTTGTTGTTTGTTGGGTGTCAGCAAAATCATTTGAGAATGAGATTCTTGGCCCCAAGAAGCCACCTTGTTGTTGCTCATTCATTTGCATGTTTAAGCATGCCATTTTTTTATTTTTTTTTATTTAAATAAAGAGAGAAACAGTGGTTTGTTTCCTCTAAACTCTATAAGTGGCTGCAACTCACATGCTTGTGCTCCTATTTATACAAAGAGATGCTTCTTATCTCTTTACTTTGTTTTTGGAATAATACATGTGAAGACCATGTATTCAAGTTTTTTTTTTTTTTTTTTGATTCCCAATTTATTTATACGTCATCTAAGACCATGTGTAGTGGTAAATTGTTATAATGCCCCCACCATGGGGCATTATTCGACACGTGTCATCCCAGTCAGCATGGGGCATTATAGCATAAAGTGGTGTAGTGGGACATTATTCCAATAACGCCCCTTCCAATTAGAAAAAAAAAATGGTCATGTGATATTTCGGTCCCTGTGCATGTTTAAAAAGAAAAGGAAACTACTTGGAAGCCTCCCATTGGCTAGAAAAGGATTAAAAAAAGAAAAAAGAAAAGAGAAAAGGAAAGTAAAGTATGTCAGAGAAAAGGATTTAGTCAAACTTACTTGGAACAATCTCATTGGCCACATGCAAACCCCATGTAAACTATGCAGCGTTTTTTTTAAAACGCCAGGATGCCTTTTTTTCAATTATAACGCCGGAAAACGCCCGGTGTAATGGGTGGGGGGCGTTTTTAGGCGTTTTTTTTCAAATTTTTTTTTAAATAACGCCCCACTACGGATGGTCTAAGTATGAATCTGGTCTTATTTATACTTTCGAAAGCACACTCGTTCTTCTCAAAATCTCTTATCTTAATTGAAGAAAGATCTACTCTGTGAAAATGAGTGAGCATGAAATTCGATAGAACATGTTTGATGTCGAAAATGCCCTTATGATTTTAAGATTGGCCGAAATGTCTATCGATCTATTATAAAGAACGGTGTAGTGTTGTATAAAGATTTGTTTAAACCAAACCATATGCATACCTAAGTAAACTACCAAGTAGTTTAAATATAAATGTGATCTACTTGGGTATCTCGATATATGATATGTGTTATACATTTTCCTACCAAAACAAAATGACTAAACAAGATATGTTTGAAATTCTAATTGAAAATATGATTGTTTCACTCAAATAGTTATATATGTTTAACTAAAATAAGTGAAAAGGATTTGGTATGATTCTTGATTAAAAAGACCAACAATGGCAATGAATTTTAAGGCCCATAAGGGTCTAACAGTAATTATTATTTATTTATAGGAAACCATCTTATGGAAGGAGGCAAGATCAACCTCCTCATTTTAAGGCCCATAAGGTTAGTGATTAGACTTTCGAAATCCAAAACAAAAACTTTAACGAAAAGGGTATTGATTGTATCTTTATCGGATATACAAAATATTCCATACATATAGGTTTTATGTCATAGAATTACATGACTTTGTTTCAATTAATATTGTCATAGAATCAAAATATGCAATGTTTGATGAATGTTGTTTTCCTTTATACCTAGACCAAAGGACATACTTCCAAACAGGGGCGGATGTAGCATATAGTAAGGAGTGGTGTCCGCTACGGCTTGGCGTTCCGGCGGTAGTGTAAATTTTGGAAAAATTTGACGTTTTTTCGATTTCGTTACCGCTTATTTACAAAACGTTACGGCTTGGCGCGAATCCTAGATCCGCCACTGCTTCCAAAACCAAGTGACGCTTAAAAGGCAAACCATGAAGGTGATTATCATAGAACATGAGCTTTGTAGAAGTAAAGGAGCTAGAGTAGCTAAACTGTATTGCTCTAACTTTCAAGTATATTTGGTTGAGGGATTTATGAATGAGGGCATGTTTGGGATTCTTTTAACTCAAAAGGACTTTTGAGAAGTAATAAATAAGAAATTCTTACTTATTGACTTCTCCTTCTTGAAGGCAAAAAAATGCATATAAGTCCTTTTCACAGAGTGTTTGGGATTCCTTTTAGATATATAAGTCCTTTTCTAGATGATGTTTGGCATTCCTTTTAACTTTTAGTGGGTTAATAAGTCCTTTTGAGCTCAAAAGTCCTTTTTGAGAAGGAATCCCAAACACCCACTGAGACTAGATCTCTGTATCCATGTTGTTGACTTAAGGTTTGTTAAAAAAACGAACCCTAATTTATGGTACGTTGAAAATATTTTTATCATTGTATATTATTACTATTACTCGATTGTGTTGTAACTTATAAATTTGTAAAAGTTGGAGCTAGTTTTACCCAAGCTTATTGATTGAGTTGTATAAATTCTAGAGTCGTGGTAGGTTGTTCTTTAGCTCTCACGAATAATACAATATAAGTTAGCTCATATAAATTTCTAAGCCTATACTTCATGTCTCATTTCATTTTTCTCTTTTGTATACTCATAGTTTAATATTGTGTTATTTGAGACTTATGTTAACATTATTCGGGAATTTTTTTTTTTTAAATTTGGATTTTTTTTTTCTAAATTAGACAAAGTTTTATCCTAATCACCAGGGCAAATTATATAAGGATAGCAGGTAGACGAGCAACAAACTGCGAGTTTGAATACTAGTTAAGGCTAGAACTCAGACTGGACAAGCTGATTCGAGTTATCAACTCATTTTGGCTCCTTTGAGTTTGAACTCAACAAGATATGGATTTTCTGATTTATATAAATGTTTTCTTTGAATAGAGGAAAAAAATAACAGAAAAGGCCAAATAATATGAACATGGAACTATGGAAGTCATCATTGAGGACACAGACTATAGTGTAACAGTAAAAGTGAATTATTAATATATTTCCACACCTAAAATTAAAGTTTATTGTACTTTACTGCCATTCTTTTATGTTTGTAGTACTTCTACACCATTTGAAGTACATCTGTTATTTAACATATTGCTATTTTTATATTTAGATTTGGTTTAATAAAATAAACACATAAGATGTTTAAATCTGGTTGACATTATTTATTTAAATGTTTGATAATTAGTAAATAACGAGTTAATGCTAACCCGCGCGTTGCAGCGGGACATTGATTATTTATGCGAAATTCTTAATTTTAGTATCGCTACATGAAATGTGAAAATTCTTAATTTTAAGCAAAACATTTTTTTCCATTTTGCTTTATCCCCATTCTACAATAGCACACTAAAGCGTTTTATCACTTTATGTTAAAATACCAAGTGTTTTAAGCAATTACTTAATTATAATACCCAATCTAAGATAGACATTTAGTCACAGCTAAATTAACCAATTTTATTTTACTTAACCGTTGAAAAATAAAACCAGGCCAAACCAAACCATTTTCTATTATTTGATTTCAAAGTTTGAGTTTTCGTAATGGATTGACTTTAAAATAGAAATTAAAATCTAATGATGCTCGCTGTTGGTTTTTTTCCCTTTTTTTTTTGTTTTTTTTTTTTTTTTTGTTTTGTCTAAAGGAATGTAACATACTTTAACTATTCGGGTAAAATTGGTTCAAATTTTAATGTTGATTTGTTTGACTTTATTTCAAAAGAATAAAACTTCACAGTACATAACTAAAACAGAAAAATTAGTTGCATACCGTTGAGACTCTAAACTCTTGATGAGTGAGTGCCCATTCCGTTGTCTATGAATCAAACACATATATATGAAATTAAATATTCAAAAATTTAAGGATATGGTGCATTCTCTTCTCTCGGCAATTTCCAAATTCCAAATAAGTACCATATTAAATTAAAGGGTAGGGATATGGTAAAAAATGTTTAAAATGTGAGAAGGGTAATAAGTGTTTTAAATCATTGGATATTTGATCTAATAGTTGAGATAAATAGGGTATAAAAATGTAAATTGTGTTTTAATTAGAAGGACCTTATGTAAAATTGAAGGGCAATAGTGTCTTTTCAAATGTTTCAAATATGGTAACATTATCCTACACAACCAAAACCCCCATCATTCTCCTAAAAACCAGCGACTTTCCTTCAAAAGTTGATTATTTGATTTCCTTGACTATTAACCCTTGATAAAACACTATATGAAGATATAACACTATCTGTTTATTGTAAGACACTATACAGTTTAATTAACAATAATCTATTGATTTAAATCACTTAATAATCATAAAACACTATAAACCAGAAAATTAAGATGTCTGTACAGAATATAACAGTATTGATTGGGGATAAAACACTATGAAGCAGAAAATTAAGATGTCTGTACAGAATATAACACTATTGATTGGGGATAAAATACTATACGTCTAAATATAAAAAAAATAACTCTGTTCATGATAAAACACTAAAACAGCAACTTACCCTAAACAATTCAATGTATAAAACACTACATAAACACAAAATCAAAGCATACTAACACCAGAATCGCAGAAGATTAATGCGTACATGAAAATCTTATTGGATCTTGCAAATAATTACAAAATTCGAAACAATCCCTAAAATATCTCATCGCCAGTTTTTTTGCAGTTATCTTGGAATCAATTAATTGATAAGAATGGAAAATTACTAATACACCCTTTTGAATTAATTAAGATAAAGGACACTTGTCATTCCCAAATTATTTCTCACCCTTCTCACAAAAGTTGATTAATCAATTAAATGTATATAAAAATTAGAATTAAGATATCCATACCGTAATAAACAAATTATACTCGGAATTAAGATAATCATTCCAAATCGTAACTTCCATCCAAATCTACAAATCCTTCAATATCCATGTATCTCTTTCTCAGCCCTTCAAAATCCATTCCAAATCGATATCCATATTTCGTCGTCGTTCATGTTTGATCAAGCCAAACAGTGAATTGTTTCTCCGACAATTATTTCCGGCGAACATCGTGTTGAAACCAAATTAAAAAAACTGATTACTGTAAAGAACAATAATTATATTTGCATATAAAATATCATAAACTTCCAAAATATGCAGTCATGTCGAATGAGTCAATAGGACATATACATTTAATGATTTAAAAAATATGTGATTTTGAAGTAAAGATGCAATATCATGGACCATCAGGCGCTACCCCGCGCTCTGCGACGGGATGTTGATTATAAATGTTTAGTATTACTGTATTAGAAGCGAAAATTCTTTAAGGTTATTCTATAGGTCGGGATCGTTTGGTTCACGAAATGTCTATGAAAGCGAAAATTCTTCAAGTTTGTTCTATAAGGGTCATTTGGTTCATGAAATGCCTACGAAAGGAATTGAAAAGTTTTATTGAAATTTGAATTTAAAGAAATTTGAACTGGTTTCATTAAAAATTAACAGCCTCTTTGGTTAGGAAATTCAGAAAAGAAATTTTTGCGCCTCAATTTAAAAATAATATTTTATTCATACTTGTCAAGTTACATCAAAACAGAAGGTAGACGGGCAACAAGCTGCGCCGCCACCCCTTTCTGAATTGCAAACCCTAATCTACCAAAGACAAAACCCCGTCCCCCTGAGGCTGAGCAATTGTTGTGGATGACCCGTTGGACCCTGGTCAGGAATTGGATAGCTTCTGGGGCTAGGGAGCCAAATGTGTCAAAGGCAAAAGGGACAAAAACATGTTGGTTCTCTGCACAAGCTTTAGCGTGCTTATCAACTTTCTTCGATTCTGCCTTTGTTGCTGCTTGTCCAGCTACAAACCCGTTTTCCCTTAAACCAACCAGAGGGGAAACCCCCGTGAGGTCTACACAAGCATGTTTCCCCCTAGCCCAACCAAAGACGAGAAGATCCGCTGGTCGCAGAGTAGATCTCCCTTCCATAGGGTCTGTAAGGAAATTCACAGGAGCCTCTTTCTTAGCCGAAATCCCAGCTCTTCTCAGGATGTCCCACAAAACATCTCGCACCCAGTCATGCCGATATTTGAACCCAGGGAGCTCTTTACAATGCACTGCGTGCTCTCCGTATTTATCCATACAAGCTTTACGACATATCGGGCAGGTTTCATCTTCTGGGTACATGGGGATCATCAGCCGGTATTTAAGGATTGCTCTGTATTCTACTGCTGACATACATTGTCACAGCCCCTCAATTGGCACAACAGTCAAAAAAACCTGAGCATGGGGACCCTTCAGGCACTCCCACACTGCCTTATGGCGAGATGACAAATCAAAATTTTCTCCCAGGCTTTGAGCGATTTTGCTAAACAGAGCATTCGCCAAAGTTTTTTGTGGCTTCGAGGGGGCGGTGTCCTTGTTAGAGAAACCGCCGATATCAAAGTCTGGGAGAGAGACATTTAAGCGATCGAGCGCCTGCAGATAGTCCCCGTCGAGCCCGACAACCCCACTGTTTCGAAGGATATGATCATGTAGTTCCCAAGACTGAGCTCTGGACGCCACAAAAGCATAAACCCCAACATCTCGAGCTGAGAGGAGACCCAAACCACCTAGGCGCATTGGCAGAGATGCCAAACGCCATTGGAGGTCCCCAAAGAAGGGGCCACCACCCACGACTATGTCTTCTATAGCCTCCTGGAGGCCATCATCGAACCGGGATGCCGCATCCACCATCAAATGAGGTTGACAAGTCCGCAGCCCGAAAAGTAACTTAGCAACCCCCATGCAAGACCTTAGCAGAAGGAGTTCACATTGAGGGTCCCTAAGGCAGGGCAAGAGTTTCATGAGGTCAACCGCCCCCGTAGCCCTGCCAACTCCCCAATAAAGCTAGGGTCACGGCTAACAGCTCCACCAAGTAGCTTAACCCCCCTCTCTGGTCTGCCAATCTCTCTCGGGAAAAGCCCGTCCTGAACTTTCCGCCCATCACATGTCGGCCAAAAAACCTCTGTTTTCTTAATGTTGAGGTAAAGCCCTAGAGATGGCCCTTCCTCGTTAATAATGTCTAAGGCCCTAGCAACCTCAGTCGCGTTGCCGATAATCGTCCCATCATCCAAGTACCAAGCATGAAACGGGAGGTTACAGCGGTCCTGCACCCGGAGAATGAGGGGGTGTAAGGCAAGGGAAAAGAGAAGGGGCCCCAAGGGATCCCCTTGTTGCACTCCGGTAGTAGCCCCAATACACTCATTACCAACATACAACCGAGCAGGCTGGGTGTAAAGGAATTAGACCCATCGATAGATTGACGGACAATGTTGATGAACCTCTTTAAGGAAGGTTGTGCGGTCAACCGTGTTGAACGCATTGGAGAAGTCCACAGTAAGCAAGGCTAAGGAACCATCTGCATGAAAGGAGTTGAGAAACCTGTTCGCACTGTGAAGCACCGCCTCTGCACCATTTGACATCCCCACCCCAAATTGAAAGTCCCCCAAGTACTGGGCCATGTTTTTCCCGACCTTTTTCATTGCCACCTTGGAAACCAACCTTCGCCAGATACCCCCCACAGCAATAGGTCGAATTCCTTTATCGGGTTTTAATAAAGGGGTAAGGGGGCTGAGGCAACAAACTCCGCCAGCACCTTAGGGCAGGATCCTCCAAGCCATAAGTTGACAACTTCAGTAATGGTCGTTAGCAAACCCGAGGAACTCATTGAGCCCTCACCCCCGATAGCATCTAACAAGTGTTGGGCCCGCATCCCGTCCCTACCACACGATGTCCCTTTAGGAAAGGATCGGATACATTTAAGCACACACTCCTCATCAACAACAAGAGCGGGTTGGGCGTGAGGGTTGGGAGGCAAGGAGGGGGGCGGCACCACAGGGTGTTTATCAATAAGAGCTTTCAAGGTCGAATCACCTAGAGGGGCGACTCCACTGGAGCTTAGTACCTTAACCGCAGCCGTAAAATGTCCATCCCTAACTTTCCGGAGACATTGCTTAATATTAGGGTCCCTATCTCTGTCTCCCTCCTTCCTGCATTATCCCCTAGGAGGCCCCGTGATGTGCGGTCACAACCTGCTTTTCGTTTGAAAGACTTTAATGTTTTATGAATCGTTTTATTCAAAAGCCTTGGTGTGTAAAAAGTTTGATGTGAGGTTGTTTATTCAGATGCTTAAAAGTTGGACATGCTTTGGCCTAATAGGTGTCGGTACTCTCATTGGGATTGTCCCCAGGTAGGCAACGGGTCCTTATAATTGGATTTGTACGAATGCCAGCCTAGACAGGAGTTCCCAATTTAACGGTACTTAACCCTTCCAGTTACTACATGTCCGAGCATATGATATTTCTTTTTATTTTCAAAACAAGTTTTAAATGGAACTGCTACTAAACCACACACAATCGGCAAGTGCACCGGTCGCGGTGTAGTGTAGATGGCAAGACCGGATATCAATCCGTGGACACTATGGGCAGCCTTTAGATACTGAACCTCTATCGAATATAAAGTTGAATTTTAAAAGTTTGATTTAAATTGATTTTTGATTTTTTGATTTTTTGATTTTTTGATTTTTAAATAATAAATGGAAAACTTACGGAAAAGAAGACAGGAAACGAAAAGTAAAACAAATACACACAAATACAATATAACAATTAAACAAGCAACATGAAACAATTACTGAAACAAAGTATTACAAATATAGAAATAAGTGTAACAAATATATATGATGAACGGACTACCTGGGTTTAGAATCCCTAGAATCATGTAATGCTAATTTGACAATAATAACAGTTAAATATCTTTTTCCCTTGATTAACCCCCCTTTAGAGATGTATTAAACAAAAGATTAAGACTAAATGTGAAGTGCTAGAACGAACTGGTATCGGGCTATCGATACCAAATCCTACGAGAATGCGACCTTTGGAACCTCATAAACTAAGTTGTGAGAAGATCTTTAAAAACCCGCAAAGCAAACAAATCTTTGAAAATTAAAATCACAGGAAATCATTAATCATGATGTAATAAACAAGTTCGTATTATCGATTACCCAATTTACCCCACCAATGATTAGCTAATAACCTAGCTCACCCTAATATCTTTCAAGTCATAAGGTGAGAATGCAAGTTTTAGTATATTGATTTGAATTGTCGACAAATAATTAATCAAAATACACAAACAAGCAATACCAAGATTAATTTCAAGATAAAGTTATGTAAATCACATCAAATAACTGGAATTACGTCAAATAAATATTACAATCATCAGTTCATCATAACCCAGATAGTTTATAAGTTTAAGCACACATATTATACAAATACAGAAAGTAAACACAATTACAAACACAAGGTGTAACACCCTAAATTATACCCTTGATTTTTTTTGTAATAGTTTGTACCATTTCTAGCAAAATATTGTTTAAATAAGCTAACTTTCTTAACAAAGTTCATTAGTTACATCAAACTTAGTCAACTAATAACTAAGTCAAATCATTTAAAAAGATGTATAAAATATGTTTACATCCCAAACACAAAAGTTTTAAGATTCAAAACATAGCGGAAGCTTCAAAATATAGTGTTCGGTTCTTCATTAATCACTTGATCGCCACCCGTAAAATCCACCAATTTACCTATGATCAAAACCGTTTAAAACATTAGTTTTGACGTTGTTATATAATATAATCACGAGGTTTAACATCACATATATAAAAATATAAAGTACAAGAGCTATTCTGGATCCACCGTAAATTACGGTATCACCGTAATTTACGGTGAGTCCTGGAAATTTCTGGTCACCGTAAACCAGGAGATCCACACCGTAACATATCAGGTCTTTACCGTAAATTACGGTACTACCGTAATTTACGGTAATACCTGGAAATCCATGTCTTGTTTGTTTTGTTTATTTCACTCAAACCCAACTCTTTGAATTCACTTTTCTAACAAGCCACTACATCAAATTCTAGTATTTCAAACATGTTATAATTTAACCAATATCAAAGGACAATCCATCACAATTCGAAGCATCAATCATGTTTTACTTGATTATTTGACCCGTTTGGCTCGTCTAAGGAATCCTCCGATATGACGACTACCAACGAGGACCAACCGATTTTAATCAATCAATCATTATAACAACTTCATTGCTTCATTCTAAACAACTCTTATTCAAAAATTCAATTACACATTAAAATCATCAAATCTAATAAATGTAACGGGTCAAGTTACATACCTTAACGCACGCCCTTCAACCGCGAATCACCACCGGCTTGTCCACTCGACGTTCCGGTATCTTGTCCTATAGAGTTAAATTCCAAAACATGTTTAGAACTCTCTTTAGACCTCATCTTGCATAATATACCGAAACATCATACTTATGCGTTAAAACTCTGAATTTCTATTTTTAAGCCTTCTTTGAGGCATTTCTACAAACACTATGAGGGCAGAATTTCTACATCATTAATATCCATGTTTATAGCTTGCTAATTAGTTAACTTAACTTCAATAAAGTCATCATATAGCATTTAAACATCATACTTTTCTGAAATCACCTTCTAAAATCGAATTGCATTAGAGTAATCACTCTAATCCTAGTGTTCATCATCATTATGTAAAACCCACAACCCACCTTCAAGGTGTTCATGGAAATTTCCTGAATTTGGTCATGATTTCACATAAAATTGGCTAGGTTTTACTTTTAATCACCATATCAATTCTAATTTAACCACATAACACACATGCAACATAAATCTTCAGATTTTCCCAAAATCATGAGAAATTCAAGTAGAGAGATTTCATCAAATTTTACATACCTTAGAATCCTCTTGCAATGAGGATCACAATTCTAGGTTCTAATTCCGATTTCAACTTGAATTAAGACTTCAATTTGCAAATTTTAGGAAGTTTTAGGGTTTTGAATATGGGGGTGTCGCCCCCTGCTCCTTCTTGGTCGACCAGCACTCCTCAAATGGGGTGTTTGGTTTATTTATTTTTTTTTTATCTATTTTAGTTACACATTTAACAACTAAGGTCCCTCAACTTTCTTCAACATATTATTTAGTAGTTTTTAACCTTATTATAGGCTATTTCTAGTCTTGTAATTAACTAGGTTAAAAGTTCCTAGTTAATAATTTCTCGTCCATTTATACTTTATAGTTACAATATAAAGTTTTATATTTTCGGGGTGTTACACAAGGTAACATGGTAAAAAGTAAAAGATACGAGAACTTAACGTTTGTCGGACATTTGTCAGAACCGGGGCGCTTTTAACTCAAACCGAGAGCTTCCGAGACCTCCAAAGACCTCCAAAGGTGCTCCAATATCGACTACATTGATCCAAACCCGAAGGTTTTGTGTTGGAAAGGTGTGAAGGGTGTCTTTTTCGAAGTTGCAAGTGAAGGCTATTTATAGTTGAGATTTTTGAGCTTCTGCGCACTGCTTGCGCACCGTAACATTCCCCTTGTTGCGGTGCGCAAGAACTTTACAACCACTTCTCTTCAACTGCTCCATTCGCGACCAGAAAGTCCGTGCCGACAAATCCTTGCGCACCGTAAAATTCTCATTGTTGCGGTGCGCAAGCTCTTTCCAAAAACAAACTTTATTTTTGGATTTCTCTCGTCGAGCTACCCCAAAAGCATATATTATGGTTCCCGTAACTCATTTCCTAGCTCCGGATATGTCCAGATGAAGTTCTGACTGTTTCTGGCACGTATTTATGTTCTTTTCTTCAGTTCTTCTTCATTCGGACTCCGTTTTATTCGCCGTTTTTGCTCCCTTTATCGATCTTGTACCGTTTTCTCGTATAATCCACATATATTTCACAGTTTCCTGTAAATATAACATATAATCAAATAAGTATCATTATCGCGAGAAAATCATATTCAAACAGATTAAAATGTAAGGAATTTGATGTATAAAATGTGTATGATTTAAGACACATCAAATATCCCCACACTTAACCTTTTGCTTGTCCCTAAGCAAAACTTCAAACAACTGTACATACTGAAATTTAAAATGATTATTTTACAATGAAAAATTAAACACACATAAAATTAATGTACATAAATGATTTAAAATTAGCTAATAATGATAGAGATGAGAAAACTAAATGTGATTTTTCAAAAATAGAGTTTTATCTTCAATTACTCACTTACTTGCATCTTTTATTTACTTCCCTCGGCTCACTGGTGTAAACTAGTAAATGGTGCACTAGTAATTTTTTTCTGTGATCACTCAAAAGCCGGGCCATATAGTATCATTGTCATAAGCTTGTAATGAAATCTTATCTCTACCAATTAACATATAAAAATCATATAAATCAAGAGGACTTTTATTGTGGGTTGTAACTTGGCTAAGGTTTAAAGGTAGGAAAATGTGGATATTTACTGGGTGAAGTGTTTCAATCCGGTCTAGCAAATTATCCTATCAAATCTCACACAATTTTTTTTTATGTTTTTTTTTTCACACACTCACAAACCAAGTGACTCTTTTAAGGTCAGATCGTCAAGACCGGTTTTATCCTTGATGTAGATTAAATCTTCCTGTATCCTGTAGTGAACATTACTTTCAACTCTAATGGATCGTTCAGCATCACGCCTAATAGCACCCATCCTGATTAGAAGCGTGTATTCATATTGGGATTCAGTTTGACTTTTTCGACATCTTCCTGTGTGAGACCAGTTTCCACATCCAATGCATTTATCGTATCGTTTTGCTCTTCTTTTCATAGCACTTTTGGATGTCCCATAAACTTGGTTTCGTGAATTGTAAACAACAAAGTAAATTTAAATCGAACGAATGCATGTCCAGTTCTTTACGGTCTGCCGGTAAAAGACCAAACTAAATTCCTATGAAAGAAAAATTATACTAAACCGGAATTCACACATGGGTTGAAAAGGTAAAAAGGTTTAATTGGTTGAATATGGTGGGTTTATAACAAACGAAAAAGGAAAAAGGCTCAACTTGGTTTTCTATTGGATAATATTTTTGGTTTTTAAAAGTTTTAACAAATGGGTAAACACATGGGTGTAACCTAATGCCTCTATCATTTTTATACAATTTTATAGTTAATGAATTCAACAAGTATATTCAAGACAAGTTCTGAAATGTAAACTATTATGCGGCACACTCAATCAAATGAAATCTTAAGCATATGATGAATGCTTTTAGAAAGGCTCAAAAACTCACTGAAATTGGGTGTGTATTTAAGATGCAAATTTATGAATAATTAGAAAACAAAATTTCTATTTATGAAAAACAATTAAAATTTTCTCATATGTATAATTATTAGATAAAAATAAGTCAAATATGCACAAAAGCAAAATAATAATTATACAATTTTTTTTTATAAATTTTATGGCTTAAACGACAGTTTCCCATCCCCACACTTAAATTCTACATTGCCCTCAATGTAGGAAGGAAACCGACTCAAAAACACTAAGATAATTAAGAAATAAAATACTAAAGACAAATTTCGAAAGGACTTAGCTGGTTATGATGATAATCTGTGCCAGCTATGCATGTTCCTAATCCAAACTTGAATATGACCGTATAGCATTTCTTTCGCGGTCGCTTTTTACACCTTGATTGCTTTTTCACAAGATTGCAGTTCCGAGATTTCCACCCGAATGGAGATTGAGTACGGGCGGATTAAGCAAACCTGCACATGACACAACAAACAAACCTAGGCATAAAACTGACTCAAAGACAAAAACTAACTCAAACCACACAAAAGATAAAGATAAAATAAACATTACGAAAAATCACACCAACTACAAAACTATGTAGCATCCCAAAACCTCAATCAGGAGGCTTCTCCTTTATCCAACCCCAGTCTAGCTTATTCAATTTCACCCGCTTCTTGTTATTTTTAAATTTGGAACTTTTAAATCTTTTAACATTTTCAAATAGGTCACGCCACCAATACTTAAATTTACCTGGACCAAACCTGATTTGTGTCATATAAGGAGGATGATGGTTGTCTCTGCATTTGAGTTTCTGTTTGCACCATCTTTGCATCCTCAAGACATGTTGGTCCAAGTTTCTTCGTGTCTTCTCCCGTGTTTTTAATTGTGGTGGTGATCCAGCTTCTAGCTTTTCCACGGGCCAACTTTCAAACTCCTCAGCCACTTTCTCTTCTTCTTCGTTTGATATTTGTTTGATTTCCATAATCGGTTCACCTTCAAGTAATTTCTCTAAATAGGCAAGATCACCGATTGGGTCAAATTCTTCATTTTCAATAGTTGGCAAACCTACCAACTCATCACCAAACTCTTCTTCCCAAGATGGTTCATGGGCTTTTTCATCCTCCATCTTGTCAAGTGGCTTTTCTTCAACTTCTCCAATTAGAGCTGCTGAGTATCGAGGCACCTCTAATTCAATCTCTTCTACTACCCCTTCATCGTCATCACTCCAAAAGTCATCATCGATGTTCCATGGTGTAGGACACCAATGTTTGGAATTAACGACTTGCTGAACCGGAGGTGGGATTCCAGTGTCCATTATTGTCTCCGGTTCTCAATCTGATAACTCCGGATGACCGGGTAGCTCTTCTTCAATCTCTTCTTTTATTAGTCTCCTATATTCAGCCAGCTTCGCATCTATTTCCGCTTCATCACAGGAAAAATCAATTATTAGTTTAACATTTTTCTCTTCCTGCTGTACCTTATTATCTTCACCAATACCCTCAGTATCCTTCAATGTTGTCTCCATATTGGTAAGCTCGGTGGCATCTACCGACTCGTCATTCATGTCTTGATTTAAAGTCAAATTATCCTTGTCGGCCCAATATATCCCCTTTTTAACCGAAGGCATTGACCATCGAGAAAAGTTCGGACAATCTTTAGACTTGTGCGTTCCAGCGCAGTTCCCACAAAATGGATTTATGATTTGATCGTTGTTTTTCATCTTTTCTAACATTTGTTCTAGTAGTTCGCAGTTTTGCTTCATTAAAGATGTTGTCTGAGCGACGACTTGACATAAATAAGGTGGGTACTTGCTTTCATTGCATGGTTGATATGGTGAAGAATAATAGTTTTGATATGGTTGTGGTTGTGAATATAAGTTAGAAGAGTAATCTGTGGAATACTCTGATGAATTTGGACAATATTTGGTATAATGAGGCCCTCCACAGATCAAACACATTTTAAAAATACATAAAACAAACAAACAAACTTTAATCTATGAAAACAAGTAAAAAAAAATAACTTAATAGACGACTCGAGTAGTTCTCTAAAGTTTGCCAGTGTCCCCGGCAACGGCGCCAAAAACTTGATGTGCGGTCACAACCTGCTTTTCGTTTGAAAGACTTTAATGTTTTATGAATCGTTTTATTCAAAAGCCTTGGTGTGTAAAAAATCTTGATGTGAGGTTGTTTATTCAGATGCTTAAAAGTTGGACATGCTTTGGCCTAATAGGTGTCGGTACTCTCATTGGGATTGTCCCCAGGTAGGCAACGGATCCTTATAATTGGATTTGTACGAATGCCAGCCTAGACAGGAGTTCCCAATTTAACGGTACTTAACCCTTCCAGTTACTACATGTCCGAGCATATGATATTTCTTTTTATTTTCAAAACAAGTTTTAAATGGAATTGCTACTAAACCACACACAATCGGCAAGTGCACCGGTCGCGGTGTAGTGTAGATGGCAAGACCGGATATCAATCCGTGGACACTATGGGCAGCCTTTAGATACTGAACCTCTATCGAATATAAAGTTGAATTTTAAAAGTTTGATTTAAATTGATTTTTGATTTTTTGATTTTTTGATTTTTAAATAATAAATGGAAAACTTACGGAAAAGAAGACAGGAAACGAAAAGTAAAACAAATACACACAAATACAATATAACAATTAAACAAGCAACATGAAACAATTACTGAAACAAAGTATTACAAATATAGAAATAAAGTGTAACAAATATATATGATGAACGGACTACCTGGGTTTAGAATCCCTAGAATCATGTAATGCTAATTTGACAATAATAACAGTTAAATATTTTTTTCCCTTGATTAACCCCCCTTTAGAGATGTATTAAACAAAAGATTAAGACTAAATGTGAAGTGCTAGAACGAACTGGTATCGGGCTATCGATACCAAATCCTACGAGAATGCGACCTTTGGAACCTCATAAACTAAGTTGTGAGAAGATCTTTAAAAACCCGCAAAGCAAACAAATCTTTGAAAATTAAAATCACAGGAAATCATTAATCATGATGTAATAAACAAGTTCGTATTATCGATTACCCAATTTACCCCACCAATGATTAGCTAATAACCTAGCTCACCCTAATATCTTTCAAGTCATAAGGTGAGGATGCAAGTTTTAGTATATTGATTTGAATTGTCGACAAATAATTAATCAAAATACACAAACAAGCAATACCAAGATTAATTTCAAGATAAAGTTATGTAAATCACATCAAATAACTGGAATTACGTCAAATAAATATTACAATCATCAGTTCATCATAACCCAGATAGTTTATAAGTTTAAGCACACATATTATACAAATACAGAAAGTAAACACAATTACAAACACAAGGTAACATGGTAAAAAGTAAAAGATACGAGAACTTAACGTTTGTCGGACATTTGTCGGAACATGGGCGCTTTTAACTCGAACCGAGAGCTTCCGAGACCTCCAAAGGTGCTCCAATATCGACTACATTGATCCAAACCCGAAGGTTTTGTGTTGGAGAGGTGTGAAGGGTGTCTTTTTCGAAGTTGCAAGTGAAGGCTATTTATAGTTGAGATTTTTGAGCTTCTGCGCACTGCTTGCGCACCGTAACATTCTCCTTGTTGCGGTACGCAAGAACTTTACAACCACTTCTCTTCAACTGCTCCATTCGCGACCAGAAAGTCCGTGCCGACAAACCCTTGCGCACCGTAACATTCTCATTGTTGCGGTGCGCAAGCTCTTTCCAAAAACAAACTTTATTTTTGGATTTCTCTCGTCGAGCTACCCCAAAAGCATATATTATGGTTCCCGTAACTCATTTCCTAGCTCCGGATATGTCCAGATGAAGTTCTGACTGTTTCTGGCACGTATTTATGTTCTTTTCTTCGGTTCTTCTTCATTCGGACTCCGTTTTATTCGCCGTTTTTGCTCCCTTTATCGATCTTGTACCGTTTTCTCGTATAATCCACATATATTTCACAGTTTCCTGTAAATATAACATATAATCAAATAAGTACCATTATCGCGAGAAAATCATATTCAAACAGATTAAAATGTAAGGAATTTGATGTATAAAATGTGTATGATTTAAGACACATCACCCCGCCTCCCCCACGCTATCTAATAGGGACGAGACCAAATCATCAAAACCAGACCCATCTTTCCAAACTGTAAGCGCATGCAGGATGTTATTACACTGCAGAGATTTCCTGTTCCCTGATCGTCGTTCTTGTCGGGAGGATGGTCTGACCACTCGTAAGGTGCAATGCGGTAGCAAAAGTAATTGGACCCAATTGTCGACCGATCCTGGTGATGTAACAACTTTGCGCAAAGCCCCTGTTAAAACCTGAGCAAACATCAGCCGACAACTGGGAGGAATGCTTTTAACAGTCTGAACAGGGAGGGAAAAAACCCGCTCGAGGAGGTTAACACCACCCCCGAGCCTTGCTGGGTGACGTGGGTTTGTGTCAACCACCACTTGACATGGTTTCCGGATCCCAACGATGAAATATTCCACATCCCCCGAGACGATGGCAAACGACACGACCTCATCATCATGCTTGCACCCTCTACTGAGTGCATGCATTGCCATGCAACGGGCACACAACCATTTATCCCCTGACTTAAGAACTTCC
This sequence comes from Helianthus tuberosus, assembly GCA_030545235.1. Classification (NCBI taxonomy): domain Eukaryota; kingdom Viridiplantae; phylum Streptophyta; class Magnoliopsida; order Asterales; family Asteraceae; genus Helianthus; species Helianthus tuberosus. Next base: position 2,200,300 of record CM060428.1, on the reverse strand, counting down.
CCAACGTCCAAAAAGAGGTCCAAGTCCCTGGAGATAGCCTCATTCAAAGTTAGCTTTCGGTTTTCAGTCTTGAAGTGGGTGCTTTGCATGTGTTCAAGCAGGCGAAAAAAACCCACAGACCCCGGCTTTCCATCTTTACATTCATGAAAAAATTTGAAAGGACACGTCCTTAGACCACTAGCAGAACCCTGCACGGGCCCCCCCGACTTAACATCCCTTCCCCTCCTCGTAGGAGCCATACGCGTATTTAAGATGCCGTTTTAGAGAAAACACACAAAAGAAATTGAAATATAAAAATAGTTAATTTACATATTACCCTTTTAAAGAAACATTATTTCCCCATGATACCAACGCAACTGATGAACTTCATTTCCATTTCCATCTGCATTTGAAGGAATGAATTAATTCCATTCGCAACTCAATGTAAAAGGAATCTAATTAGTTGATTTTTTTACAGAAAGACATCACTGATTTTTGTTTTCTTCCTGTCCAACCCGCTTCTCGTCCACATTTTTGTTTTCTTACAGAAAGACATCACTGATAGGCGAAAATTCCTCAAAACACATTCATAATCGCACAGAATATCAACATAATTCTCACACAAACATATAAAATCGATATAGACAACCTTGATCAGTGACGAAATAAGTCCGACATGACACAATTAAAACATAGTAACATTGAATCAACATTCACATGATGAATTGTTCATCCAGTATTTATACGTGTTGGGATCTTGAAGGCACTTGATTTGTCATGGCTCATTAATTAAATAATAATAAAACAATTTTGAATCTTGAAACGTTAAATATGTCTAGTCGCATGAGGGGTCATGTTGGTTCGTAAAAAGCATACACTGTAACGACCGTCTCAATTTATCAAGATTTTAAAAATAAAATACACATTTTAATGCTAAAATGTGACTTTACATAAACTTGTCATACTAACATTCCCATATGTTTACAACATTACAAAAACATATTTATAAGTGTTTACATAATTCACTTATAACTAGACAAATCAAGATTTGACGCGGAAGCTTCATTTAACGTGTGTTCGGTTCTTGCTCGTCGCTTGATCTTCACCCGGGACTCTCGACATTCACCTATGATCAAAACCAACTTAGAAGCCAGTTTTGATAATTAAATAACAAGTACTACAAGGTAATTGGGTCAAATAATCAAAATAAACAAGAATTTCAAGAATTTAGTCCATCGCCGCGCGCGACGGCAAACCCTTATGGCTGTGGCGCGACGCCACGGCCTCATTTTGACAGAATGTTTGCATCAGTTGCTGCATATTCCTAGCCAAGCTTGATTTTACGAAAACGAGCATAACTCTTTCGTTATTGATCCGATTTACACGATTCTTTTTCCTACGTGATCGTAATTTAATTCTCCATCACATGGAGTTAAAATCCGACATCCGAATTAAATAAATTTGAGATTTTTAAGCCTTCGACTTATTATCTTTTTACTAAATTTTGACCCGTCTATGTGTTTATCAAACAAACATGTTTGTTTGACCCCCATTTTTCACGAACCCTTTATCTCCAACATTGTCTATCATATAAGGTTCCAGTCACGGGTTCCTACGCATTATTTACCCATTTTAATTATAATCTTACTTTGACCCATTAAGGGTATTTATGTCCTTTTAAGCATAAATCACACCCATTTCTCGTATGCCTCATAATTTCAACCATTCATATTGATTGGTCTTCCACCACAACTAAGATTGTGGTGGATTTAAAGTAATAGACTATTTATTCCGAGTTTTTACCTCTCAAATGTGTTGTTTTAGGGCAAGACACATTTAGGGCATTCAACCCTTGAAAGTTTATGCATTCAAATTTTATACGCATCTAAGGATTATAAAATCATAATAATAATTTCTAAACAACCTCTAAAGGTTGTTTTACCCGGTTTACCCATCAAGGGCTTTATGGTCATTTTTAATCCTTCATTTTTGCGATGAAAGACTTCACTAAATATTCGACCTTACTTGCACTTTTAACTATAAAGTCATATAAGCGTACCTGGCCCGGGTCAACAAATAGACCCGATTTATACCTCGCTTTAATTATCACACAATCTATGGCGACACAATTATCCGATTTGCTAATCGCTCCTGTTAACATAAGACTTGACAACCACATTAGTCAATATTGTCAAATGGTGTTATCACCACCATTCGACCCGTTTGGCCTATATGCCGAACGTTACCTATTTAATCAAAAACATGGTTTTTGATTCCAATTCATGCATCCATCCCATCCCGGATTTTATTACCAAATCATTTCTCTCTTAAATCCTTTTCTCACAAATTCAACCCATTTCGGCTTACGCCATGGGTATCCTTTTAACTTCGATTTACATTAGTCAACACTTGACTAATGTAACGCCCTAACACGTTTTAACCAAATTTAACGCAGCGGAAAACACATACTAAAAATTTCTTTATAAGTTATTCTTTCTTTCACTTAAATACATTAATCCCTTTTCATAATTTAATTAAAAACTAACATACGCATATAGAATTAAGAGACCACATACACACCCACGTACAATCCATGTCTTGACTCGATCTTCAACCACGTACATAGCTTGAGCAAGCATTCATAAACCTGTACAACCTGCAGTCACCATAACCAATTACTTCATTAGCAAGCGGTGACATAATATATATATACTTTAAAAACGTGCATAATCAAGCGTCAACGTCTCTTATTCCCGTTCATATAAGTCCATTCGTCCATCCATTCAGACACTCTCGTCTGACTTCCATACTTAACCTTCATTCTCCATTACTAGTATACCTGCATTTCCATTTCATTCTTAACAGAAAACAATTAGCATCATTATACTTTCCTATCCACTTTCGACTCCTTTTTCCGTAAACTTACCTATTTACTTCCATTGTTTAATACTTTCTCACATGTATAACAATAATCATCATACTACAATATATTTTACATCTAAAGTGTAAGTCCGGGATTTACTTACCTTGTGCGTCCGTAATTGCGTTCGCTTACTTGAGTCTCCTTAGCCCGTTAGCCTTCCACGTTCTCAACCATCTTGACATGATTCCTATACATTCATGTCATTACATTCACATTCTTATTAGCATATATGCTTATACATATGAACAACCATATCAAATTCACATCTCATATATGACCTTCGTTAATCCATTCAAACAAGCATAAAGCATACTCAACATCATCCCTACATAATCTTCACATAAACTATATATGTTTACCCATTACTAGCATACAATTTCACTTATTATTGTCTTTTAGACATTTCATCAAACACGTGGTGTGCGTACTACTTCCTAGGCACCATGTACAACTAGTTTATGCATAATCTTCCAAGTTCACTCATATTTCATCAAATCTTCTTACTAATCAACAAGTATCATTTAACACCTAAACATCAAACATATCAACACCAAATTTCTTTCAATTCATCTAACAATAGTTCATCCTAACACAACATAATTCATGAATATTGGACATGTTGAACACTCATGTCATCTTAATCACCCAACTAGTGGGTTTACATCCTTAAACATCAAATTAGTCAAAATTATGCATAACACATGTTCCCTATGATGATGTTAACACATATTCATACTTAATTTCATACAATTTCGTGGATTAATCATAACCCACTTCATACAAGATCATCAAATCTAAGTTTTAAGACATACCTTATGATCCCCTTGCTTGGGTGATCATTAATTCACGTTCGGTTGTGAATTTAGACTTCATTTACCCCTTCAATTTGAAGGTTCTTCAAGAACTAGGGTTTGAACCCTTGTTCTTTCTCCTGGACATCGATCCAGAACACGCACACGTGTGTGTGTTTGTGTGTGTGTGTTTTCTTTTAATTAAACATCTTTCAAGTTGTCCCACTTTGGCCCCTCATGTTTCGTTTTAAATAAATAAGGCTACAACCCTTCGTTTAATACCAACGACATTAATAATCAACTAGGTTAATTATTCCTAGTTAGCATTCATTCACGGGTTCACTTTTATCCCCTAACGGCATTTTACCCGTTCCTTTATATTAACCGGGTTTAAATTACCAAACCCATTTTTTTTGGGGTGTTACAACTAATTTCCATTTTTACCCTTTTCCTCATTATTAGATTACACTACAAGATATTCTTAACGGAAATCTGTATTTTTGATGTTATCGTTATCGCATTTATAATGTATAAAATAAACAAGTATTCTACATAAGTGTGTAAGTTTCACTTACCTCGCATCCCGAATACGCTTTTATTCTCGTGCTTGATTCGTTTGACCGCTTCTTTCCCAAGCCTCCACCTAGCTCGTTAGGCGTCAAACTATTGTCAACATTTACAAGGTGGTTAGACTAGTCATTAACAATCGTGACCATTCCACCCTACTTATTCTCTATGTCGAAACTACCATTCGACTTCATCATTGGTTAGATTAACTTATCAAAAGTTAATTACTTTCAATCACACGGTTTACACAATTGAGTCTAATTCAACATGATGTTTAGAACCCTTGTCACTTCATATTACGCATAGTTGCCATATCATTCTAATACGCGTTTCACCCAAAATTTCAACATTTTAGTTCTCATTTAGGCATTTTAACAAACACCTAATGTGCATAATTTTACATATTTACTAACTAGTTCATAACTAGTTATTTTCACCAAGATTTACATCAAAAAATCAAACCTCTATGTCTAGTGTTCATGAACTATATCTAGAACTTATATCATAACATCAACATTCATCAATTTAACATTTTAATCTGAGTGTTCATCATATTATCATAAAACCCACTTAACACATAATAGGGTAATTATCAAATCCCTAGTTTTGACAACAATTCATCAAGTTTTCAACTAGGGTTTGTTTCTAAACGAAAATTTCATCACAATAACACTCATAGATTCAACATTCATTCCAGAATTTCGATTATGATTGTTCATCATAATCTCAAAGTATCACCAAATCATAAAATTCAACATACCTTGTGATCCCCACGACTAGGTGATCATTTATATGTGTTCATGCATTGATTTGGGGTTTGAATTGAGCTTCAATTTGTTGATTTTGTGATGAACTAGGGTTTGCTCCATGGGGAGCTCTGCTCCTGATCGTATACACGCACACACACACACTAGTGTGTGTGTAGTGTTTTGTTTTTAATAAATAAGTTTCGAATCTTCCATTTTTAGCCCCTCTAGTTTGTAATTATTAGTTTATTACCCATGTTTTCTTCATTGTTTTAAGACACCTTTTTAACTAGGTTAATATTCCTAGCTTCTTGGTGAATTCGGGAAAATTATGACTTGATTTAATTTAAGTCCCGTTACTTCGGGCCTCTTATAAACTCATTTCCTTAAAAGCTTTTATTCACGTTGTAGTTAATATTAGGATTATTTATTTAAATCCTAATATTTACCGGGTTACTTTTATCACTCACGGTACTTTACCCGTATTTTAGTATTAACGGGGTTTGATTACCAAACCCGTTTTCGGGGTGTTACATACACCGCTTGATTTTTCATGCAATGCTTGATATTGCCACATGGCTAAACTATATGCAATGCACCGCTTGGTTGGTCGAACTTATGTTATATTTAGACATGATGGTAGGTTATTAAGTAAAGGGATTGGTTTGTGGAGACATGACTGTTCCGTTGGTTTCATTTGAAGAAAGGACAAAGGGGTTTGAGAGATATTAACAGGTTTGTCCAAGCGGTATTTTGCATGTATATAAAATCAAACGGGTGCCAGTGATGGTTCATTAAAGGCAACCTAAGTTAAAATCAAATGGGTAATGAAATGGTGTGAGTAAAATGAACTAAATGGTGTGACTTTTAAACAAATGAGTCATAACCCAAGTTGCTAATTGTATAAGGGTATAATATGTACGCTTTATGGAAAATGTGAGTTGGGTAATTGGCCAAAAATAAAAAAATAGATAATAATAATAATAATATAATAACACAAGCGAAAACTTGAAATACAATGTGCATTTTATTAAATATTACAACATTCAAGTTGAGATTTAACGTCTCATCGTCTATATCATATGTGTATTATAGATTTTGTTGGTTCAGTTCTGTTTGAATATAATGGAAAACATGAAAACATACCTTTGGTTGCATCAGCACAGGTTAGCAGAGAATCCATCATGGAGACGCAGCCATTAAGGTTGACATGATTGTCATCTTGGTCTGGTTCCTCCTTAGGGTGCTGACTGATGATGGTGACTAAGAAAAACCGATAAGGGAATCGGTGTAGGAGAGGAAGTCGAATTGATGTTATGACTAATGGGGTGTTTCTAATGTGTAACTGTCTAACCCCTTAACCTCCACATAATTCTCCTTATATAAGCACCCAGGAGGAAACCCCAATTAGTTAATAAGGGTAATATGGTCCATCAACAATTACCAACTAATTATTTAATAGGATTGTTATATATTTTGATCTATATAATGTAAATGATTATATGGCTACTAGATTAAATATTAATACGTAATATATTTAATCTTACATTCTCCCACTTAGCCGAGTAATCATTTACTATGAGTATTAGATAAGCCTGATCAGGAGTTAACACTCATTTTAGCCTTAAACAAGTACTATAGCAGAGAAATACAGCCGTTGAATCATTATGCGACTCAGGACCCCCATTAATCATACTATAGCCTTAATTTAAAACCTAATCGTCATGATCAAAATACGCGTAAGCCCTTTGTTTGATTTGTAACTTTATTTGTCTTATATGCCATTATGTCGACTTGACATATTCTTATAGATGTACAAAATCAAACTGATGAGGAAAAATTAACTAATACTTAGTCATTCATAGTACGATATGCAGTTGCGCATGGCCATAAACTAATACCCGTCTATGAGCTCTCTTAATAAGACTTATGGGTAATAGCCATTCAGTTATAGGATCCTTAAGCACATCATGAATGTATTCGATACAAAACTTAGTTTCCTCAATTCGTTCATAAACGAATAATTAATTGCGTATCGAAATTTAATGCAGCACCTCTTGAACTGTTACTGTTCAAGGAGTTATGGTAGCTGACTTTATCACACTAAGTCTTCAAAACATTAATTATATGGAGTTAATAAACGTATGAGTTCACTGATAATCTTCCAACAACATTTAGTGACTATATTATGTCGTTATAACTTAAGTTGTCAATATCAGTGCATTATGACTCCTCCATGAGATATGTTTTGTCTGCTGACATAAGAATATACCCGAAATTACATTTTGTCATCTTTGAATATCTCAAAGTTAGAGTAATAAACCGGTTTTAATTCTCACTTCTTCTTCAAATTATAGCCTCTCGTTTCTTTAAAGATATTGTAATACTCCATTAGATGCTTCACAATAATCTAGACATATCTAGTGTGTTGCAATGTGAGTAATATCTAAACGAGTATAGACTTAAACTTACATAAGGCTTCTAATTAATGAAGCGTAAATAAATAATCTCACTTATCCTATTATCCTCTAAAGGAGAGCAGTATTATTTGTTACATATGTAAGGACCCATTTAAAGTTAAACTTATGGAACATAACTAATATCCCATTGGGTCTATCTCAGTATGTTATGATATCAATTACGTAAGAGATATCTCTGAGATTTATTATATCAAAATTTGTGTTAACAATACTTTGACTTATGTAACACATACTTGTCAAAAGAATGTCATCTATATAGACAAGTTTATCTTAGTTGCTCCCACTCATCTTGAGGTAGGTACATTAATCCACTTGGTTCTTGATGAAAATAATTACGTTAAGATTTCATCACATTATGATGTTTGCATTAACCCATACATGGATTTTATTGACTTACAAATAAAGTGTTCTTTAACCTTCAGTTTGAAAACTTTAGGTTGTTATCTAATGAACATGTAAATGTGTCAGCCATTTGTTATGGAAAATTGTTTATAATGTTCATCTAATGTAGCTTTAAACTATTATAAGCTACTAGAACAGTGATGATCCTTAAAGAAATCTTTTGTAAGATAGGTAAGAAAGACTCTTTCATAATTTTTCTCTTCCTGAGTATAACCTTTGACAATCAAACATGCTTCTTAGTGTCTTAACGTTTATATTAGGATTTGGTTTAGTTATGAACACTCTTAGGTAATTCAATCAAATCCCAAACGTTATACGAACACATAAAATCAGTTTTACTAGAAAACTGTTTTATTCCATTAAGAATATTGATTGACACTAATGGCTTAATTTGAAGAGATAGGATCAGTAAATATTTCCAAAATCCATTTCAACTTTAGTTAGGGAGGTTATGTAATCATCAAAATTAATAGGCTTTTAAACCTAGATGACCTCCTGAGTTGATTATTGGGTTTGTTAGAAGTTTCAGTTTTATGGATTAGCTTTTGGTTAGGTTGCTATCATTTTCATTCTAAGTTTATAATAGTTGGTGCAGTATGGTGTACAAGAGGTGTAATCGGAGTTAAATTTGGAATGAAATTTAATGACATTCTTCCCCCCGCCTCTTGTATTCCTTGCAAATCATAATAAGGACTTTTACTGCTCCCACTGACCTTAGGAATCTTTAGGAACTCAGCATGCTTAGGGTCAATGCTTAACGACCAACAAATTCTAATAGAGAAAACAAATTAATGACGTTAGTCGTTGTGATTTCTCTTGTTGAGGATTATGTTAGTTTAGGTAAGAAATCTAAGTGTGCCCACAATTAAGCAACTATGAAACTTTTGTAAGAGTAGCATTAGATTTTAAAGAGACAAATATTGATAGAACAGTGTCGTGATGGAGCGGTGTCTTGTACAAGAGGTGCAAACTGAGGTAATGTAAAATTTTCACTCCCCACCTCTTGCAACTATTGCAAGTTATTATTAAAACACTTAATGCTCCCACTGATCTTTAATGTCTCTAGAATGCTATAAGAGAAGTTTCAATGAGCTACATGACGTGGGAACCTATCATATATACGTTAGACTTTATTTGATTTCTTTAATGTCCAAATATCCTAAGAAAGTTTAGGGACATATCTAATAGAAATCTTATTAAGTATATATATATGAATAGATTTCTTCTAAGAACGTGTGCCATATGCGACAAAATTTAGATACAAGTTGATAGTCTTTTAAATGATAAATGAATTATGTCTGAATATTCCATTTGGAATAAGTTCCACGAATGTCAAAGAATGAATTATGATGGACCCATACTTATTCCTTAAGCCAAGTCAGATTTAGAGCTTTAACGTCATGATTTAAAATCACTTAGAATGAGATTAGTTGAATAATCATCCTCATTAAGAAAGTCATGATGTCTCATGAATTTCGGTTATAATGGATGAAATGTATAAGTCTCATTTTCCTTTTGTCAAATTCTCATTTGCATGATGACAAAGTTGTGAAAATGTAAGGTATCATCTAGTTTCATTTTAATAATGTTTCAATCCAGATAGTTAGAACAAATAAGATGAGAGTTGAAGATAAGTGTGACGTTATGTTGACTATGCAAACCTCACAACCTTCATGACATAGCCTAAGTAATGATACTGTATTCTGATTAATAATCAGAACATGTAATGTATCGAAAAGCTTTGTTAGAAGACTGCTTATTATGGTTCTTATAGCCTTAACAATTAATTTTGTCACTAACTCTCATATTAGTTATTTGTCAAGTTCTGGGAAGGAAACGTGTGGAACTAGAGTCAACTAATCATGTGTTAATTGGAATATTGAAATTACCAGACTTAAATATCATTAATAAGTGACTATCTAATTAATTTACCCAACTGTTCTTTAGAATAATGGATGGTCTCGTTGCTTATGTCTAGTCTAACAACATAATTATGCAGTGAGATTTTCCCTTGAAGAACCTTAAAGTTGGAATTAGCACTTGTAATTTGTCTATGGACCTTAGAACAATCCTCTTTTAAACTATTAGTGGTTGTAAGGTGAATAACAACTTATTTTCCAGCTTTAAACATGTATTTCTTTGTACATATGTTGCTTATCAACACACTCGTTATACTTTGGTATTTCTTGAGTGTTGTAGTTGATTTATAATGCATCAGATTGTACAAGTGAAAATCTTAGTATGTAATGTACTGGAAAAAATGTACTTATTTCCATGCGTAAGCCCTTTGCTTTATGGGTCATGGTTTTGTACATTATAATGTATTCACATATACCACTTAACTTTATAGTTTAGAGTTTCAAATTAAGGCATGCATCTTAGGAGTTCTAGTGATTATTCCATAAATAAAGATTAGTCTCAGGAAAGACGTAATCTGGAATAACTTTAGTGATAGCATTTACGTTAGAGAGTTCTTGATTATCATAATAGACATCATATTCGATTTTTCCTATTCATCATGCTCTAACTTTCTTCTTTATAATCTTTATTAGAAGAGAGCAATAGGATTATCGTGTCTTAGGAAATAATCAAGGATTTAATTTAAGAGCTAATTCTTATAGAAACTTTAAATACTTTAAATAAAGCAAACATTTTAGGTTTAAAAATTTAGAGTGGATGAGATATTGATATAAAGAAGAAAAATTATAGTGAGTAACATTATGGGTAATAAGAACAAGGCAGACGAAATGATCATAAAAAAAAACTAATTAAGGATCATTAAGCTAAGGATCATTATGTGAAGATATTGTGATATGTCTATTACTAACATCAAAATAATAGACTTAGCTAAAAATTCTACTTAAATGAAGACAAAACAGCTTTGGCCAGAAGTGTAATCATTTAAGCATATATGCAAAGTGGTTGTAACAAATCAGCTTTGGCCAGAATTGAAACAATCACTTTAGTTATGCACTTGTTGAGTATGTCATCTATGAATGAATTAAATCAGCTTTGGCCAGAAAATAAGACATTCATGCTTATGATGCATACACAACATAGCTTTCGTAATACTTGAATAATAAGTAGATGTATCAAGTCAGCTTTGGCCAGAAATGATATATCAAAAGCTCATTCAAGTAAAGCCATTTTGGTTTTATAAAACATTATTTGATCCTTATTAATTAACTAAGTAAATTACAAAACCATTTATTTAATAGCAAACCACCTGTTAGTGCGGATCGAACTAAGTAAATTACAAATTTTTTTTTTCTTTAGTTCACATTTAAATAGCTTAAAATAATGAGATTGCGAGTCGCAACCACGATCTCGACTAATGACGTTATGGTTGCGAGTCGCAACTACGGTCTCGACTAATCACGTTATGGTTGCGAGTCGCAACTATGGCCTCGACTAATCACGTTATGGTTGCGAGTAGCAACCTCATGGTCTCGAGTGATGACGTAATGGTTGCGAGTAGCAACCTCATGGTTGCGAGTGATGACGTTATGGTTGCGAGTAGCAACCTCGCTAACAGCTGTTAATTATGATATCATAACCGAAAATTCGAAATCTAAGGGATTAAGAGATATTCTTTCCTGTTTCAAGCTGATCTAATTTTGTCAACAGATTTCGAAATTGCAATCTCTTTATCTTTTTAACAGTTTTCTAAAAACTTTAGAGGACAAAATAGATCAAAACCAGGAAAAAACACTTAATAATCCGAATCATATTCCAAATCATAACAGAATACTTCGAATTTTCTCAAGAACATGATGAACCCAAAAACATAAAACATGATTCTGGAACCCGAAACCCGAATTTTTAAGCTTTTCTAAAACAGATTTCGGTCATAAACATAAACAAGTTAATTTCGAATGAACATATCATTAATCTTTTTCCGAAAATCATGATTTCGAGTCGATCTTCATGACTTGAAACCGGCTGTGACGGTTTTGAAAATTATAAAGAAAATAATCCGTTTTTCAAGTTTCAATCCCAGAATTATGGATACGAAAACAGAACCGACTAATCAACATATGCTCTGATACCACATGTTGGTTCAGTTCTGTTTGAATATAATGGAAAACATGAAAACATACCTTTGGTTGCATCAGCACAGGTTAGCAGAGAATCCATCATGGAGACGCAGCCATTAAGGTTGACATGATTGTCATCTTGGTCTGGTTCCTCCTTAGGGTGCTGACTGATGATGGTGACTAAGAAAAACCGATAAGGGAATCGGTGTAGGAGAGGAAGTCGAATTGATGTTATGACTAATGGGGTGTTTCTAATGTGTAACTGTCTAACCCCTTAACCTCCACATAATTCTCCTTATATAAGCACCCAGGAGGAAACCCCAATTAGTTAATAAGGGTAATATGGTCCATCAACAATTACCAACTAATTATTTAATAGGATTGTTATATATTTTGATCTATATAATGTAAATGATTATATGGCTACTAGATTAAATATTAATACGTAATATATTTAATCTTACAGATTTGTATTATTATGGATGATTAGCATATAAGACAAGTATATAAGCCTATCTAAGGTAGTTAAGATTTAATATATAGTATTAAACAATGTATATAAATAAATTATCATTCATTTAATATTCTATTTTTTTTAAACGGTGAACTTCATGTATAAGGTTACCACACTTTCCAAATCGGAGAGCCCCGTATTGCCCCACTCTGGCCAGACTATGTTGTCTTAACCGTACCCACGCTGGCATCAAAGTTTGGTTTTTTTGAACGTTCCTACGGAAAACCATACTGTCGGCTGTCACTTAAAAGTCGTTTCTGATATAAATTTATGGACAATTTATTATAAGATTAAATATGTCATAAAAACAGTTAAATAGATTACGTATGTGTCAATAAGACAATAACAATAATACACAGCAAATATAGTTACAAACTAAATAAGGAAGATGTATAAACGAAAAGTCCAAAAATCATATTTTTAGTTCTATAATTTGAAAAACCTTGTCTTTAAATTTGTTTTAAATCTAAATCCAAAACAAGTAGATTATACTTCATATTATATTCTACAGTATAAGTGTTTAAAGGCAAGTAAGGAAAAAAAATCCATAACTTCAAGATTTTCACAATCTCTTTATATGAAAGAGAGATTAAAATAAAATAAAATATTGATAATACTAAAGTGGTAGTGGATGAGCTGTGATGTTTTGACCATGCAATTAGTGGGTCAATGGTCAAACCTAACCATATCACTACCTTATTGTCATTTCTCATCAATAATTCATCTAGACTTTTCTATAATTCCTTGTATTTCACTTCTCCAATATTTGATGACTATTATTTATTAACTAGTCTTAAGACCCCGCATTGTGGTGCGGAGGGCGTTAAACCCTGATACTAACATTGCAGGACAGAGGGTTATAAAACTATGCTAAATAGCAATCAAACAAAGCCAAAACCTAGAAAGAAAAAGTAAACTAAAAACATGAATTTTTAACACCAAGTTGAGGGGGTAAAAAATCTGAGGGACCAAATGTGGTCATCAAACACCGTGCTAAGTATCAACCAAATGAAAAAAAAAAACCCTGAGCGACCATGTGTGACTACCAAATACTGTGTTAAGTAGCAACAGAACAACAAACAAATCTAGAGAAAAACGTAAAACAAAAACTAATAAAAAAACTAACCTCATTAAACTTTTGTGACAAAACTTTTTATTGCAAAAATGGAAACTCTTAAAATTTAACATGCAAAACGAAAAAGAAAAAAAAAAAAACAAACACAAACACAATAGACAAAATCACAAAAGGCAAAAATAATTCACTATTCCTCCATATACTAAGAATTAATTAATTAATATACATAGATAATTGGATGATGATGCTTTTAACACATAAATATAACCGGTTATGTTACGAGCTAATGATACTTAAATGAATGAGATATACTACGTTATTTTATAATGTGAATATCATATTACGTAACTTAACATAAAAGAGACAATAAAAATTGATGTTTACTAATATATACTACGTTATTTTATAATGTAAATATCATATTAGGTAGCATAACATACAGAAATTGATGGTTATTACAATATTTACGGGTGCACAAATACATAAATTCCTTACTCTTCATAGTGATATGTTGCTTGTTTAGACTTTAAGGAGTTTGTTAATGTTTACTTGATGAAAAAAATAATTTAATGCAAACCTTATATAGTTGTAACATGTGTTCAAACCTAGATATTCCTGAAATTTGTACCATAGAGTGAAGAATTTTCACCTTCCGGTCATAGACTTATAAAAGACAAAGGCTGAAAACATGTACAACAAAACTACTGTGCGCGCGCGTGGGGTGGGGGGCTGGTTTTCAAATATTTGATCCCGACAACTTATTAGGTAAATCAAGCTCATCGAATAGCTACTTAAAGAATGGTCCAACCAAAGGGTGGGGGGCTGGTTTTCAAATATTTGATCCCGGCAACTTATTAGGTAAATCAAGCTCATCGAATAGCTACTTAAAGAGTGGTCCAACCAAATTTATTAGATAGTATACATAATTTTTCTTAAATCGGTAAATCCATTGTCTTTAGATCCAACATAGCTACACGTTTGAAGAAATACCAAGTTAATTCAAAGGCTAACTTGTGGGATTAGTCTTACTCAAATAAGGTTAATCTTTTTTCTTTCTCACATGTTGACTGACTGCTTGATCCTGTAAAACAAGATAACACCGTGAAGCTCGTTAACCTGTACAAATTCTTGAATTTCTTGACCAAAAGAGCAACTAAATTGATTGGATTGCAGGGATTGAAACAAAATGGTATAGCCTGACTCCGATTTAACTTGCTAGCCATTCAAAGTGTCTTGATCTATGAATATTAGATCGATCACATGTTCTCATAATGGCATTAATCAACACATCTCATTCAAACATAGTAATACCAATATGTTTGACTCAAGTACAATCAAATCATTATGTTTTATTGCATCACAAAAATGAAACATTTTTTTCTTTTCCAAATATTAAATGGCTACAAGCATAAATACACGTGAAAATAAATAAAATAAAATAAAATCAGCTATTGATGCTCACATGGTTTGGTTAAATATGCACTTTTAGACTTGGAACCATTCGAATGAAATGTTGACAGATGGCTGATTCTTATAGCAATGGAAAATGGGTCTCCTTCTTTTACCCATTAACATCACATGATCCATGATTGATGTTAATGTTTGGGTAAACCAGTATGGATAATAAACTAGTTCACATTTTAGTGACAAGATTAAATATATGACTACATGGGTTCAACCCACTTAATCAGTGTATGACTTTAGTTTGGGATAGATGGAAAAGGTTTGATTTGTGTTTTTCATGCTTGTAGTCTCGTTTGTTGTTGCCTTCTAGCAGCTTGCTAGTAGCTTGTGTGGGTTGTTTTAATGAAAGTTGACTGTAGTCTCGTTTGTTGTCGCCTTCTAGGGCCTTGCTAGTAGCTTGTGTGGGTTGTTTTAATGAAAGTTGACGATCTCGGGAAAAAAAAGAAGACAACGATGGGTTTTTTGAGTCTCGTCGACCTAAAAGTTGAAAAGGATGGTGTGAAAAAACATATTAACTTCTCATGTGATATTTTTTCTATGCCCTCAATGATAAATTAATAGATGGAAAGAAACGACGCAAGTACAAGAAGTCAAGAATTATGGATCTATTTACAAGGTCTGCATCCAGGTTTGGGTCTAGGGCCCCACTTAATATGCTAAGTATTAATATTAGTGCAAACTTATTATTTTAGATTTATTTGATTTCTAATACAAGCAAACTACTCTTTATTATAATTGTGTTAGACTTTTTGCTTGGTTTCAAAACGGATAAATGAATATCGTTTATAACAATCAAATAAGGAAAAAGGACCCCAAAATTTGATTTCGCTTTGGTCCTCCAAAATGGTTGGTGTTGGTCCAGACTTCCAATCACGAACACACAAAACGAAACACAAACGATTTGGAGACTAACTCTTTTATTATTAAACTCAACTCGACACATAAAACTGAATACATCACCCTGTATTTATACTAAACATAAACTAACCTTAAACCTACTCAAACTCTATTTAATAGAAACCTATCGAATAAAAAATAATTCAAACTAATTTTATCTCCAACTAATTTATATTATCTTTAACCCATGTTAACTTTTCAGATAATCCTTAAAATCAGAATTATCTCTTCATTTGGAACAACCCTACCATTTACATATGTGGATCTATTTTTAGTGACGTTACGTAGTGTTCGCCAGGATTCTATGGATTTTTCCTTTCAAGGATGTTGATGTTGCTGATTGATCTTCTAGGGATATATGGATTGTGATTTTAGGTAAATCACTAAATGTGTCATTTATGTTACTAGAATCGTTGCATTTAATGATGTTAAACATATGTTGTGTCGTGTAACACATTTATTAAATATATTCGTGCCAGTGTTTAAGTAAATGACACGTTTAGTTAAACATGTCATGTCGTATTAGACCAATTTAACAGAACACGACATGTTTTACCGGCTATAGTTTTTATCCATTTGCTCAAAACCAATTAACTTGTTCGTATTAATCTTTTTAGCTTGTAATGGAACCGATAACGGTTTAACTTATTTTCAAACACTATTACTAACTTTGTGTTACATGAAGAACACCGTTTTTCATTAACTAAACATTCTTTAAAAGTTATTACAATATTACATATTACGATTTTTGTGTAAAAAAAATTAACAAATTGTAATTGTAATATACTAATATTGTAAAATAATGAACACATATGGCACCTTGAAATATTTTTTTTTACATGGAATCATGCATAATTGAAAACTATTATATGATTTTACTTGGTATCCAAGGTAGCATAACCTTTTAGTATAATAAAAACAAAGATAATAAAGATTAATTTGATAAGTATGGTGCATTGCATGTTCCTCTTCATGTATTTGTTGAAAGTACTTTTTTTCTATACTGAAGCATATGCAACCCATGTTCAAATGGCAACGAGTTTTTGGCAATTTAGTGGAGAAAATATGTCTCAAGATCTAAACTTATATAATTTAGATTTAAATGATTACATATTAGTCATTTAAAACATACATAACTTTTTACTCTTATTAGAGTTAAATGCCATTTTAGTCCTTGTGGTTTGGGCCATTTTGCCAGTTTAGTGCAAAGGTTTCATTTTTAACCTGTGGGTCCAAAAAGGTTTCACAGTTGCCATTTTAGTCCACTGGGTTAACTTCATCCATTTTTTCTGTTAACGAGAAGGCCAATTCGGTCATTTTATATGGCTGAATTACCCTTTTAGTTAACAGAATTACATACAAAATGACCAAATTGGTCTTCTCGTTAACAGAAAAAATGGATGAAGTTAACCAAGTGGACTAAAATGGCAACTGTGAAACCTTTTTGGACCCACATGTTAAAAATGAAACATTTGGACTAAACTGACAAAATGGTCCAAACCACAGGGACTAAAATGGCATTTAACTCCTCTTATTAAGTTATAGGTATAACACATAACCCTCCGGTCCCCTTAATCCCTTAATCTATAGCTTTGGAATCGATTTTTGTTTGTTCGTTCTTAGCCGACTGCATTTATAAATTCAGAGAAAAAAAATTATTTATTGTTCCATATTTATGTCGAAAATGGTTAAATTACGGGTGTTTGATATCGTTTCATTATAACTGTTTATCTACTTATTGTAATTGATATAGCAGTTAGCAGGGGCGTAGCTACAAGGGTAAGGGTTCGGCTAAACCCGTATCAAATTTTTTTTTGTGTTATATATACGTGTATTTTGACATCGCACTCGTAGAAACTTTTATGCCGAACCCTTAAAAAACTTGACACCGATCCTTAGAAATTTTGATAACGAACCATAATCCACAAAACAAAACCTATTTAACTCATTTAGCCTAAATTTAAAAAAAAACTCATTAAGGCTTAAGCCCAACAAATAAGTTCATAAACCATTTGAATCCAATTAGAAAAGAAGTAACAAATAAACTATTGAAGGACCAAATAAGCTCATAAACCATTTAAATCCAATTAAAAAGAAGTAACAAATAAACTACCGAAGGGAAATATGGAAGAATCGACATAGTCAGTAAGGCACACAGAAGCAGCTTCACACCATTGACCTTGCATCCTCGCTGGACGTTGATCTCCGGTCTCCACCTTGCTGGACGCCACCACCCACGTTAGTTGTTTTGAGATGTTTGGTTTATTTATCCAAACTCTTACTAATTATATAACCTATAAAAAGGCTATGTCGGGGGGGGGGGGGGGGGGTATTTTTATTTTATTTTTTTGTCTTTTCCTAGCAACATTTAACTTTTCTTTTTTTTCTTTTTTTCTTAATTTACGTTTTCGGCCCTTATGCTTTGTGTGTTGTTTCTTAAATACCAACTTCTTTTGCAATTTACAGTTTTCATCAACTTTTTAACTTTACGTTTTTACCCCTTGCACAATTTTTTTGTGGTTTTGTTTTTTTACGTATTTTTCCCATCTATTGTGATATACGTTTTCGGCCCTTATGCTTTGTTTGTTGTTTCTTAAATACCAAGTTCTTTTGTAATTTACAGTTTTCGTCAACGTTTAAACTTTACGCTTTTACCCCTTGCACAGTTTTTTTTCTTTCTTTTTTGTGGTTTTGTTTTTTTTTTACTTATAACCTTTAATTTTCAGCATTGACTCTTACAACCTCCTAACTTTCTAAATACTTTTTAATCAACTTTTACGTCTTTATTTTTATTTACGTGTCGCTATAAACGTAAGTTGATTAGCATTCACACTGACAACCTTTTTACTTTGTAAAAACTTTTCTAATCGAGTTTCTCACTTGATGTAAGACATGTGTCGACATATTTTTGTATCGGATCAAAAATCGGGTCGCCCCGCCGCTAAGCGCAGGTGTAACACCCTAGTTTATAAGTAAAATAGGATGTTCTAAATATGCAGATTACAGTCCTTTTAGAGCAGCTAATCTGGAAAATTCTTTAGATGATATCCATGTTAGTAGTACTGTATAGTTTATGATGTATAACTTTTAGCAAAATGGAGAGACTAGCTAGATTAGATAACAGGCCACAATGGTTAAACTGAACATGTTGATGCAACAAATAATAGACCAAGGCCTGTAGCGATATCTCCGGGTAAAAGGGTTCAAGGGTTTCGATTAGCCTAACGCAGGTCGTGGGGTCCCCCCACGTTTGCAAGACGTGGAGAGAGGTTCATTGGTGTTATTGTTGTTCTCCTTGAATTCTAGACTGATATGAAACCAGCCCATAACGTAATCGTTGGAGAAGATGAATTATTTGGTGTGAAGAAGAGAAGCATAAAGCTAGTTCTCATGGGAGAAGAAGAAGAGAAGCAAGCATGAAGCTTGTTCCCGAGAGGGAGAAGGAGAATCAGAGAGTTAAGATAGTTTTTAGCTGATTCTGGAGTGTTTCATATGTTTGGCATGGGCTGCAATTTATAGGGGAAGAGGTTTCTCAAAGGAGAAACCTTTAACCAATGAACCTGGCTTGCAGTGAGGGACTTACCCTTTTAGGGGTTGAACGGTTTGGACCTGCGGACAAAAGGGTGTTCTCTGTGCACATGTTCTGTCTGTGCAGAAATGGTTCACACGTTAAGTGTTGATGTGACCGGACACTGTGCTTGTCCTTTTTACTGTTCACCTGAGTTTGCGCGTATTGAACCTCTCAACCTTTTAACCTTTTAAGCTGTTATGTATATTAGTCATTTTATTGAGATTTGGGCTACCCCCGTCATCAGCCCCCCAAGTCAGAGGTGTTTGGGATGTAAGCTCAAATGCTTCTGACTTTTACACATTATTTTTTTATTGCTTAAAGGCTTCAAGGATTTAAGGCGTTTGAGTTTTGAGATTTGAATTTCGGAATGATAGTAGGCTTCAAGGTTTTAAGGCTTGAAGGCTTAAAGGCGTCAACTGTCTCACTCAAGAGGAAGTTGAGGCTTTTTGTAAAGAATGGGGGATCAACCTAAAGTTTAATCCGGTGGCTCTGGGTTTTGGCAAATCGATCGGTTAGTGTCCCGTTGGTTCGATTGCTCTTTATTGCTGAGTTTTCCAACTTGCGTCATCCATTTTCAATCTTTGTTCTGAATATTTTAGAGTATTATCGTGTGTCATTTGGTCAGTTACACCCTTAAGGTCTTGCTAGGGTTTTACGCTTTGATGTTTTGTGTCCAGCGATAGGGTATGACCCATCGTTGTTGTTGTTCCGCCGTTTCTTTCAGTTAGCCAAGAACGGCGATTGTTTTACCTTTTGAAACATCTCAGGTTGATGTGTGTTTAGTTTTGTCTATGGTTACTACCCTTGGTTCTTGGAAGGACCAATTTTCCTGGATTTCTGAGTCCATTGTTCCTTTCAGGCTTGTTTGGAGGCATCCTTATGCTGTTTTGAATGAGCTTGAACCTTTCAATCACGAGATAGATGGTTGTTGAAGTTTATTAGGGGGTGTCCTTCCAGGCTTTGTCCCTTTCCCGAACATCTTTTAGTGTTGGTGGATGTTAGCAAGTTGTGGGACAAGCCGGATCGTGACCCTGTGCTCGTGAGAGATGATCAAGGTATGATATTTTGTATTTTCTGCTTATGTTATATTTTATTTGTTGCAGTTATGTTTGCCTTAGACTTTATCAAGAGCAATGACACATCTGATGTTGTGTTTGGAGATGCCGAGGCTACATCCGGCGAAGATGTTGTTGTTAGGGGCACTGAACATAGGTTCGAGGGTTCAGGCTATGTGAATGTTCCCAATGTCAAGGGTTTCACCAAAGTTGTTGCTTCCAAAGTCTCTACTCGTCGTTCGAGCTGTTGTTTGATAAAGACTACTGACCAACCATCGGCTTCTGAGCCGGTGGAACTAAGTAATGACATAGAGGCTTCAGATGATTTAGAAGTTGGGGTTGGGGAAAATCAAAAAAGGACAAGGGACAGCCCTTGGTGGTTTGGCGGGTAAAAAGGTTGTGAGCTTGAAGGGTTCCGGGAAGGGTGGTGAAGGTTCCACCAATGTTAATCCAGGGGAGGTTTATGTGCCGGATTGGAAGGTCACAGTTGGTGACAGCTTCAAGCCTTCATCCGTTTGTGAGGATATTCTTACCCACTTTAATTCTCCTGTTGTTCGAGGTTCTTGCTCATCTATGGATGATGACCTGATGATTTCGAAAAATGGTAATGGGTGCTTGTAACCTTGTTGCCTTGCTTCCAGAGGGTGTATCCCGATTTCGCAAGAGGATATGAGAATATGATGTTTTCTCGAAGAAGAGGGATGAGATGAAGGCTTCACTAGCTACTCTAAAGAAGGAGGCAGAGGGTTGTGCTGGGAGGGAGAAAAGCTGATGTTGAGGATTGATGAGCTTTCTTCCCAGCACAAGACTGAGGTGGTTGAGTTGGAAAAACGCTTGGAAGCTGACAGGGTTTAAGTCAGGATCGATAAGGCTGCCTTGGAGGTTCAGAAAAAGGCCTTAATAGAGGAGAAAGAAGGGTTAAAGGCTTCACTTGCCCAGGAAATTAGTGATAATAAATGGCTCATTGAGCATGGATTCCAGCAAGTGGTTAACTATCTTCTCCATTCATCGGAGTTCAAAAAGGTCTTGGGTGATGTGTACACCGAGCTTCTTGCTCATGGGAGACACCAATGTTTGTTTGCTGGTTACAAAGCTTTGTGAGCCTGGGGAGCCTCAGGAAAAGTCTTCTCTTTTTCAACCCAAAGCCTTCGAAGTCTTCAAGGAAACTGTTTTGAAGGTAGGGCATATTATTTACCCTTATGTGGGTGAAGTCTCCAAGTGTTTTGGTAAACCTTTGCCTGTCTTACAGGAGCTAAAACCCAAGGGCCTTAATGAGGCTGTTTGTAACGAAGTGTTGAAATCCCTCTCAAAGAAACGTCCTTGCTTCGGAGATAGCGAGGAAACGTGTTCTGAAGGTGGTGAGGGCTTAAAGGGTTGAAGCCTCCGAGGCAGTGGGCGCAACAGGGAGGAAAAAGAGGAAGGCTAAAAAGACCCAAGATGATGGAGGTTCGAAGAAGGATGATGCATCAAAGTCTACCATCCATGACGTTGCTAAGTGAAGAAGAAACCTTAATTCATAGCTTTCTTAGCATGTCGAACAATGTTATGGGTTGTTTGTTTGAACATCTTTTTATTTTAAAGGAATCGTCTAGATCCCTTGGTGGTTAAAGCCTTGAAGGCTTGTGGACAATGTTTTATGTTTGATGGCCAGTATGGCCCTTGCTATCTTTAACTTATCTTGCTATGTTGTTCTATTTATTCCCTTGCGTTTTCATTGATTTTGCATGTTGTCTTTGTTTTGGGTGGTGCATCTTATGTTATTTATACCTTAAAGGGTTCAGTGCTGCAGTCACTTAGCCTTAGGATATTTTTAACAAGAAGATACAACCTCTATCCTATGTATGACATTCACTTAGAGTCTTTTTGGTTCGTAAGCCAATGTTGGGGCTTAAGGAACATTTGGTGTAGGCTGTTCAAACCCGTCTATGAGACATGATTTTTAAGATTTCTCTGAGTCTCATGGAGTTGTATTGATTTAGGAACTCACCCCTTATATAGGTCCATTCAACCCTTGAACCTATTGAGCGATGTGGCCTGGGAGCTCATCCCCTTACATGGCCCTTGCCATGGAGTTTCTTGCTAGGTTCTCAACCTGATTATAGGATAGAAAGACAAATTTTGATTCATCGTTCATTCATTTCAAAGTATTTTGATTACTAGGGGAATAGAACAACTTTTGGGAACTATTTGTAATACGTTTTGGTTAAACATGGAACCTTTTAAGGTTTTTGCCATTCCAATGGCGGGGAAGCTTTTTGCCTTGCGGACCTGCCAGCTTGTATGATCCCCCTTTGTGGGCTTTAAGGATAGTGTATGGCCCTTCCTACTTGGGGCCGAGCTTTCCTTGGCTTTCTTTCTTGCAGGCCTCATTATTTCGAAGCACAAGGTCCCTAGGCTTGAAGTGTTCATGCTTCACCCGTGTATTGTAATGCAATTCCATGTTTTGCTTGTACCTTGCTTTTTGTATGGCTGCTTAATCACGAGCCTATTCGAGTTGTTCCAAATTCAACATTGTTTCTTTCTTATTTGGCTCGAGGTCGATGTTAAATGTTCTTTGTGTTGTTACTCCGATTTCAGCTAGGATTACAGTCTCTGATCCAAACACTAGGCTGTAGGGTGTTTTCTTGTGGCTCGTTTTCTTGGTTGTTCGAATTTCCAATAGCACATTGGAAAGCTATTCGAGCCAGTTGTTGTCGTATCTTTCTAATCGAGATTTAATCCTTTCAACAATGTTGTTGTTTGTCCTATTAACTTGGCCATTGGATTGTGGGTGAGCTACCGAGCTGAATACTTGGGTTATTCTGAACTCCTTACACCAAGAGCTAGAAGGCTTCTCGGCAAACTACTTCCCGTTATCCGTGACTAGTACCCCTGGAGCCCAAAACGACAGATTATGTTTTCGTAAACGAAATCAATGACCTGTTTCCCTGATATTTTTGCCAATAGTTTTACTTTTGGCCACTTGGTGAAGTAGTTCACGGCTACCAATAAGAGCTTGACTCCTCATTTGGCTAGTGGGGATGGACCAACGATGTTTATTCCCTACTTGTGAAATAGCCAAGCCGAGGAGATGGGAATGGGGTCATGTTTGAGGCTTTTGGGTACCGGAGCATGTAACTGACAAGCTTTATACTTTCGCAGTTGTTCGGAGGTATCTCGATGCATGGAAGGCCAAAAGTGTTCGAGGTTCATCAACTTTGGCACTACCGATTTTGGGCCACAATGAGCTCTACATATCCCTTCGTGAGCCTCTTTGATCAGATATTGGCTTTGTTCTGGGCCAACGCATCAAAGTAGTGGTGCAAGGTATCCTTTTTGTAAAGGATATCTCCTTGTAACACATATTGCCTTGACTTGATACGAACCCTTTTAGCCTCAGTCTGGTCATTAGGTAATTCACCATTTTGAGGAACCTTTCAATGGGAGTCATCCAATTTGGCCCTTTTTTAGTGATCGCATCTTGAACCTCAAGTCTTTGGATGGATGAGGTTTTTAATACCTCAATTAGTACCTTCTTGGTGGGGTGGGCAAACGTAGGAGATACAAGTTTGCTTAGTGCATTAGTTCTCTTGTTTTGAGATCTTGGAACTTTTTTGATGGAAAATGTTTGAAATGTGTTCATCAATCCCTTTGATTTCTCTCGGTACTAATACATGTTGGGTTCTTTTGCTATGTAGTTGTTATTGTCTTAGCTTGAGAGAGTCTGTGAGGACTTGAAGCTTTTGAACCCCCATTTCTTTGGCTATGTAGTTGTCACTTATTTAGTTTGAAACAAGCAACGAGTCTATGAAGACTTGAAGCCTTTTGACATCCATATTTTTGCAAGCTTGAGCCCAGCAATCGATGCTTCATACTCAGCTTCGTTGTTTGTATTCTGAAATTCAAGACGAAGGGCATACGTGAATTCCAATTCGTTAGGGTCAATTAGAACTAGCCCTGCTCCTGACCCTTCAATGCTGGAAGCTTCGTCGGTAAAGAGCTTCCAGGTATGGGGGTCGGAGGGTTTAGTGGAGGCTGTATTGACTTCCATTATGACTTCTTTAGGGACTTCTATGATGAAGTCAGCTGGGACTTGGGTTTTAACAACTTTTCTCGGGACATGGGCGATTTTGTGTTCACCTAGTTTTCACAACCCATTTGGCTAATCGTCCGGAATTTTCTTGTTTTTCAAGCACATTCTTAATAGGTTAGTCAGTGACCACTTGTATCGGGTATGACTGAAAGTACCTTCGAAGCCTTCTAGCCGTTTGGACTAGGTCTAGAGCAAGTTTTTCGGAAGAAGGATATTTGATTTCTTCTAATTTTGAAGTTTTGAAAAAGTAAACGGGAATCTGAACTTTGTTTCGTTCAATGATCAGAGCTGTACTTATAGTCTTTTCAGCAATCGAAAGGTAGATAGAGGTTATTCCTCCTGTTTCCATAGCCAAAATGGATGGGAGTGAAGCCAAGTGTTGTTTCATTTGGTTGAAGGCTTCCTTTTGAGCTAAAACGCTTCAAAGCTGTAAGCTTTCCATCGAAAGTCTTTCTTGTTAGCACATCACTCGAGGGTTGGCTTTTATGCGTTGTTTCCCCATGATGTGCCCTAGAAATGAGCACTTAACTGGATTAAGTTTTATGTTGATCTTTCTCGGGTTTTGGAAAGTTTCTTGTATGTCATCGAGCATTCGGTATTTCGTTTTGCTCTTGATCACCAAATCTTCAACATAAGCTTTAGTGTTCTTGCCGATTTTTTCGGCAAACGTTTTGTTAACCAGACGTTGATAAGTGGCACCTGCATTTCTTAAATCAAAAGGCATTTTTTGATAGCAAGATATACCTTTATCAGTGTGAAATGTGGATTTTTCTTCATCTTTTTTTTTTATTATTAGGATCTGATGGTAACCCTTTTAGGCGTCAAGAAAACACTTGAATGGGAAGCCTGTGAGCGAGTTACCCTTAAGGTCTATCTCGGGCAGCGAGTAGCAATCCTTTGGGCATGCTTTGTTCAAGTCTTTAAAATCGATATATATTCTCCAAGACTTGTTGGGTTTTTGAACCATTACGGGATTGGCCACCCATGATTGATACTTGACCTCTTGAAGGATTCCGGCTAGAGCAAGCTTTTCCATCTTTTGTATAATGGGCTTATTATCAGATGGGATCCATAACTCATGTTTCAACAATGCTATGAGGAATGTCGGTCATATCTTCGGTGCATCAAGCGAATACATAGTGCAAGAGCAGCTTTTCAAGGTATGAGAGGGTTTCATTGGAAAGGTTAGTGTTTACCCTTATCCCCTGTTGAGGATATTTTTGGGTTTATGTCCAGCCCTTGTTCATCATCTTCGTCCTTTCTTGATCTTTCCCCATCAACCACAAAAGCTTCTAGGGTAGGTTGAAGGGTTGCTATCCCTTTTTCAGTGGGAAACTTCACAGTACCTTGACCAACTGAAACTGCCATTCCGAACACACTTTGCCCTGGCCTTCCTATGATGATATCATAGTTGGAAGGGATATTGATCACCGCAAAAGTGAGTTGTTCGGTTCATCCCTTTGTTCTTTTGCTGAACAACATTAAGGGTTATTTGGCCTAAAGGCTTGATAGGTATGTTTGCGATACCTTTGATGGAGGATTCAGACTGTTGAAGCTTTGAACGTTCATCATCGCTGAGAGGGTTAAAGCATTTCTCAAACATGATTTTGGTGGTTACACCGATGTCAATGTAAGCCTTTTGTGTCTTGATGGTTCCTATGTTGGCTTCTATCACCAGAGGGTTGGAAAGCAACTCTCCTTCTCGTGGTGGGAAGCAAACATATTGACGTTCCCATGCCTTGAAATGATGGCGTTTGTGGGAAGCTTTGTTTTCAAGGTCGACCATGTTCACTTCCTACTTTTGTTTTTCAACCATCTTGTCCTTGACCCCTTTAACCAAGTGAGCCAGTTCGGACTTGACGGATTTTTCGATTCTCTTTTTGAATGGGAAGCAATCATTAGTATGGTGACCTTTTCATACTAGTTTGATTTTTCCAATCTTTTGTTTTTTGGCAAAGGTTGAGGAGGGCGAAAGCTGTGTTTTACCTCTTCGGTTGCCAAGATCTCTTATGTAGCCTTGGTTAAGGCTGTAAAGTTTATGGTTTTTTCTTGGCTTGGAGGGTTCCGGCCTTCAGGCCTTCTAGAATCCAAACCTTTGAACCGTTTGTCATAAGAGCCATACTGGAAGCTCTAGTTAAGAGTCTTTTATTTTGTTCTTTGATGTCTACAGCTTATTCTCCTCGAATGTGGACTTCAGCCCTTTCGAGTGTTTCTTCAAGGGTTTTGGGCAGGCATTTATTGAAGTCTCTTGCGAGATATTTGAAATTTATAGCATTCATGAACCTTGCAGCCCTAATCTTTTTATCGGCGTAAGTTAAACCTTCCTTCTTGTAACTTTCGATGAAGTCTCTGAGACTTTCATCATCACGTTGTTTGGTCTGGAAGATTACCGTGGCGTCATTGACATGCCTCTGTTGTTATAGGGAACTTTTGCTAAGATCGTCAAAGGTCTGAACGCTTCGTCCAGGAAGGTCATTGAACCATATGCGTGAAAACCCTTCAAGGGTTTGCATGAACATGAGACAACATTCGGAGTTGGGTCATTTTTCAATTCTTGCAGTCCCGGCGAAGATTTGGAGGTAGTCTTTAGTACCGTGATGGCATCTTTATCTGGGTTTGAAACTTGTAATCAACGATTTGTTGAGAGAAGCAAGACAACATTGTTGGGCTTGTAAGGTTTTGATAGGTATTTTACTACCCTTGAAGCTGGGTTACCATTTGAGGTACCCTGGTGAGTGGTCGGCACTTGGTTGATGAAGTTAAGGTTAAAGCCTTGAAGGCTTTCTGTGTCATCATCCAACTTTCACGTGCTGCAAAGGAAATTGTGCCATCATCTGTGTCATCAGCTAGGGCATAAGGTTAAATCCTTAAAGGCTTTCTGATGGTACTAATAAAAGATGTCATTATCTGTGTCATAAGGTTAAAGCCTTAAAGGCTTACTGTATAAGGCATTCCCATGGATGTGCTCGTGACTGCACCTCGAGCCAAAGGCAGGGTGGCCATGGCTTGTTTTCACGAAGTAGCAATGGGAGGGGGAACACTTGAAGCTGGTGACTGCCATAATTGATCAAGAGTGGCTTTATGCCCCATAGGTGCACCGGTTGTAACGGGTTGGGAGGTAAATAAGGGAAAAACGGTTGGATTTGGCCTCCCCAAAAGCTAAAGGGCTTGAGTGGTTGGTCTGTCACACTAGGACCAGCTTCAAGGTAAGATGTGGCTGAACGTGAGCTGCTAAAAGGAAGAGATGAAGGGCCATGTGATAATGAGGGTTCAGACTCCTCATAATTTAGTCTTATTCTCACCCTTTTTTCCCTTTCTAAGCTCATATGCTAGTTGAGAAGAAATCTCAGTTGTAAGAAATTTCTAGCTACTCCCTCGGGTGTTAGATCTATGCGTTCCGGTGTATGCATTACATCGATTTGAGTAGGTGCAACCCCTGACCGAGATGGGTTTGTGTTTGAAAAGAAGTGAACTTCGGGAACATATCCCGGTGGAGTACTTCCGGGAGTAGAAAGAGGTGTAGATAAGACCGGTGAGATCCGACCCGAATTTGGTGTTAAATCGGTGTTGTTAGGCACCTGATTTACCTGAGCGAGAGACTCGCTTTCAGACATGATGTAAAGAGAAAAATGGAGCTACACAACTGGTCTTTAAGATAAAGTAAGCGGCGTAGCCCCACGGTGGGCACCAACTTGTTGATGCAACAAATAATAGACCAAGGCCTGTAGCGATATCTCCGGGTAAAAGGGTTCAAGGGTTTCGATTAGCCTAACGCAGGTCGTGGGGTCCCCCCACGTTTGCAAGACGTGGAGAGAGGTTCATTGGTGTTATTGTTGTTCTCCTTGAATTCTAGACTGATATGAAACCAGCCCATAACGTAATCGTTGGAGAAGATGAATTATTTGGTGTGAAGAAGAGAAGCATAAAGCTAGTTCTCATGGGAGAAGAAGAAGAGAAGCAAGCATGAAGCTTGTTCCCGAGAGGGAGAAGGAGAATCAGAGAGTTAAGATAGTTTTTAGCTGATTCTGGAGTGTTTCATATGTTTGGCATGGGCTGCAATTTATAGGGGAAGAGGTTTCTCAAAGGAGAAACCTTTAACCAATGAACCTGGCTTGCAGTGAGGGACTTACCATTTTAGGGGTTGAACGGTTTGGACCTGCGGACAAAAGGGTGTTCTCTGTGCACATGTTCTGTCTATGCAGAAATGGTTCACACGTTAAGTATTGATGTGACCGGACACTGTGTTTGTCCTTTTTACTGTTCACCTGAGTTTGCGCGTATTAAACCTCTCAACCTTTTAACCTTTTAAGTTGTTATGTATATTAGTCATTTTATTGAGATTTGGGCTACCCCCGTCATCAGAACATATATATATACAGGTCGGATTGGGCTTCTTTTGCCCATTTTTTAAAAATTTTTAGGATAAATTACACTTTTCCTCCTTTATATTTCTATCGAATTGCAATTGATAGCTTTTAACTTCAATAATTACAGTCACAATCCTTTATGGTTAAATTTTTTAGTTAAATATAGATAATTAATTCGGTATATAATATTAGTTAAGTTGCAAAAACATCAATTTCAATTAAGAGGTATTAAGAGGTTGTAATCGTCCCTGGCCCTTGGCCCAGTGGACACCAAAGGCAATGATAAGGACTTGGGAACACTCCCTATTAATCAAGGTTTTACACATAGGTGGGGGACACTCCCTATTAATCACTCGCGCGAGTACCTGTGTGGTTTTTCCTTGAACGCCTAGCCAAACTCTGATGCCAGAATTGTCCTTTATCTTTAGAAAGGGAGCTAGAGAAGATGACAGGTGATATAGAGAGAGAAGAGAGAGAGAGGGAGAGAGAAGACAGAGGGGGAGAGAGAATTTATATCTTTTTACACATTTAGCCCATGCTTCGTTAAAATGACAAAATTGCCCTCATGTGCAAGGCACATGACAAGATTTAACGAAAAAAACTAACTGGGTTAGGCCCAAAGGGTAAAACGTGCTTGATTTTTAAACATAAAGGATAAAACTCGTCAATTTTAAACATAAAGGACACCGCCTGCAAAGAGGCATAAAGATAAAGGACAATTCTTGCAATTCACTCTTATACATATTATTACATAACTATTGAATATTTGAATCATCAAAAATTGAATATATATATGTGTGGAACTTTGAACAACATTTAACTTATGGTACCTCTCGGCATTATTACAACTTTCAGTTTCAGTCCCTCAGTTTAGTTTAGATGTACACTTTGAACCCATGCACCAACAATTCTTTTCATTCTTCCCCCTCTTTGCTTTCTTTTGGAATAGCACCGAATTTGTCAACCAAAATGTCCACTACTAAAGGTACCAAGTCCTTACAAGGGACAGCCTTCTTATAAATATCCCCCAAATGTGAGTCACTTCCAATTCTACCCCCCACAAAAACATCCGCCCCTTCAACAACCTTCCCATTTTCATCCCTAGTCATGCATCCCATAAACCCTATATCCGCCACTTGTACCTGCGCGCACGTGTTTGGGCAGCCCGTCCAGTGCATTCGTACTGGACGGGTTACTGAAACAAGTCTTTGGACTTCTTCTGTAACCTTTAGTGCACGAGCTTTTGTCTCGATTATCGCTTGCCCGCAAAATTGGTTACCCGTACATGCTACTAGTCCTTTCATCAAAATAGGCGGCTCGGGTAGAAACTTTTCTTTTAAAAGTGGCTCGTCAAGTAAAGCTTTGACTTTTGAGTTTGGCACGTTTGGGATTATGATGTTTTGTTCCACGGTTAGCCTAAGTTCTCCTGAGCCATACTCATCGGCTAACCGTGCTAGTTCGTCCATGTCATCGGCTTGGACATGACCAACTGGAATGTGAATGCCCACAAAGTTAAGACCTTCTTGTTTTTGCGGGTGCACACCGAATAAGTCCCTTCTTTCCCATTTTGGGTCAACGAGGTCTTCGGTAGATGCTCTCTCCAACGCTTGTTCGGGCATTCTCTTGACCACTTCCGACCGAAACCCTTCTACACCCTGCACCCCAAAGTAACACAAATTAGCAAGAAAGACTCTTCAAAAATGAAAATTTGTAGTTTTGAACCAAAGATTAAAAAAGATGACTTACGAGTTCATCGATCAACCACATCATTCTAGTCTTTTGCCTATTCCCTCTAGTACCAAGATCACGATATGTCTCGAGAATCGCTCCACAAGATGGGATCACGTCTTCGGCTGGGACCCACGCGTCAAGAGGTATAGCCTCTTCGCACCGCTTAGGGCTAAAGAACCCCCCTACCAACAAATTGAACCCGAACCTACCGTTCTTAGTAGCTGGCATGTATGCTAGATCATTGATATGAGGGTGTTCAAAAAGATCATGTGAACCGATCACACACACATTCCACTTCCTTGGCCTACAAAAAAACCAATCAAAAAGGTCAAAATGCATATCTTTTTCACAATCAGAAAGTAAATATATAACTTCAAGATCCAAGTAAATTACAACTTACAAGTTGGTAAACTCCGGATTCCCTCGCGAATTAGCGGTGATAAACTGCGATAACAAGTTCGTATACGGCCTCGTGTCCACTATTTCATATGGATCAATCCCTGCAATCGGATTCCCAACCGGGTTCCTAACATTGTCCATACCACTTTGCAGGCTTGTTAACCCAAGTTCATCTAGACCCTTGAAAATCGCGGGTGCATCGGGTAGTGTAACACCTCGAATTTGCCAGTTTTGGCGTGTGGTAACATCAGCACAGCCTAGATCACCATACTGCTTTATCACACTGGCTAAGTATCTGGTTTGTGCACTAGTTGTTACACCATTTGGAAGCTTCAACCTCATCATAAACCGACCATCTACACATCAAAAGCCATTGATGAACAGGATTAGTGGGCATTTTCTTGTATCTTAACAAAAAGTTATGATCTTTATGTTTATGATGACACAATAAAATTCGGATCAAAGATTCATGGGTATCTTCTTGTTTGACCTAAAGATTCCATAATGAACGATTCAGATCATTTTTATACCGAAATTTATGCTAAAAATGGAATCTTGAAAATATGTTTTAAGATTGATATTTACTTATTTTGGACAAAAAGTTATGATCTTTATGATACCACAAAAGGATTAACTAGAACTACAACAGTAAAATTCGAATAAAAGATTAATGGGTATCTTCTTGTTTGATCAAAAGATTCAAGAACAAAAAAAAAAGATCAGTTTTTTAACCGAAATTAAAGATTTTTATTATAGTGTAAAAATCGAATCTTGAAAGTATATTAAAAGTTATGATCCCACAAAAAAAGATTAACTAGAACCAGAACAGTAAAAAGATTAATGGGTATCTTGTCATTTGATCTAAAGATCCAAGAACAAAAAAAGAAAGTTGAGTTTTAAACCAAAATTGAAGATCTTTATGGTACTAAAAATAGAATCTTGAACTGTTAGACGGGGGCGGACCTACCTCTTTGGTAGGGGTAACCCCGCTGCCCCTTGTCGGAAAAAATTTGGAAAAATTAGTGTAAATTTTGGAAAAATTTGACGTTTTTTCGATTTCGTTACGGCTTATTTATAACACGTTACCCCTTGGTCGGAATCCTAGATCCGCCGCCACTGCTGTTGAACATAAGTTAAAATAAAAGTGGGCTGGGCTGGGCTTACATTGATGTTTCCTTCGATGAAACAAACCAAGCCACTTGAGTCTAACATCAACATCATCTTTAGTATCCTTAACTTTATCAATCTCTTCAAATGGGACCTTTGCAAGATCTTCAATCCCATTTTCCATGAACAGTTTCATGGGTTCACTAGCAATCTTGACCTTTTCATGAGGATTAATACCCTGCCGGAACTTTTCTTTTAGAACATAAAACCCACCTTTCTTTTCAACTCTTGGTTCCAGTCTGTCGGAGGCGATCTCCGCCGGAGCAGGGGATGGTACGGCGGTTTGTGATGGGGTTGCATAGAGTTTGGTGGAGCTGAGGTGGTTTGTGGGGTTGAGAAGTGAATTTGGTGTGATGAACTTGACCGTAAAAGGTGACATGTTGCCTGCCGGAAAGTGGAGAGGTGGTGGTGGTGGTGGTGTTTGGGAGGTGGAGAGAGAAGCATGGCGGTTTTTGTAGGGGAGGAGGTGGTGGGTGGTGCCTCTTGGATATTATGAAGGGGCATGTGTTGTGTCTTAAACTTGAGAAGTAGAAACAAGACAACGACAATTTAGATAGATCATACCTGTTGAATAAATTAATAGTTAAACTAGCTTACAACCCACGGGTTGATTAAATATATTTTTATATAATAAAAAAGTTACATCTTTAATTACCCGTGTATAACATGAGTTGAATAAGCACGTGTACTACACGGCTTGAATAAATATAATGTAATCAGTTAACACACACAGTCATCAAAATACGTTTTTGGTGAAAAGAACTTTGATATACTATTTACATATTAGAATATTTTACTTTGTTTTTTATTTTTCTATTATTAGGTTATAAACTTGTGTATTACAAAAGTCCATTAAATCCATATATTTCTTCTTTCCCCATTCATGACCCATTGCTTTGTACCTAAATATTAGTTTTTATTATGTAATCTTAATCAAGTAATCAAAACTAAAGAGGAAAACAATTACAAAAAAATGATATGCACTTTTCAATTTGAATTCATATACAGAACTAACATGAGGCTATCAACCTGCAAATATGGCTTGTTTGGCATTTAGTCAGCGAAACGCGGGCTGGATCTCTCCTCCGAGTGGATGTTGATAGCTCGGAATGAAAAGGTGCTTGCTTCATGTGAATGGCCTCATAAATTTAAGAGATCCAAATGTGTTTGGACTACATCTCCGGTGATAACAGAGGCAATTTTTCTTGGGTTTCAGGCAATTTTGCGTTTGCACCACATCCCCATTCCATTTTGCGAGTCAGTTGATGTCGGTCATCAAACGATAGTGAGATCCTCACATGTTAGGCATGTGAGAGAAATAAACTGAGATAATTAACTTGGTTAGTCATAAAGGATTAAACCAGCAACAAAAATAAACTTAAAGGATGTTTTTAGCAAGTTTTAAACATTAAGGCTGGAACCTGCAACTTTGAGGAAACATAAAGGACGTTTTGTGCAATTTACTCGCAAAATAATAAACTAAAGATAAGTATAAAGATTATATTAGAAGATAAATATAAATATAAATATAGAGATATAGTTATAGATAAACGTCGACTTAAAATATGGGATAACTTGATAAATTATTTTAAAACTTGTAATTTTTAAGATAAAAATAAACATAAATATATGGCAAGAAAACTAAAAAATAGATGTCTCTCGTATCGACACGTGCCATCAATTGGTTTCTTTTATTATATGTATAGATGTGTTTTGAGTGTGAGTTTGTTACAGGGGTAGGGGACGCTCCACTAGTGATGGAGTTCCATCACTCACAACATCTAATCAAATTCCGTCACGTCATCGAGCTTTATTCCGCCCGTCTCCTCTTAGGATGTCTAGTAGACTCTAATGTTTATAGGCGTTAATCCTAGTTGGTATCTCTTAATGTGTATCTTACTGCTCCTAAGGGGTGTTAAGGGGCATTAAAAGTTTTACGTGTTAAGGAGTTAACTATGAGAGAGTAGGGTTGTTCACGAGCCGAGCGGACCTTTGCTCGTACTTGGCTCGTTTACAACCGAGCGAAATCCGAACGAGCATATTCGAGCGTGTAATTTTCCGAGCGAGAAGCGAGCGACGAGTAAATTGGAAAACCATATATTTAGCATGTTTCCTTCGATGTCTCCGTTATCGGGTCACGACTAAGGTCCAAATGTCCGAGGATGACACTAAGATTGAGGTTGGATTGGACGAGGCTCTGATTGAGGCAGGTGAGGCGATGAATATACAACAAAGAACAATTGTTGAATTGTGGCGTATGGTGAGAGCGAGAGACAATCGACGAGAGAAAGATGCCAAATATTGTCGCTTCATGACTTAGAGTTTTACTATTAAATTTGGTGTCAAATTTTTTGTTGGTTTGATTAGGCTAGTATGGATAAATATAATTGTATATTTGAGTATAGTGGTCCAAATCTAATAGAGCGGTATGTATAAAATATGAATATACATGTAATTTGTGTGTGCATATATAATTATATATGTAATAAATTAATAAAAATTATCTCGAGCCGAGCAGACCTTTGCTCATGCTTGGCTCGTTTGCAAACCGAACTAAACCAAGCGAGCATATTCTGAGCGAGTGGCGAGCGATTTGAACAGCCCGATGAGAGAGAGAGAGAGAGAGAATCAAGCAGTGAGAAATTACACACCTACACAACATGTTATATATATGTAATATTATTAATTTAAGAGACGTTAATAGAGGTTAAACTATTCCTTTGGTGTGAGGTGTGAGGTGAAGTGAAAGAGGCATGTTTAATAAATTAGTCTAACTCAGGGCTTTATTTATCAACCTTGAGTTGGCTCACAATAGAAAATGAACCTATTGTTTTTGTATATTTTTTTAATATATTAAATATATGTTTATAGGTATGTTATTATATGTGACAACCCTCAAAATCCCATGTATTCCGTACAATTTATTATTGATAATTAAAGTGCTTGACGACTGTGAGGAATTACTTAACTGCTTTCTGATATCTGTGTTATACTTACATGTATTTGTTAACATACTAGTAGGATACAGAAAAGTTACTAAATAGTCCGGTATGCCTTCCTGAGTGTTAAAATTTAAAAACGTTGCAAAAATATATATGTAGGACGCTTTACGGATTTATTTAAGCAGTTTAACGGAATAGTGTCAAACCGAACAACCGGACTTTACCCGGAACATAAAAATATTGACATGACATTATTTTTCCTTTTCTGAGCTAGTTAGGGTCCCCGAATACCCTAACACCCGTTATAAATTACAACACACATAATACCTTATTTAAATTTCCTAACTAAACTCTCTTATACTTAACCCTTAGTTCAAACCAAACCAATTGACCCAACCCCCCCTAACCGAACGGTCACCACATAGGTGACACACTTTTGATTTGTTTGATTATTATATTAACTATGCTAAATATCTAGCCAACGCATTAACCCATGGATAATTCACTAATTTGAATTATAATTAGAACTTTAAGTCCTCCACTTCACTCATTCTAAACATATCACAAAAATTCCTTTCTTTCTCTCTTGGCTACTTACGGCCGAGAGTTGCCACCCACCCACCATACAATTTTGATTAGTTTATTTAAGGATGTCTAGTATCTTAAAGACATAATATACAATGGTTATTAGAACATGGTGGTTTATATGAGTGCTTAGGGGATAACATATCATTCACACAAACACTTAACAAAATTCCACTTTCTTTCCCTCTTTGATATTCTCGACCGAGAACCACAAGCAACATTCCACCCACTTTCAATTTCTATCTTGGCATTTTACATACTTACAAGTGGGTTAGAGTTCCTACAAACAAGCTCGGTGCTTACGGAATTGCAAGGACCTCTCTACGACGCTATTAACCACCCATTTTTCGTCTAGTTTCTTCCCTAGCCTTGTGCTAGTAGTAAGTGTTCTAAATCACCATCTTGTTCTTGATTTTAGTGGTTAATAGATGTTTATATGATGAAATATGAAGGACACTAAATAAGATAACACAAAGTCTTGAACCTAAGATGAATAAGTTGGATAAAGAGAAGTTATGTGTGTAAATCATGTAGATCTTGTGTGGATATGATTATTGGTTGATTATCTGATGTTTTGCTGGGTAATATTGATGTTTGATGTTGTTATAATCACTAAACATGATTAACGGAATCAATCGAACACAAGTTAGTAAGTTAAAGGATGAAAACAGAATCTGTCCAAGTTTTACAGCCAACTTCAGTTGGCTGTAAATAGGTCATAAACTCAACGAAAAACTGATATTTTGAGTCTAAAACGTGTTATTATGAAATACGGTTCTAATGGCACCGGAATCGTAATTTTTGGACTTCGTTTACTATTTTTAAAGTGTCATTTCGTAACAGCAGCTAGAGCTGCATTTTTCTGCTGAAAATATGTGTATTGTTTTCTGTCATAACTTGGGTTCTGTGAAGAGTTGGATCATGAAACTTGTACTGTAGATGACCACCGTTGTATTTGTAATTACCCCACTGGAATTTCGTAAATCGGACGCTCGATGAATTTTAAATAAATTATTCCGTGGACTGTGGTCAGAAAAATATAAATCTGAGTTCAGTCTGGAAAATGAATTTTTATAAAATAATACTAATGAACTGGACCCCGACATTTTTACACAATAAAATTTGGAACGTTTAAGACATTCTGTAAAAATTTGGGAATTTTTGGAATAAGTTAACTATTTTATTAAAATGTCCGAAAACAGCCGGTTTTGAATATTTATGCTGAAATGACATAAGCTGTAACTTGCGTGTCTAAATGTCGAGTGTGCTATCTGTAAATGATCTAACATGTTATATGTGTTATGTGCATTATCGTATGTTTGTTTATGAGTGGGGAATGGATGGGAAACTTATATGGGCATAAACCGTCAAAGTGACGCATGTTGTGTGATAGATACGTGTAGGAACTTTGTGCTCTATTTGAAAAGCCACTAAATGACTAACTGGTAAATCATACTAGGACATGATTGACCGACCTTGACTGTTAGCTATATTTGAGAATCTAACCAAGCAAACCGAGGTGAGTTCACACTTTCTACAAGGCATGGGATTCCCGGTGGTTTGGGAATGGGTTAAAGAATTTAAAACTAAATCTACATATCCCCTTGGGAAGATATGTACGGCCATCCTCCATAGATAGGATGCCATTATTAATCCTACGAATTCTCCTGGTGCAGAATACGTACGTTCGTCCTCCTGGTGCAGGACAACAACCTTAAAACTAGCTAGACAAAACTCTATCATGAAGTCCCTCAATTTATATCGACTTAATCGCCGAGGCCAATGGCGAGCGGTCATTAGTTAATAGCGCTATTAGGTTTAACAAACCTCACACCGTGCTATTCGGACGGGCGTGTACTAATGGACTATGGCAAACTGTCAGTGATGATAGACACTGATGTAGGGCACAACTATTGTTCGTCAGTTGTCGATATGTATGGTCTAGTAGTTCACACGGGGAAAGCCCCCAACTGATTATGGTTATGGTTTGGGTAATGAAAAAGGAACTGGCTAAACATACTTTCAACTACGGGGTAACCCCCACGGCAATTAAGCCAACGAAAGTCAAACCACGTTTTTCAGAAACAACTTAAAACTAAACAACCAAACGTGAACTCACTCAACTTTGTTGTTGACTCGTTGTTACATGCCTTACAGGTCGCTAAACACTTGGAGCTTGCACTGCGGACTGTTATGTTCCGTGCTTACTATTTAAATCCTTATGAACTTATTAAACTTGCGTTTTGAACTTTAACTTGTAAACAATGGACTTATGCTTTTGGATTTACTTTTATGCTTCCGTTGTTTAAACTAAACATGGTTAACTGGCTTTGGTCACCAATCGTATTGCGGTTGGTCTTATTTACTTAATTACGATGTTCAATATGATTGGTGGCTCGATCCTGGTCATGTTACGCCTCCAAGCGGTGGTACTCCGCATGGTGGATTTTGGGGGTGTGACATTATACAAAAGTTTATACATAACTGATTATAACAAAAATATATTCAAAGAATAATGATTATAAATATATAGAAAATAATTAATAAATAAGTTGAACCTGAGCCGAGTTTGAGATTGAAAAATTGGCTTGAGCTTTAGAAACAGAGCTCAAAACTAGCCGAACTTGAGCTCTCAATAGTTAAGCGAGCCGATCTTGAGCATAGTCAAGCTCGGGCTCAGCTCAGCACAGCTCATTTACATCCCTAGAGAATGCATTGTATAACACTTTATCCCTACAAAAAATATGTTAAAAATTGTGTAAACCTTATTATGGTTATGCTTATGCAATTGTATATAGCGTATAAATATCCTACAAAAGAATATGTTAAAAATTGTGTAAACGTTGTTATGCTTATGCAATTGTGTACCATATACAAAGTAAGATGTACAAATAAATTAAGCAATTCTTAACATATTATTCGTTTTGAAATTAACACCACTTATACCAATTACCAAGCAAATGATCAAATACATATTTGAACTAGGAAAAATAAAAATACATATATGAACTAGGAAAAATAAATAAGAAAGAAGATACTAAGATAAGACATGTCCCCAATGATTTTAGGTGTATTTAAGAGTAAATTTCAAGGATTGTCATTTATCTTTATACCCATTTTCAGGCGTTGTTCTTTATGTTCAAAACTGACGAGTTTTATCCTTTCTGTTTTCATATCATACACGTTTTGTCCTTTAGGCCTCACCCAGTTAGTTTTTTCAGTTATATTTGGTCATGTGCTTTGCACGGGAGGGCATTTTTGTCAATTCAAAGGTAAGTTGAACCGCAGATTTACAGCTCAAAGCTTCTGCAACCTTTGAATTGACAAAAATGCTCTCATGTGCAAAGCACATGACCAAA
Source organism: Helianthus tuberosus (assembly GCA_030545235.1). Taxonomy (NCBI): domain Eukaryota; kingdom Viridiplantae; phylum Streptophyta; class Magnoliopsida; order Asterales; family Asteraceae; genus Helianthus; species Helianthus tuberosus. The sequence continues at coordinate 2,161,177 of CM060428.1, read as the reverse complement.
TTTAACTGAAAAAACTAACTGGGTTAGGCTTAAAGGACAAAACGTGTATGATATGAAAACATAAAGGACAAAACTCGTCAATTTTGAACATAAAGAACAACGCCTGAAACTAGGTATAAAGATAAAGGACAATCCTTGAAATTCACTCTATATTTAATCAACCTCAATATGTAATCACAAAATTAAATTTATTTGAGTCTACTTTAATCAAACTACATTTACATTTACAATCATTTGATTGAAGAAGACTTTATTATATATTTTGATACCACTACGCCTTTTTAAGTCGGTCTTGAGTGTGCCTGAGGGGCAGTTGCCCTTTGTCCCTTTCATAGTATTTATCAGTTCTCATTTTCTCGTATTTTATAATATCATAGTATTTTATAATATCATGGAACATTTAATTAAAAATATTAAAATACTATGTTTTGGAAATTTGTGCAATGATATGTATAATATTTTATAAGTTCTGAAAAGAATTATGAAAATCCTCCTTTTTTATATGAAATTGGATTACACCAGCCGAAACCGAACAACTTGATAGCCTCTTAATTTTAAATCTAGAGTGAATTTCAAGTTTTGTCCTTTATCTTTATAGTGAATTTTAGGCGGTGTCCTTTATCTTTCAAATTGACGAGTCTTGTACTTAATGTTATAAAATCTTGCACGTTATGTCCTTTAGCCTAACCCAAATAGATTTTTCTGTTAAATATGGTCATGTGACTTGCACATGAAGGAATATTTGTCTTTTTTTCTCTTTATACTCTATAGCCCCCACCACCAAAGCCTCCTTTGAACAAGCCCCACCTGCCACCAATCTCCACCCCCATATATAAATTAAATGCTTGGTTGGTCCTAGTGGTTTGCAAAAATTTCATACTTGGTCCTAGTGGTTTACTAATTACACGCGTGGTCCCAAAAGTTGTCAAAAATGAACTCGGTTGGTCCCCTAACCTAACCTCTGTTAAATTTTTCGGTTAACTATGTGTGAAATGACTATATTACCCTTAAACAATTAAAAACCTAAAAAACCCACTGCATCATCATCATCACCATCATCATCTTCATCACCAACCCACATAAACTAAAAATGACCAAAAAATCAACAAAACAAGGAAGCATGAATCTTTTACGGCGGCTACACCTTTCGGACCTGAATATTATGGGTAGACTGGAACCGCCAGATGGGTTGTTTGCCGCTCTGAAGAAGAGCTACATGCCCACCTTCTTTCACCATCCCTTGATTCTGTACACACAAACTCCCTTTCAGTATCAAGAATATTACCCATGTAAAAAGATGACACAAACAATCAGTGGAGTAAGTCTTACCTTCAACACAACAAGAGCATTTGCAAAGGTTTCTTCAGCATCATCCGCAAACTCCATGTAAATAGGGCAAACTCCTTGATACAAAGCCAATTTTTGTTGTACCATTTTACTGTTTGAAAATCAGTAAGAAATTTCTCAGTTAACCATCATCATCTTCATCACCAACCCACACTGATTCAACAGATCCGGTGAGTCTGAAGTGGGTTTCAGCTGAACTGGACACGGATTACTCAGCGAAGCTACTTGCACAGTGGTTAACTCCGGGTGGAGAGCCCTATAAACATTCCTCTACTGAGGATATCATCATCCGGATGTCTGGGCGGGTCGATGTAAGGTTCGCCGGAGAGAAGAAGGAGGAGGAGGTGGTCGTGGTGGATTGGTTTATTCGCCGGAGAAACCAGACGACCGACAGGTCGCCGGAGAAATAATCCGATGACCAGATTTTTAGAGAGAGAGCAGAGACCTTGTGTGCGGCTTAATTTTTTAGAGAGAGAGAGAGAGCGGTGACCAGATGTGCGGCTTAATTTTTAGAGAGAGAGAGAGCGGTGACCAGATGTGCGGCTTAATTTTTAGAGAAAGAGAGCGGTGACCAGATTTTTAGAGAGAGAGAGAGCAGAGACCTGGCTTCTGTGGGTTGGTGATGAAGATGATGATGGTGATGATGATGATGATACAGTGGGTTTTTTAATTTTTTAATTCTTAGTTTTAGGTTTTTAATTGTAGGTCCCACCCCACTTCTTCTTCAACCTCTGATCTCCACCATCACTACCACCCACTGCAACCCAACCCCATGACCACCGCCACCGTCAACTTACCACCGCCACCATACGCGTAAACCTTAATCATTTCTAGCTTTTTTCTTAAACCCTTACACAGATCTGAAAATTAGATTCAGATCTAGTCACACAACATCAAACCCTTTCAGCCGGGTTTATTTGATACAATTTGTCCAAACACGATGAAAACCTTGTCTGAAACGCATAAACTCAGATCAAAATAATCCAAAATTCATCTGTAACAAACTGAAATATCAATCAAAACTCATCGAAGCAATCAGAAATAACCAAAATTTTCACTGAATCAAATCAACACTCAAACGAAATAGTTCGAAATTCAACTCAACATCCACATTATGATTATTGTTATTACTGGGTCTTTGATTCATCATGGATGAACTGCTAAACAGTTTATTAAACGATGTGACCGTTTCCTCACCGTTGATCAACCGCCGACCACCGTCCCCATGGCCGTTTCCTCACCCCTCTGTAGGTTTTCTCCACCGGTGACTTTTATGCTGATTGTGGTTGTGTTTGTGGTTGTGGTTGTTGTACGGTGTCATTTTGGGCGGTTGTGGATTCTCTAAAGAGGACTTGTTTGAGGTGTGGTGGTAGGTGTTGGTGGTGTGTCACACCCCAACCGATGGCGGAATCATCGGGGCGTGGCACTGAGCGAAACAGATTGTCCAGAAGTTTCCATAGCAACTATCATTACCATTTAATTAAAGCAATACGTCCCATACCGTATCATAAATAGTCAAACAAGTTATTACAGACAACATCAAAACAAATATTCTGTTCCGACAACTCAGATTTAGATAAGTAGCAATTGTTTATCTGCTTCTAGAGACCCCTAATAAGTTATCTACAGACAACTATTTGTTGGGCTCTAAAGCTTTATTCTAGCTTCCATTCCCTACCACATGTGTATCCTAAGCACCTGTCACATACGTTAAAATAAAGTCAATACATAAAATGTAAAGGTGAGCATACAAGTTTGATAGTAGCATATAGAGTTCGAATTCGTTTACGCATAACCAGCACGTACACATAGTGAAATGAAGCACGTTAGTTATCGACATAGATCCATCGATACCAATGACTGCGGGTTGACTGCCCGAGGCAGTTCGCAATACATGATTACCACCGTAATCCATGCAAGTAAAAGATCCTTAACAACCCCCGTGTGAACGGGTGCTGAGTCCAAACTATAGTACTATCGTTGCTAAGGCAGGTAGACAGCATTCCATGTGTAAACATAACAAACAAGCATTCATAAGCCACGTATAACATGCATGAATGGTTTAGCGTTAAAATAGCTTGAGTAGTGTGATTGTTGTAGTTTGAATATTCGTAACGTATGTAACACCCAAAAGTGCTAAAGCAAAAAGGGTTCGAGTATACTCACATCGATTATGGATTGAAGGGAGCGCTTTACAGCGAGTACGGTTAGCCTGAATAGATTCGATAACGTAACGTTAAGTGGCGCGTAAAACAGTACAAAGTGAGAGTGGTTAGGATGGCTGATCGTGCGGGGCAGCTATCCGTGAGAGGAAGTCATCCGTGCGCATGAACTATCCGTGCGGATGGTGATGCGTGGGGATGGTGATCCATCCGGATAAGCTATCCGTGCGTGCGAGCTGTCCGTGCGGATGGTAATCCGTGCGGATTAGTTGTGCGTGCAGATGGCTTATCCGTACGGACAAGTCGTTTGTGCGGATAAACGTTCAAGTGGATTGTTTCTTCCTACGGATGTGTTTGTGTATGATGGCTTGTGCTTTGGAGTTTTCGTTGTAGCATTTAGAAAACATCTAAGTGTTTCTACCTTTCAAGCCGGTCGCGCGGACAACAATCCGTACGGATGGCAGTCCGTGCGGACAATGGTAATCCGTGCGGACGGTCTGTGCGCGCGGGCAGAGACAATCCGTCCGGATAGCCTGTCCGTGCGGATGAACATTGTTTGAATTTTATTTTAAGGCCTTAGTATCTCATGATCCGAAGAGTAATCCATTCAGAGGTCGTCCGTCCGGATTGCTCATTCGTCGATACTCAAACCTTGTTTGGAAAGTGGGTCCCAAGGGTAGCTCGTCCGGGTGACAACCCGTCCGGATGACCTGTGCGTGCGGACAGCTAGTCCGTACGCACAGCTTGTCCGTGCGGACAGCTTGTCCGTGCGGACAGTCTCTGGTCTGATTGTTCCGTTCGTCTACTCTTGGTTTCTGTTGTCGTTTATCGAGACGTTCTGATTTCGTGGCAACCACTTGGAATTGTATTCTCACCCGCACGACTAGACCGGTCAGGAACCACCCTAACTTGGCCTGTCGGCGACTTAGAACGGTAGTTCCGGTTGACCCCGAAATCAGGTGTCTTGCGGTAGAATTCCAGATCTAGAACTAGTGCATCACTATTATCGAGTAGAGACTAGAACCGATCAGATTCGTACCGGTCTTAAGGGTAAAAGTAGGAGAGAACTTAGGTTTATTTCTTTCAACTCTTTTATCCTTAGAAAAGTTTAGATTTTAGGTGATGTTGTTGTGAAATCTTGTGGAAATCGTTTAGATCTGAGCTATTCTTGGTGGAATGAGGTCAAGCTTGAAGTTCATAAAAACTTCATGATGACGTCACCCGAGAATACCTCGAATCCGGATGATTTCATGGTTGGAAGTTGAGATTTGAAAGATGGAAAGGTGTAGAATGGTGTAGTGATCAAGGATGTACAAGAATTAGAGCAAGATCTTACCTGGATTGAGAGAAATCTGAGAAAAGGTGAAGAATGCGTGCGGTTCGGACGTCACTTGCCAAAAGTGGAAAAGTTGGAGAGTGACCCGTGTATTTATAGGATGCTAAAAGAGGAAAGGGTGAGCCGTGCGCATGGCACGTAACCCGGATAGGCTATCCGCGCGGATAGGTCATCCGTGCGGATTGGCAATCCGTGCGGATTGACCATCCGTGCGGACGCCGCCTGAATTGGTGTGTTCGGCGCGATGTTGCTTCGGTTTTGATTTTCGAGCGATTCGATAGGGTTTCTTAGTCAAATTACTTTCAGTCCCAACTACTTCTTATATGGCTCGACTCGGAATTCGGGTTCGGGTTCGTTTACGTTCGAGTTAGACTTCGAGTTCGATTGAGTTCGCTTGATTATCACAACATAACATAACATAAAATAAAATAAACATGCACAGGTAACACGTAAGGCACACACACACGTATAAACAATAAGTAAAATACACAGTTCGAGTTACGGTTCGATGTCGATTTGATTAGCATAGCTTGATTAACTTTATCGCATTGTTACTTCCTATCATTCACAGTCGTAGGTCGATTGAAATACGGTTAATACGATTCGATTATTGTAACGAACGATACTTACTCCACATAATATAAATATAATAAAAACATTTCTACGAGTCAAGTCGCGCGAAATCGGTCGTTGACTTTGACCTTGACTTTGACTTTCACTCGTGAAAACACGGGGTGTTACAGCCTCCCCTTGTTTAGGGAATTTCGTCCCGAAATTAAGCTGAAAGCTGTAACTAGGTCGTGAATCACGTGTGAGAGTTCCTCGTTTGGACCACTGAAAATCGTCAAATTAATCGGGTTTTTACGGTTAAAATTGCTGATTTTTTTTTTGGATATGATATGCGAAATTATCTGATCTAAAAGCCTATAAAGTTTCAGACCTTAATTCGAAGCCGTTTGGGAGAAATTTGAATTTTTGTTAGAAAAATGCAGAATGTTGCTGTTGATGTTCACCGTACGGATAACAAATCCGCGTTGACTATTGTTGACTCTGAATCGTGCGGAATCCGTGAACGCGTGTGACTAAACATAATCGTAACGGAGTCAGTATCGGTCCTACAAGTGGTATCTGAGCAGGTGCTCGATTGCGTGGATCAAACACACTAGAATGCTAGCAAGATCGAACACACGAACAGTAATATAAACTGTGATTCTTTGATAGATTTGATAACGTACAAGAACCTTGAATCACCTTTTGCCTTTCTCTCTCTAAGCACCAAGCTCCAAACTCTCTAAAATGGCAAAAGTCTCTAAAACTAACCCTAAGGGTTCTATTTATAGGCACAAGGTTATAAGGAGACTCTCTTTATTTACAATTATGCCACCTTGCCTTTCTTAACCAGACATTACTCACTCGTTAAACAACTGCGGATTCTTCGTCTTCATGTCGCTTTCGAGTTCCCAAGTGAACTCCGCGCCTCGTTTACCTTCCGATCGGACCTTCACGATAGGAATGTTTGAGCGCCTGAGTTGCTTGGTTTGGCGATCCATGATTTCGACAGGCTTTTCCACGAAGTGTAATGTTTCGTTCACTTGTAGGTCATCTAGAGGAACATGTAAGTCGTGGTCGGCGATGCACTTTCGGAGGTTTGACACGTGGAAAGTCGGATGGACATTGCTTAGTTCCTCCGGTAATTCGAGTCTGTAGGCGACTTTTCCGATCCTTTCCAGAATCTTAAAAGGTCCAACATATCGAGGTGCGAGTTTCCCCTTCTTGCCGAATCGGACTACACCCTTCCAAGGTGATACCTTTAGGAGTACGTAGTCACCAACTCCATATTCACGGGGTTTGCGCTTTTTATCGGCGTAAACTTTCTGTCGATCCCGAGCTTTCGCTAGGTTGTCTCGAATTTGGAAAATTTTGTCTGTCGTTTCTTGTAGCAGCTCCGGACCGGTTAGTTGCGAGTGACCGATCTCGTGCCACACAATAGGCGATCGACATCTTCTTCCGTATAAAGCCTCGAAAGGTGCCATCTGGATGCTAGCCTGGTAGCTGTTGTTGTACGAGAATTCGACTAACGGAAGGTGTCTATCCCAATTACCGTCGAAGTCTAGGACACACGAACGGAGCATGTCTTCGAGAGTACGAATCGTTCTTTCAGTCTGACCGTCGGTTTGTGGGTGGAACGCAGTACTTAGATTAAACGTTGTACCGAGTGCCGTTTGGAATGTTTCCCACAATCGTGAAGTAAACCGAGCATCACGATCAGAGATGATGTCACGAGGCGTCCCATGTCGACAAATGATCTCGTCGGTGTAGATTCGGGCTAATCGTTCTACCTTGTAGTCTTCTCGTATTGGCAGAAAGTGAGCTGATTTAGTCAAACGGTTGTAACACCCCGAAAAATGTAAAACCTTAAAACTGGAAATTAGTAAGGTTTAAATAAACGAGAATTTACTAACTAGGAATTTTAACCTAATTAGTCAAAAGTCTAGAAATAACCTAAAGTAGGGTTAAGAGTAATTAAAATCAATGTTTGACAAAGTTGAGGGGTTTAGGTTGTTAAACTTGAAACCTTGATTCCATTAAACAAATAAAAACCCAACCAAACACCCCACTTAGGGGTGTTGGTCGATTACAGGAAGCAAGGGGACGACCCCCACCTCTCCAAAAACCAAAAATCTGATTATCTTGCAAAATTGAAGGATTAATCCAAGTAGAAATCAGGAACTGAGTCTAAAATCGTAATCCTCATCACAAGAGGATTGTAAGGTATGTGAAATCTAATGAAATCTCTTAACTTGAATTTCTCATGATTTTAGAAAATCTGAATATTGTTGTTGCATGTGTGTTATTTGATTTGATTTGAATTGATAAGGTGTTTAGAAGTGAAATCTAGCAAATTTCATGTGTAAACATGACCAAATTCTGGAAATCTCCATGAACACCTTGAAGGTGGGTTGTGGGTTTTACATGATGATGATGAACACTAGGGTTTTGATGATTATTCTAGTATGATTTGATCTTAGAGAAAGTAATTTCAGAAAAATATGATGTTAAATACTATATGAGGGCCTAATTGATGATTAAGTTAGCTAATTAGCAAGTGATAAACTTGAATACGAAAGATATAAAATTCTGCCCATAAAGTGTTTGATGAAATGCCTCTATGAAGGCGTAAAACAGAAATTCTGAGCTTAACCGCATAATCGTGATGTTTTGGTGAATTATGCGAATCATGATTTAAATAGAGTTCTAAAACGCATTGTGAATGAACTCTATAGGATCGGACGCGGGAGCGTCAAGTGGACAAGCGGGAGGCGAACCACGTTTGAAGGGCAAACTTTGAAGGTATGTAACTTGACTCGTTACATTAAGTAAAAATTAGATCATTGTATTTGGTTAGGTTGAATTATAAAATACAAGTTGTTGCAAATTGAAGTTATGATATTGCTATATTGAAAAATTGGTCAAAGATGGATTTAACTCGTTGGTAGTTGTCAAAAAGGAAGAAATTTCATAGACAAGCCGAACGGGTCGAATAATCAAGTGAAGCATGGTTAATACCTTGAAATATGACGGATCATTCTTGGATTTTGAGTAATGTATATATATATATATATTAGAAATAAGAAAATTTGATGTATTGTTTTTCTTTAGAAAAACGGAATTGATGGATTTGGTTTGAGTAAAATGAACAAACCAAACAATAATGTGAATCTCCAGCATCCACCGTAAATTACGGTAATACCGTAATTTACGGTAGGAGTCATGAGTTTTATGGTAGATCTTTACTGATTTACGGTGACCAAACAATCCCAGGTCTCACCGTAAATTACGGTGATACCGTAATTTACGGTGAACCCAGAAAACCTAGTATTTGTTTGTTAATTCAAATGTGTCATTAAACTTTGAAGACTTATTATATTATAACATCAAAACTAATGATTTAATGGTTTTGATTATAGGTAAATTTGGTAGACCTTACAGACGACGATCAAGCCATCAGACGAAGAACCGAACATTCCGTTTTGAAGCTTCCGCAACGTTTTTAAATCTATGTAGTTTTGTGTTTGGGATGTAAACACATGTTAAACAAGTTTTTGAAACGTTTTAGCTTAGTCATCACTTGACTAAGGTCTTGGGTACTTATGATCTTTATTTATGAAAGTCATGTACTTAAATCTTATTTCGTCTAAATTTTAAAGTATAAAATGTTAGGGTGTTATAAGTTGGTATAAATTAGTGATTAATTCTTGTATAAAATTTAGGGTGTTACAAGTTGGTAATCAGAGCTCAAGGTTGTCAATAAGTGTTCGGTTCAAGCTTGATCGATCGTCCGGTAAGAATTAACTTGTTTTGTTAATAAATTATGTACTACGTATAAAATGAGAAATGGACAATATGCATGAAAAGAGTGTGTAAGCTCACTCAAAAAGCAAGAAATGCATGAAACATGAATTATCAAATCAAGTTACGGACTTGATTAAATAGAAACATGAATTATCAAATCAAGTTACGGACTTGATTAAATAGAAACATGAATTATCAAATCAAGTTACGGACTTGATTAAATAGAAACATGAATGATCAAATCAAGTTGCGAACTTGATTGAGTTAAAACAAGAATGATTAAATCAAGTTACGAACTTGATTAAATCAAAACAAGTAAAGCATGTGTTATAAATAGAATGTTTAACAATCTATGTAAACATTTCAGAAATCGAGATGGCTGATATAGACAATGATAATGCGGTACCAAGAGTCACCGAACAAGTGAGGGAAGTGATTGCCGAAGAGGTTGGAAAGGCGATCGAAAACAGTTTGTCGGACTTTATTGATAAAATCCAAGACACGGTTTTATCAATAGTAGAAGATAGAATCAAGAAACTGGAAGATGATTCAAATGTAGTAAAGGAAAAGCGTGGAGAACGAAAGCCTTGCTCATACAAGGAATTCGTGGCCTGTAAGCCACCAATATATAATGGAGAGGTTGACCCAATAGTGTGCCAACGATGGCTAAGTGATATCGAAGGGGTCTTCGAGAGGACCCATTGTGACGAAGGAGACTACGTAGCCTATGGCACGGGCCAACTAAGGAGTCAAGCGAAAGATTGGTGGGATAACAAGAAGAGAGAGATTGGTATTGAAGCCGCTAAAGTCATGACATGGGAGGAATTCAAAACCCCATTCCTTAAACATCATTGCCCCAAGGCGGTTATGAACAAAATCAAGGAAGAGTTCATGCAACTTAGGCACAAGGGCGAGACCATAGACAAGATTACGGCAACGTTTATGGATAAGATGAAGTTTTGTAATGATTTGGTGACAAACGAAGAACAAAAGGTCTATTACTACCATAACATGCTAAGTGCGGAATATAGGGAGTTCATAACTCCTTCAAAGTACGAGACCCTTACCGAGATCATAAATGCGGCTCGGGAAAGGGAAATCGAACTGAAAAAGAGTATAGAACGGGGTGAACGAAGGGCACAAGATGCAAATCCGAGCCCTACCAAGAAAGCAAGAACGAATGAAACAGCAAAGAAATCAGATGCTAAAGGTAGTACACCGGGTTGCAAAATTTGTGGGAAAAATCATAAGGGCGAATGTCGTTACAAGGACAAGCCATGTCCCATATGCAAGAAAAAGGGACATATGGCTATGTCATGCCCGGAGAAAGTGACGGTTTGTTACAACTGTTATCGAACGGGTCACAAGAAGTCGGAGTGCCCGGAACTGGTTGGAAAGAAAGATGGGCAAGAATCGAAGGATGAAGCCCCGAAAGCAAAGGCAAGATCTTTCCAACTAACTGCCGCAGAAGCGAAGATTGAACCTGATGTGGTCTCAGGTATATTTGCTGTAAATTCAATTCCCGCACACGTGTTATTTGATACGGGTGCGAATAAATCCTTTGTTTCATATGGATTTATTCGACATCCTTCATTTATTTTAACGAAATTACCTGCGCCTTTAGAAGTAGAGATAGGTAATAACAAAAGCTTTATTGTTTGTGATGTATGTGAAAATTGTAAACTGAGCATCGATGATGAAGAATATTTGATAAACCTAATCCCGATGTCGATGGGAGAATTCCAAGTGGTCGTGGGAATGGATTGGCTATCTCAATACCATGCAAAGGTCGTGTGTTTTCGCAAAGAGATAAAATTAACATCTCCGAGCGGAAAACATGTCACCATTTATGGCGAAAAACGAGGCAACCCCATAGTATGTTCGATGTTGAAAGCTCACAAGCTCATGAAGCGAGGATGCAAGGCATTCATGATTTATGCAAATGAGACCGAGAAGGAATCACGGAAGATTGGAGATGTACCGATAGTACGGGATTATGAAGATATTTTTCCGGAAGATTTACCGGGGATACCGCCTGAACGGGAAGTAGAGTTCGGGATTGAATTAATTCCGGGCGCGAAACCCGTAGCAAAAGCCCCGTACCGACTTGCACCGTCGGAACTACAAGAGTTGATGTCCCAAATTCAAGATTTGCTTGATAAAGGATTCATAAGGCCGAGTGTATCTCCTTGGGGCGCACCGGTGTTGTTTGTGAGAAAGAAGGACGGGAGTATGCGCATGTGTATCGATTATCGGGAGTTAAACAAACTCACGGTAAAGAACCGATACCCGCTCCCGAGGATAGACGACTTATTTGACCAACTACAAGGCGCGAGTTGGTTTTCAAAAATTGACCTTAGGTCGGGGTATCACCAACTAAAGGTCAAAGAAGAAGATGTGCCGAAGACGGCTTTTCGCACAAGATACGGACATTACGAATTTCTCGTGATGTCATTTGGGCTAACAAATGCGCCCGCGGCTTTCATGGACCTCATGAACCGGGTTTGCAAGCCAATGTTGGATAAGTCGGTCATCGTGTTTATCGATGATATATTAGTGTATTCGAAAAGTGAAGCCGAACATGCACGCCATTTACAAGAAGTGTTAGAGACACTTAGACGAGAGAAGCTTTATGCGAAATTTTCCAAATGTGCCTTTTGGTTACGAGAGGTACAATTTCTCGGTCATGTCATAAATGCCGATGGGGTTTTGGTGGATCCGTCAAAAATAGAGTCGGTGTCAAAATGGAATCCCCCGAAGAACCCTTCTGAAATTAGAAGCTTTTGGGGGCTTGCTGGATATTATAGGAGATTCATTCAAGATTTCTCCAAGATTGCATCGCCGCTAACAAGACTAACCCAAAAGAAAGCAAAGTTTGTCTGGGGAGTCGAGCAAGAAAAAGCTTTTCGAACGCTAAAAGAAAGGCTAACTCAAGCTCCGGTATTGACATTGCCGGACGGAGTAGAAGACATGGTGGTTTATTCGGATGCTTCATTGTCGGGGCTCGGTTGCGTGTTGATGCAACGAGGCAAGGTAATAGCCTATGCCTCGAGACAATTGAAGATACACGAGAAGAAATACCCCACGCATGATCTCGAGCTGGCAGCGGTGGTATTTGCATTAAAAATATGGAGGCATTACTTGTACGGGGTAAAATGCACCATATTCACCGACCACAAGAGCTTGAAATACTTCTTCGATCAGAAGGAGTTAAATATGCGACAAAGGCGATGGTTGGAAACGGTGAAAGACTATGATTGTGAGATACATTATCACCCCGGAAAGGCAAATGTGGTAGCGGACGCTCTAAGCAGAAAGGCGGATTATGTCCCGATACGAGTACGATCGATGCAACTCGTGGTAACCTCGGGTATACTTGAACGTATTCGAGAGGCGCAATTAGAAGCGGTAAAAGAAGAGAATTGGAAGAAGGAAAGAATAATTGGCCAGTTGAAAGACTTGTCGGATGGGAATCACGGGTTAAAGACTCGATCTGGAAGGGTATGGGTCCCACATACCTGTGGAGTAAAGGCGCTTCTACTTGATGAAGCTCATAAATCCCGTTATTCAATTCATCCGGGTGCGACCAAGATGTACAATGATTTGAAACAAAATTATTGGTGGCCCGGAATGAAAAGGGATGTGGCGAAGTATGTGGAAAAATGCTTGACATGCTTACAAGTCAAGGCGGAGCATCAGAAACCCTATGGCAAACTCCAACCGTTAGACATTCCGGTTTGGAAATGGGAACATATTACAATGGACCTGTTAACCAAGTTGCCTAAGACAAATCGTGGTTTTGATGCAATATGGGTAGTGGTGGATAGATTGACGAAAAGTGCTCACTTCATTCCGATTCGTGAGACTTATACGTCAGAAAAGATGTCAGAAGTCTATACCAATGAAATCATAGCACGTCATGGAGTGCCGGTATCCATTGTGTCTGATAGGGATACCCGGTTTACTTCGAATTTCTGGCGCGATTTCCAAGAACAAATGGGGACCAAGTTGTACATTAGCACTGCGTACCATCCCCAAACGGATGGACAAAGTGAAAGAACTATACAAATATTGGGAGATATGCTACGGGCGTGTATAATCGACTTTGGAGGCAGTTGGGATGTTCACCTACCGTTAGTCGAGTTTTCGTACAACAACAGTTACCAATCTAGTATTAAAATGGCACCATACGAACTGCTGTACGGTAGGAAGTGTCGAACCCCGGTTTGTTGGGGTGAAGTGGGTCCACGTGAACTTGCACACCAAGACATAGTACGAGCCACGAACGAAAAGATCGATAAAGTTCGGGCACACTTGAAAGCAGCCCAAGATAGGCAAAAGGCGTATGTTGATAAAAGGAAAAGGCCAATTGAATTTCAAGTCGGTGACATGGTCATGCTAAAAGTGTCCCCATGGAAAGGTGTTATTAGATTTAGAAAGAAAGGGAAGTTAAGCCCGAGGTTTATCGGGCCATTTAAGATTATCGGAAGAGCTGGCAAGGTAGCTTACCGTCTTGAACTACCGGAGGAGCTGAGTGGTATCCATGGCACGTTTCATGTATCTCAATTAAGAAAGTGTCTAGCTGACGAAACGACCTATATCCATTACGATGATATCGAAGTGGATAATAGTCTAAATTATGTGGTGAGACCGGTTGAAATTTTAGACAGAAAGGTCAAACGTTTACGAAATAAACAAATTGATCAAGTCAAAGTCAAATGGGAGCATAGAAAGGGTTCGGACACTACATGGGAGTCCGAAGAGGAGATGCGACGTCTTCACCCTACTTTATTCGGTACGTATTACGGTTTCGAGGACGAAACCCTTTTTAAGGGGGGTGGACTTGTAACACCCCGAAAAATGTAAAACCTTAAAACTGGAAATTAGTAAGGTTTAAATAAACGAGAATTTACTAACTAGGAATTTTAACCTAATTAGTCAAAAGTCTAGAAATAACCTAAAGTAGGGTTAAGAGTAATTAAAATCAATGTTTGACAAAGTTGAGGGGTTTAGGTTGTTAAACTTGAAACCTTGATTCCATTAAACAAATAAAAACCCAACCAAACACCCCACTTAGGGGTGTTGGTCGATTACAGGAAGCAAGGGGACGACCCCCACCTCTCCAAAAACCAAAAATCTGATTATCTTGCAAAATTGAAGGATTAATCCAAGTAGAAATCAGGAACTGAGTCTAAAATCGTAATCCTCATCACAAGAGGATTGTAAGGTATGTGAAATCTAATGAAATCTCTTAACTTGAATTTCTCATGATTTTAGAAAATCTGAATATTGTTGTTGCATGTGTGTTATTTGATTTGATTTGAATTGATAAGGTGTTTAGAAGTGAAATCTAGCAAATTTCATGTGTAAACATGACCAAATTCTGGAAATCTCCATGAACACCTTGAAGGTGGGTTGTGGGTTTTACATGATGATGATGAACACTAGGGTTTTGATGATTATTCTAGTATGATTTGATCTTAGAGAAAGTAATTTCAGAAAAATATGATGTTAAATACTATATGAGGGCCTAATTGATGATTAAGTTAGCTAATTAGCAAGTGATAAACTTGAATACGAAAGATATAAAATTCTGCCCATAAAGTGTTTGATGAAATGCCTCTATGAAGGCGTAAAACAGAAATTCTGAGCTTAACCGCATAATCGTGATGTTTTGGTGAATTATGCGAATCATGATTTAAATAGAGTTCTAAAACGCATTGTGAATGAACTCTATAGGATCGGACGCGGGAGCGTCAAGTGGACAAGCGGGAGGCGAACCACGTTTGAAGGGCAAACTTTGAAGGTATGTAACTTGACTCGTTACATTAAGTAAAAATTAGATCATTGTATTTGGTTAGGTTGAATTATAAAATACAAGTTGTTGCAAATTGAAGTTATGATATTGCTATATTGAAAAATTGGTCAAAGATGGATTTAACTCGTTGGTAGTTGTCAAAAAGGAAGAAATTTCATAGACAAGCCGAACGGGTCGAATAATCAAGTGAAGCATGGTTAATACCTTGAAATATGACGGATCATTCTTGGATTTTGAGTAATGTATATATATATATATATTAGAAATAAGAAAATTTGATGTATTGTTTTTCTTTAGAAAAACGGAATTGATGGATTTGGTTTGAGTAAAATGAACAAACCAAACAATAATGTGAATCTCCAGCATCCACCGTAAATTACGGTAATACCGTAATTTACGGTAGGAGTCATGAGTTTTATGGTAGATCTTTACTGATTTACGGTGACCAAACAATCCCAGGTCTCACCGTAAATTACGGTGATACCGTAATTTACGGTGAACCCAGAAAACCTAGTATTTGTTTGTTAATTCAAATGTGTCATTAAACTTTGAAGACTTATTATATTATAACATCAAAACTAATGATTTAATGGTTTTGATTATAGGTAAATTTGGTAGACCTTACAGACGACGATCAAGCCATCAGACGAAGAACCGAACATTCCGTTTTGAAGCTTCCGCAACGTTTTTAAATCTATGTAGTTTTGTGTTTGGGATGTAAACACATGTTAAACAAGTTTTTGAAACGTTTTAGCTTAGTCATCACTTGACTAAGGTCTTGGGTACTTATGATCTTTATTTATGAAAGTCATGTACTTAAATCTTATTTCGTCTAAATTTTAAAGTATAAAATGTTAGGGTGTTATAAGTTGGTATAAATTAGTGATTAATTCTTGTATAAAATTTAGGGTGTTACAAGTTGGTAATCAGAGCTCAAGGTTGTCAATAAGTGTTCGGTTCAAGCTTGATCGATCGTCCGGTAAGAATTAACTTGTTTTGTTAATAAATTATGTACTACGTATAAAATGAGAAATGGACAATATGCATGAAAAGAGTGTGTAAGCTCACTCAAAAAGCAAGAAATGCATGAAACATGAATTATCAAATCAAGTTACGGACTTGATTAAATAGAAACATGAATTATCAAATCAAGTTACGGACTTGATTAAATAGAAACATGAATTATCAAATCAAGTTACGGACTTGATTAAATAGAAACATGAATGATCAAATCAAGTTGCGAACTTGATTGAGTTAAAACAAGAATGATTAAATCAAGTTACGAACTTGATTAAATCAAAACAAGTAAAGCATGTGTTATAAATAGAATGTTTAACAATCTATGTAAACATTTCAGAAATCGAGATGGCTGATATAGACAATGATAATGCGGTACCAAGAGTCACCGAACAAGTGAGGGAAGTGATTGCCGAAGAGGTTGGAAAGGCGATCGAAAACAGTTTGTCGGACTTTATTGATAAAATCCAAGACACGGTTTTATCAATAGTAGAAGATAGAATCAAGAAACTGGAAGATGATTCAAATGTAGTAAAGGAAAAGCGTGGAGAACGAAAGCCTTGCTCATACAAGGAATTCGTGGCCTGTAAGCCACCAATATATAATGGAGAGGTTGACCCAATAGTGTGCCAACGATGGCTAAGTGATATCGAAGGGGTCTTCGAGAGGACCCATTGTGACGAAGGAGACTACGTAGCCTATGGCACGGGCCAACTAAGGAGTCAAGCGAAAGATTGGTGGGATAACAAGAAGAGAGAGATTGGTATTGAAGCCGCTAAAGTCATGACATGGGAGGAATTCAAAACCCCATTCCTTAAACATCATTGCCCCAAGGCGGTTATGAACAAAATCAAGGAAGAGTTCATGCAACTTAGGCACAAGGGCGAGACCATAGACAAGATTACGGCAACGTTTATGGATAAGATGAAGTTTTGTAATGATTTGGTGACAAACGAAGAACAAAAGGTCTATTACTACCATAACATGCTAAGTGCGGAATATAGGGAGTTCATAACTCCTTCAAAGTACGAGACCCTTACCGAGATCATAAATGCGGCTCGGGAAAGGGAAATCGAACTGAAAAAGAGTATAGAACGGGGTGAACGAAGGGCACAAGATGCAAATCCGAGCCCTACCAAGAAAGCAAGAACGAATGAAACAGCAAAGAAATCAGATGCTAAAGGTAGTACACCGGGTTGCAAAATTTGTGGGAAAAATCATAAGGGCGAATGTCGTTACAAGGACAAGCCATGTCCCATATGCAAGAAAAAGGGACATATGGCTATGTCATGCCCGGAGAAAGTGACGGTTTGTTACAACTGTTATCGAACGGGTCACAAGAAGTCGGAGTGCCCGGAACTGGTTGGAAAGAAAGATGGGCAAGAATCGAAGGATGAAGCCCCGAAAGCAAAGGCAAGATCTTTCCAACTAACTGCCGCAGAAGCGAAGATTGAACCTGATGTGGTCTCAGGTATATTTGCTGTAAATTCAATTCCCGCACACGTGTTATTTGATACGGGTGCGAATAAATCCTTTGTTTCATATGGATTTATTCGACATCCTTCATTTATTTTAACGAAATTACCTGCGCCTTTAGAAGTAGAGATAGGTAATAACAAAAGCTTTATTGTTTGTGATGTATGTGAAAATTGTAAACTGAGCATCGATGATGAAGAATATTTGATAAACCTAATCCCGATGTCGATGGGAGAATTCCAAGTGGTCGTGGGAATGGATTGGCTATCTCAATACCATGCAAAGGTCGTGTGTTTTCGCAAAGAGATAAAATTAACATCTCCGAGCGGAAAACATGTCACCATTTATGGCGAAAAACGAGGCAACCCCATAGTATGTTCGATGTTGAAAGCTCACAAGCTCATGAAGCGAGGATGCAAGGCATTCATGATTTATGCAAATGAGACCGAGAAGGAATCACGGAAGATTGGAGATGTACCGATAGTACGGGATTATGAAGATATTTTTCCGGAAGATTTACCGGGGATACCGCCTGAACGGGAAGTAGAGTTCGGGATTGAATTAATTCCGGGCGCGAAACCCGTAGCAAAAGCCCCGTACCGACTTGCACCGTCGGAACTACAAGAGTTGATGTCCCAAATTCAAGATTTGCTTGATAAAGGATTCATAAGGCCGAGTGTATCTCCTTGGGGCGCACCGGTGTTGTTTGAGAATCCAAATTCGGTCTAAGAAGTGGAATATCCCATTTGATTTGCTCACAAGCTGGGCTCCATCGTGGTAGATTCTTTCTTTCTTCAGAGTGCGTTCGTTGAAACATGCATGCTGGGCGTCGCGAATGAGAGCTTCGAGGTTGTGCTGGGCTTGAACGTTATGAGTGCTAAGCAGATAGCTCCGTCTGCTAAGTGCGTCGGCAACAACATTTGCCTTGCCTGGGTGATAACGAATCTCACAGTCGTAATCGTTGAGAAGTTCTACCCATCGGCGTTGACGCATGTTTAGTTCCCTCTGATTAAAGATGTGTTGTAGGCTCTTATGATCGGTGAAGATCGTACACCTTGTACCATACAGGTAGTGTCGCCAAATCTTTAATGCAAAAACAACTGCGCCTAACTCGAGATCGTGGGTTGTATAGTTCTTCTCGTGGACTTTGAGCTGACGAGATGCGTAAGCTATGACCTTGTCCCGTTGCATTAGGACACAACCGAGACCAAGGTTGGAAGCATCACAGTAGACAATGAAATTATCGTTTCCGTCGGGTAGTGTGAGAACAGGAGCATTGCAAAGCATGTGTTTGAGGGTTCGAAACGCAGACTCTTGTTTGGTTCCCCAGACAAAAGGCTGGTCCTTATGAGTGAGAGAGGTAAGTGGTACAACAATTTTCGAGAATCCTTCGATAAATCGTCGATAATAGCCCGCTAGCCCGAGAAAGGAGCGGACTTCAGACGGGTTCTTTGGCGTAACCCAGCTCTTAACAGCTTCAATCTTCGCAGGATCGACGTGAATACCCTGACTATTTACGATGTGACCCAGAAACTGAACCTCCCCCAACCAAAACCCACACTTGGAGAATTTGGCGTAGAGTTGGTTCCCCTGGAGTAACTCGAGAACCAAATGTAGATGTCGCGCGTGTTCGGCCCTCGTTTTGGAATAGATCAAGACATCGTCGATGAACACGATGACGAAACGGTCGAGATATGGTTTACATACACGATTCATCAGATCCATGAAAACCGCTGGTGCGTTTGTTAGGCCAAAAGGCATGACAACGAATTCGTAATGGCCGTAACGAGTGCGAAACGCGGTTTTGGGTATATCCTCTTCTTGTATACGCAGCTGATGATATCCTGAACGTAGATCGATCTTCGAGAAACACGTAGCGCCTTGTAGCTGATCAAACAAATCGTCGATTCGAGGCAGAGGATAGCGGTTCTTGATAGTCAACTTATTCAATTCCCGGTAGTCGATGCACATCCGGAACGACCCGTCCTTCTTTTTAACGAAAAGGACTGGTGCGCCCCAAGGAGAGGTGCTCGGGCGAATAAAGCCTTTTTCAAGCAATTCCTGGAGTTGGGTTGAGAGTTCGCGCATTTCGGACGGCGCTAGTCGATAAGGAGCTCTGGCAATAGGATTAGCTCCAGGAATAAGATCAATGCGAAAATCAATATCTCGCTTTGGAGGTAGTCCGGGAAGATCCTCTGGAAAAACATTGGGAAATTCTCGAACCACAGGAACGTCTTTTACTTCCTTCTTCTCTTTCTTTTCCTTCTCCGCTGCTACGACGTTAGCCAAGAAAGCTCTGTATTCCTTGCGGAGATACTTGCTAGCTTGTAGGCATGACATAAGCTTGAGACCCTTCGAAGTAGTATCACCATAAACGCGCAATGAATCACCATTTGCGAGCGAAAAACGAATCATCTTATCGAAGCACACAACTTCGGCATGGTTTTCTCGAAGGAAGTCCATGCCTACTATGATGTCGAAACTTCCGAGTTGCATCGGAATGAGATCGATTGAGAAGATGTGATTGTTGAGCTCGAGGGTGCAATCACGAATAACAGAGTTTACAGCGACGGTTCTTCCGGTAGCGACTTCGACATCGAATGCAGAGGAGAGTCGAGAACGTTTACGACTAAGGAGTTTCTCAAATTCGAGTGACACAAAGCAATTATCGGCTCCAGTATCAAACAAACATGAAGCATAAATACCATTCACAAGGAACGTACCATTGACCACGTTGTTGTCGGCCTGGGCTTGACGCACATTGAGGTTGAAGGTTCTGGCGCGTGCGGCCTATTGTTGCTGCTGCTGTTGCTGCTGCTGTTGCTGCTGTGGTTGCTGCTGTTGCGGTTCTTGTTTCACTACCCTGTTCGGGCACATGTTGGCGAAATGGTTCGGGTCGCCACACGTGAAGCATGCTCTGGCTTTGACTGCGGGGGCCGGAGGAGCTTGTTGACCCTGTGGGGCAGCGAGTAGAGCTTGATTGGCAGGAACTTGGTGAATACGGCAGCTAGCAGTAAAGTGGCCGTAGACATTGTAGTGAGCACATAAGCGGCATTGAATAGTTGTCGGGTGATGATAGGTGCAAGTAGGACAGAGCGGGTGTGGTCCAGTATATGCACGCTTTGCAGGTGGTGCATTGGCCACAGGCGCCGCTACTTGACGCTGTTGGGCAGGTACAGCTTGGATTGGTGCAGCAGTAATCCCACAGTTCTTGTTGGTGGAGCTGTTCTTTCTCTTGTTGCTTGACGAGGTGGCTTCAGTAGTTGGTGCAGTAGCGGTAGCTTGATGCAGATGCTTGGAGGTCTTATCCCACACCCTAGCCTTAACCCTTTTGTCATTGATTTCAGCGGCCAGTAGATAGGTTTCCTCGATCGTGGCAGTCTTAGCCGCTTGCACGAAATCAGCAACGCAGTCGGGCAAAGCTCGGATGTACTTCTTGATGGTCATCTCAGGGGTCTTGACCTGGTCGGGAAAGATAATGCTGAGCTGTTTGAAACGAGCAGTGAGGCCATCATTGTCTCCTTCCTTCTGATGTATGTGCCAAAATTCATCTTCAAGCTTTTGTCGCTCGTGAGGAGGGCAGAATTCCTCTAGCATGACTTCCTTGAGCTCGTCCCACGACAAACCGTAAGCTGCATCATTCCCTCTCTTGTTCCTCTCGGCCGTCCACCAGTCCAAAGCACGGGACTGAAAGACGCCGGTAGCGTTCAGAGTTCGAAGGTCATCAGGGCAACCACTTTGTCGCAGAGTAACCTCGATAGAGTCAAACCAGTGGAATAGTGCAGTAGGACCTCCTTCGCCTGTGAATTCTTTCGGCCCACATGACTTGAATTGTTTGAAACTGAAAGGTCTTGCGACAGCTCTAGGACCTTCAGTCCTCGATTCCTCGGATGATTTGCTGGCATTCTCATACGCATCGCTCACCGCCTTTGCTACGGCTTTCGCGACGATGGAAGCAAGGCGTCTGTCCTTCTTTTCCTGGCGAGAGAGTGGATGACGGGATCCAGACGACATTGTCTGCAATAGACATCGCCATGGAACTCAACACATGTATTCTAATCTCACCTCACACGTCTACTACTACTAAAGCTCAGTAACACGTACCATGTAAACGCATATAGTCACAAAATCACAGAATTGCACAAAATCACATAAACACATAGAGCACATAATCACAATATTCCTAAACACGTAAGCATAACAACAAGAAACACATATACGCTCCTAGTCGCTAAAGTATATACGAGTATACAAAGCATTCTGAATGCCCCTATTGTCGATTTGCTAGCGATGTGTTGGGTGGGTTTTGTGTTTTAGCAGAAGCAATAGTGTTGTGTCGAAACCAATCGTACCTCAAAACGTTAACAAATAACAGAAAATGCATAAAATTTTCATAAAAATCGATAAATCGAAGGTAGATTGTCTGCGGCTAATAGACTTCAACTAACCAAAGTGGCTCGACTATTCGCAAGGATCCTGTGTGCACAATTACCTCCAGGACTATGCCTTTGCCTCGATTCTTGGGCGTTGGCGCAATTCCCATTGGTTATATTGTGTCTTTAGATCGTTGGAGTCCATCGAAACTTTGGTGGGAGTTTTTGTATAAAAGCAGGACAAGTCGTCAAGGTTAGGGTTTCACCCCTATCTTGCAACTTCTGTCCTTGTTTTTGATAAAAATTGAGGAGATTATTCATCAAAATATGGATTTCACTCCTGATTTGGTATGATTCTCCTCATTTGTAGCTAAAACGCAAGCTGATTAGGCAACTTTAGTCGAGAGTTTGCGGTTTTCACACCTATTCTCGGCCTCATTACCTGTTCACAACTTGAAAATTCGAGTGCAGTGATAGAAAAGAGCGAGTGATAGTGGTGAGTTTATGCATATGCGTGAGTTGGTCTGTTGGTTCTTAACTATAGACTAGGTCTCTAAGACTTCGACCCGGACTAGGTCGAGTCTTGCCTAATTCCCTATAGTTATGGCTCTGATACCAATCTGTCACACCCCAACCGATGGCGGAATCATCGGGGCGTGGCACTGAGCGAAACAGATTGTCCAGAAGTTTCCATAGCAACTATCATTACCATTTAATTAAAGCAATACGTCCCATACCGTATCATAAATAGTCAAACAAGTTATTACAGACAACATCAAAACAAATATTCTGTTCCGACAACTCAGATTTAGATAAGTAGCAATTGTTTATCTGCTTCTAGAGATCCCTAATAAGTTATCTACAGACAACTATTTGTTGGGCTCTAAAGCTTTATTCTAGCTTCCATTCCCTACCACATGTGCATCTTAAGCACCTGTCACATACGTTAAAATAAAGTCAATACATAAAATGTAAAGGTGAGCATACAAGTTTGATAGTAGCATATAGAGTTCGAATTCGTTTACGCATAACCAGCACGTACACATAGTGAAATGAAGCACGTTAGTTATCGACATAGATCCATCGATACCAATGACTACGGGTTGACTGCCCGAGGCAGTTCGCAATACATGATTACCACCGTAATCCATGCAAGTAAAAGATCCTTAACAACCCCCGTGTGAACGGGTGCTGAGTCCAAACTATAGTACTATCGTTGCTAAGGCAGGTAGACAGCATTCCATGTGTAAACATAACAAACAAGCATTCATAAGCCACGTATAACATGCATGAATGGTTTAGCGTTAAAATAGCTTGAGTAGTGTGATTGTTGTAGTTTGAATATTCGTAACGTATGTAACACCCAAAAGTGCTAAAGCAAAAAGGGTTCGAGTATACTCACAGCGATTATGGATTAAAGGGAGCGCTTTACAGCGAGTACGGTTAGCCTGAATAGATTCGATAACGTAACGATAAGTGGCGCGTAAAACAGTACAAAGTGAGAGTGGTTAGGATGGCTGATCGTGCGGGGCAGCTATCCGTGAGAGGAAGTCATCCGTGCGGATGGTGATGCGTGCAGATGGTGATCCATCCGGATAAGCTATCCGTGCGTGCGAGCTGTCCGTGCGGATGGTAATCCGTGCGGATTAGTTGTGCGTGCGGATGGCTTATCCGTACGGACAAGTCGTTTGTGCGAATAAACGTTCAAGTGGATTGTTTCTTCCTACGGATGTGTTTGTGTATGATGGCTTGTGCTTTGGAGTTTTCGTTGTAGCATTTAGAAAACATCTAAGTGTTTCTACCTTTCAAGCCGGTCGCGCGGACAACAATCCGTACGGATGGCAGTCCATGCGGACAATGGTAATCCGTGCGGACGGTCTGTGCGCGCGGGCAGAGACAATCCGTCCGGATAGCCTGTCCGTGCGGATGAACATTGTTTGAATTTTATTTTAAGGCCTTAGTATCTCATGATCCGAAGAGTAATCCATTCAGAGGTCGTCCGTCCGGATTGCTCATTCGTCGATACTCAAACCTTGTTTGGAAAGTGGGTCCCAAGGGTAGCTCGTCCGGGTGACAACCCGTCCGGAGGACCTGTGCGTGCGGACAGCTAGTCCGTACGCACAGCTTGTCCGTGCGGACAGCTTGTCCGTGCGGACACCTGGTCCGTGCGGACAGTCTCTGGTCTGATTGTTCCGTTCGTCTACTCTTGGTTTCTGTTGTCGTTTATCGAGACGTTCTGATTTCGTGGCAACCACTTGGAATTGTATTCTCACCCGCACGACTAGACCGGTCAGGAACCACCCTAACTTGGCCTGTCGACGACTCAGAACGGTAGTTCCGGTTGACCCCGAAATCAGGTGTCTTGCGGTAGAATTCCAGATCTAGAACTAGTGCATCAC
The DNA here is from genome assembly GCA_030545235.1 of Helianthus tuberosus. Classification (NCBI taxonomy): domain Eukaryota; kingdom Viridiplantae; phylum Streptophyta; class Magnoliopsida; order Asterales; family Asteraceae; genus Helianthus; species Helianthus tuberosus. Next base: position 2,136,896 of record CM060428.1, on the reverse strand, counting down.
TATTATCGAGTAGAGACTAGAACCGATCAGATTCGTACCGGTCTTAAGGGTAAAAGTAGGAGAGAACTTAGGTTTATTTCTTTCAACTCTTTTATCCTTAGAAAAGTTTAGATTTTAGGTGATGTTGTTGTGAAATCTTGTGGAAATCGTTTAGATCTGAGCTATTCTTGGTGGAATGAGGTCAAGCTTGAAGTTCATAAAAACTTCATGATGACGTCACCCGAGAATACCTCGAATCCGGATGATTTCATGGTTGGAAGTTGAGATTTGAATGATGGAAAGGTGTAGAATGGTGTAGTGATCAAGGATGTACAAGAATTAGAGCAAGATCTTACCTGGATTGAGAGAAATCTGAGAAAAGGTGAAGAATGCGTGCGGTTCGGACGTCACTTGCCAAAAGTGAAAAGTTGGAGAGTGACCCGTGTATTTATAGGATGCTAAAAGAGGAAAGGGTGAGCCGTGCGCATGGCACGTAACCCGGATAGGCTATCCGCGCGGATAGGTCATCCGTGCGGATTGGCAATCCGTGCGGATTGACCATCCGTGCGGACGCCGCCTGAATTGGTGCGTTCGGCGCGATGTTGCTTCGGTTTTGATTTTCGAGCGATTCGATAGGGTTTCTTAGTCAAATTACTTTCAGTCCCAACTACTTCTTATATGGCTCGACTCGGAATTCGGGTTCGGGTTCGTTTACGTTCGAGTTAGACTTCGAGTTCGATTGAGTTCGCTTGATTATCACAACATAACATAACATAAAATAAAATAAACATGCACAGGTAACACGTAAGGCACACACACACGTATAAACAATAAGTAAAATACACAGTTCGAGTTACGGTTCGATGTCGATTTGATTAGCATAGCTTGATTAACTTTATCGCATTGTTACTTCCTATCATTCACAGTCGTAGGTCGATTGAAATACGGTTAATACGATTCGATTATTGTAACGAACGATACATACTCCACATAATATAAATATAATAAAAACATTTCTACGAGTCAAGTCGCACGAAATCGGTCGTTGACTTTGACCTTGACTTTGACTTTCACTCGTGAAAACACGGGGTGTTACATGGTGCTTACTGCTTGTTTGAGAAGAGAGAGGGGGGGGGGGGGGGGACCTGTGGTGGCATTGTTTTAGAGGTTGAAGAAGAATTGGGTGGGACTCACAAATAATAAATATATATTTTAGTTTTTTTTGTAATATATAACTAAGGGTAGTTTGGTAATTTGACATGGACTTAAGTGGAGTATTTAACTATGTTAGCTGGTAAGGACCATTCATGTTATGAAAACGCAACCATTAGGCTCACCCATGTTACAATTCTATAACCACTGGGACCAAGTGTGTAATTATTAAACCACCGGGACCAAGTCTGCAATATTTACAAACCACAGGGACCAACCAAGCATTTAACTCTAAATTAATTTATCTGTGCTAGTCTTTTTTCTCTCTCTTTACTCTATAGCTCCCACCACCAAAGCCTCCTTTGAACAAGCCCCACCTGCCACCAATCTCCACCCCCACCTCAAAACTATTTTTATCCTAAACTTGTAAAAAGATTACCCGTATGATTTTTCATAGTTAATTTTGTTGAATTAAATTGGTTTTTATATAATTAATTTTTCATGCGAGTTTAATATTGCAAGATATCCACCATTCACCACCACTTAATCAACGCCATCGGTCTCCACGCTATGTCGGTACTGCAATACTAGTTGCCATAGACCTTTTAGTAACACCATTTATCTATACTCTTGTACGCCATCGGTCTCCACGCTATGTCGGTACTGCAATACTAGTTGCCATAGACCTTTTAGTAACACCATTTATCTATACTCTTGTGCTCAGTCGCATCTCAGGCGAGATACGAACGACCGAGACGGCCGATTGAGGCTATAGTGGTGGTTTCACAGTGACAACATGTAACAGTTAGACCAAATCCGTGTTTCACGGCGGTTAGGGTTTCACGGCGGTCTATGAGTGGCGTTGGGATTGCGATTCAGGCTACAAGGGTTCCAATGGACGGGTTGGAATGACGCAATAGCTTGGTGGTGGTGGTGGTGGTACAGACGGTGGTGAAGGATGATGGTTCTATGAGTGGCGCTGGGGTTGCGATTCCGGCTACAAGGGTTCCGATGGACGGGTTGGAATAAGGCAATAGTTTGGTGGTGGTGGTTGTACAGACGGTGGTGAAGGGTGATGGTTGTTGTGGCTATAGAGATAGAAAGATGGGAGAGAGTGTATGTTTCTAGATATATAAAGTGTTGGTGGGTTGTTTTTTTTTTTTTTTTTTATAATATAATTATCTATGTATTAGGATGGAAAAAGACAGTATTACTCTCACATGAGATCTACATGATTCCATTTAACAGAAAAAATTAACTGGGTTAGACTTAAAAGACATAACTTGCAAGATTTTAAAACATTAAGTACAAGACTCGTCAATTTGAAAGATAAAGGACACCGTCTAATTGAATCATTTTTCACTGTGGGAATTTAATGGACAAAATATAACTGCTAAAAAAATATAGATGTAACAAAATTAATTGGCAAATGGCAATTAGTTGTACACATACTTCAAATGATATCTAATGAAAATATTGAGCATTTTCGTTACCTGAGTGAATAAACATCAAGTTAATCCGTAGGTTAACTTGTGGGTTTTGTCTCGTCTAAATAAAGGTTAATCTTCTTTCGTCCTCATTTGATAACTGCAACACAACACAACACAACACCGTGAAGCTCGTTACAAGAAGGAGGATTGGGGGTTCTCTTTGTAACCACCATCCGGCGTGAGAATAAGAACTTGTTTTGAGGATAAAATTGTGTGTATCATGTGAAAGAGCAAAAAAAGCGATCTTTAAACCGGAAGGTGAAGTCCTCTATTTATAACTGAAGAGAGTAACTAGAAAGATGGTCTGATGGGCATTTGTCCTTGTTGTCGGCAAGGGCGTAGCTTTGTGGGGGCGGCCCCCCCCCCCCCCCCCCGAACTTTTCACTCAATAGTGGAGAGTATGTAGTTTTCGCATAGAAATTTTTGGGTACATACGTTTTTGACCCCCCGGTTTGATAGAAATTTTTGGTATATACGTTTTCGACCCCCCGGTTGGAAATCTCAAGCTTCGTCACTGGTTGTCGGGTCTGTCATCAGCAGCTAAATGGAGATCGTGGAGCAGTGGTCGGCGCGCGATGATTGGTGTCACGTCACAGTCCTTGTGTACTTCTTGTCTCCTGCACGATTGTTCATCGTGAGGCACTGCTGGACACAACTTGTCGTACGCCTATTGACCACATGCTCTAATGCTCGTACATATTGAACTATGCCTTGCGCCACATGGTCTGCGCTAATCTGCTGGAAATGACTAAGTGTCATGTATATTTGGTTTGGGTATGGTTCATTGCGCGCGACGCGTGCTTCTCATTGCGCGAGCTGGCGCAGAATTTGAGATCATGCCCTTTATGAGAACGATTTTTCTTGTAGATTTTATGAATCAGGTACTTTTGACATGACCATTGAATTAGAAAGTTAATTTAAAGAAATACGTGAAACATAACACACTACGGTTAGATTTATAATAGCATGAAGAAAAAGCTTCCAGTTATCAAAGACTGAAAGAGTCTGCGTTTTCTTTAAACACTTCATATTAACAAATTTTAATCTTCTTGTTTTTGATAATATATTTCATTGTCCACTCAAATGAAGCATTAATATAGTACACGCACACAATATTAGATTAGAAAATCAAGGAATGAAAAATGTATACACAGATTTAACTTTTTTATAATGGCTAAACTTGCACATCAAAGGGATTGAATTCCCGATCTTTTACTACCCTAAACTCTAACTTACCAACACCAGTGAATCTAAGAAAAGAAATCATCAATCACTAACAAAGTTTCTCTAAGTGTCTTCTAAAGTCACTTAATTTCACTATAATTTTTTTTTTTCCAATATAAGCACGGTGGATTAATTAAATATAAGCACTACCCGTAACCAGTTTTATTTTCACTAAATATTTATTAAAACTACAATATTTAATTTTTATCCAAAAGCATCCCGCATACGCATTTAAAATTTTGAGCAAATACATTCACCCGTGATGTTTTATCTTTGTCATATAGTAAAACGCACTGACAAATTTAGAAGAAAAGTTCTTGGTAGTCTAATTTTTTTTGGACCTAAAGGTATCTCGATACACAAACGAAGAAGAAAAAAATTTATACTAATTTTACACTCTGTCGACAAAGTTGAGGGACATACATACATCCCCTGGTAAAAGTGTAGCCTAATGAATAATGGATTTCTTAGTCATGGTTTTACATATTTTAAATTACGATTTTTTTAAAATTACAACGCAACTTTTTTCGTGATTTATGAATATATGTTGTTTCAACGTGGTTTTTTTAGCGTTTTGAATGTGTGATACAAGCCGAACTTACTTCGGCAGGGCACAAGATATACTAAAAGTTTGTTATTAAAAAGGTAGATACGACTATTATTAATAAGGGGAAGGATCCACTAAAAAGTGGATTTTGCCTAAGTAGCCTAAGAAGGATTGTGATGATGACATGTGGCACTCCTAATAAGTAGGAATGAAGGGCATTTTGGTCCTTATAATATGAGTAAAAATGACATGTGACACCCCTTTTGTTTTTTAAAAATACAACAAAAAAATCTAGTACAAAAAAATTTAGCACCAAAAATCTAGTACAAAAAAATATAGCACAAAAAATCTAGTACAAAAAAATATAACACAAAAAAATTCAGCAAAAAATGTAGTACAAAAAAATCCAGCACAAAAAATTGAGAAAAAAATTTTAAGACAAAAAAATTCAGCACAAAAAATTTAGTAAAAAAATATAATACAAAAATCCAGCACAAAAAATGTTATACAACACTTTTTAGTGGGTTTTTTTAGTCTTCATATTTTATATAGCAATATGGTACTCAAATTAAAGATAAAAAGACGCTCGATTTTACGGTGAAATTTTTATGAAAAAATAATGTCGTATAAAAAAGTTATGAACGTTTAAAAAACGGGGGTGGAATATGCATGTGCCTGGCATGTGGAGAGAGAAAGTCCATAAATAGGATTTTCCCAAGATACCCTTGCACACCTTATTTCTCCTACACTTTCATCTTAACCATTGATTTGAAAAATGAATGGTTAAGATTCCTTCTCATCCTATTTAGACAAAATAAATTTTTTATTTGATCTTACCCCTTATTAATAATTTTTATTATTAAAGTATTATTAATTATTAATATTGTTATGTGATGGTTTGTGGAATTAGTATTAATATTGTTAGGTGGATGTAAATGAGAGGTGACGGTTGAGGAGGTCGTGTGGTGTGGCTTTAGAGAAGATGGAAGAGGCAGTCGCCCACACGAGTGGGAGCCAAGCCAAGCCAAGCCGCCACAAAAACCATGTTCTCCTTTGTTTGTTACATTGGTGTCTGGTTTAAGCTTCTAAGATTGTCGACCACAAACTGACAAATTTATATTTTGGACCAAATTGTTGAAAAGATAATTTAAAATATACTATTTCTATTCTGTTAATGGTAAAGGCGTGGACTTTGGTGAATTCTTTTTTTTTTCACTTTGGTTATTTTATTATTTATTGTTTTGTGGTACATCCTAAGAAGAGCTGAGATTTCTGCTAAGAAAGAGGTTCATGTGAATTTTCTTACGGACCTTATAGAAGGGATATCTACTATGCGACCAGCGGATCTCCTCGTCTTTGGAATTTGGATGGGCTGGTGGGAAACATGTTTGTGTGGATCTCATGGGGTTTCCTCTTTGGTTTGTTTAAGGGAAAACAAGTTTGTAGCTGGATAAGCAGTAAGAATGGCAGAATCAAAGAAAGTGGATAAGCACGCTAAAGCTTGCGCAGAGAACCAGCATGTCTTTGTCTCTTTTGCCTTTGATACATTTGGCTCCCTGGCGCTAGAAGCTATCCACTTTTTGAGCAGGTCCAACGGGTCCTCCACAACAATTGTTCAACCCCAGGGGGGGCAGGGGTTTATCTTTGAAAGGTTAGGGTTTGCAATTCAGAAAGGGGTGGCGGCGAAACTTATTGCTCGTCTACGTTTTGATGTAACTTGACAAGTTTTTTGGTGAAATATATTGTGACCAAAATTAACATAAAAAATTTATTTATCTTGTAATTAATTTTGACCATTTTTTTTTGCTTAAGACGTGGACTATTTCTTCTTTTTTACTTTAGTTATTTTAATATTTATCATTATTCTTGTAATTAATTTTGAACCTATTTTTTTCTCTTATAACTTTTATGACAATGTCTTATAAAACTTCGAGTTGTATGTAGTCTATAATAACTACGGTTCTGCAGTGGCATATCAACAAAAAGTTAATGAAAATGTTCCTTTTGACGGTAGTTCAAGAGAGAGATAATATTTGGTTGCTACACAAATTAAATTTTGATTTGTGTTGTGTTGTGTTGACCCCACTGCTTTAACTAGATTAGTGTAGCTATCACTATTTTTTATTTGTTAGTTCATTACTAAACCAGTTTCAAGGCCTAAATGATCAAAAAATTGGTTTTAATCACAACTAGACTGACCAAAAATTTAAGGACAGAAATACATAACCCGGCTTTTGAATCGGTTAAGATCAAATACCAAAGTTTTACATAACAAATAGTACAAAAGGACAAGAAAACAAAATCACATGAAGAGTTTCATATTCATCTATCCTCCCTCATCACTCATACTAGTAAATCCCGTGTTAATCGTACGCTCAAAAGTCGCTATGTGGGATTAACGTTTACAGATTACGATGGCATTCTAAAAAATGAAAACTAGCACTAGATTACACGAAAATGACCTCGAATTTTGCACACGGGTTGCTTTTTATGTGACTCTTAAATGCCGTACTAGTTTTGAAACTAAATGTGTATAAAGCTTGCCTTTGTGTCATGCCAACCGGGTATATTTTGTAAACCTTGAGCACGTTTTTGTCCCCTCTTATGCTTTCAGGCCTTTCTTTTCTCCAAATGGGTTCGTGGTCTAGAGATTTGAATTTTAGCAAAACTGCAGTTTCTAAGGCTTCCATAGTCAAGTTTCCTGACTTTAGAAAAACCGACTCCATCTCGAACCTCCCTCTCTCTCTTACATAGATGTGATATACAGTTTCAGACCCTCTTTCACACTTGCAGGGGCGTTTTGGAGATAACGCACTTTCTTCTTTTTCTCGGATTCTTGTTGCCAGAAAAATGCATAATCGACAAGATGAATGAACAGCAGCCATATCTACAAGGGCCTTGAAAGAATCAGAGGGCCCATCATATTTCCATCTGTAAAAAAAACATTATATAACAAATAAATTTTAAACGGAAAAACTGTAGTTTCTAACATATAATGATGAAAAGAAGGGATTGCCTTAGTGATTGATTGTAGGCAATGGGATCCTCTCCAAGGTGTTTCATGGTCTTTGCAACTGATTCAATGTCTTTTAGTTCCTTAATATGTAAAATAGAACCAGGTGCAGGAGCAAAATCTTGAATATTTGGAGCACCAACAACAACAGGAATAGATCCTGAAATTACAAATTAGCTTTAGTCTATTATCACGCATTATTAGAAGAATATATATATAGAAGGGGAGGATATATATTGAACTCATCTTAGAGACTTAACCCACACCCACTAAACCCTAACATAAAAAACCGTTTTGTTTATAAAAAAAAAATTAGGGCATGTAATATGCATATTTTCAAGCAGCTTTTTCCAAAAAAAGACGAGCAAGTTTTTTTTTAAATATAAGTTTTTGTTAAAAAAAAATAATTATACTGCTTAACGTAACATGTAACATGTGTAACATCTTATGTTATAGCTCGGATGTAACATATGTTATGTAGGTGTTACATAGGTTTTACAAGTATGTTACATAGGTGTTACAAGCATGTGTCACACATGTTACATAGGGTTTAGTCTCTAAGATAGAGTTTTTAAACTATATACTTCTATATATATTATTCACTGCCAAGAAGCAAAATTTGTACCATGCATTATTACACAAATATTATAAAGTTTATGTACCTGCGACAAGGGACTGGAAGAATTTTTCAGTGACATAGTCTTCTTCATTGGAATTTTCAAAAGCCAAACTAAATTTGTAACGCTTCAATGCTTCAACTTTATTCACTGCCAAAAAACAACAATTACTATCCAAATTTTGTATCAAAATAATGTTTAATGATTTAACAGAAGAAAGAACCAAAAATATAGTAAATAAAATAAAATAGGAAAACAAATATTACATGTAAAACACTATGCTTACCATTCCCATCACGATTGCGGTGACAACCACCATAAGAGTCAATCTTGATGTTTGACTTTTCAAGTCCTTCAAGGGCTTGTAAACGGAAATTACGAGCAGCACAATTCGAAATAAATGCGGCCGCCAATGCTTTTTCGGATTTGGGCTGAACTGGGCCCATTATATCATACTCTGCCCATGAAAAATAACCAACAGGAACATCTGAGGAGAGACTGGTTGTCATAATGATGTTGTACCCTTTTCTGTAAGATGATCAATTTTAATAATCATATAACGCAACAAGGTAACATTTTGTTTGCAAGTTTATTAATCCAACTTATTTATTATGAGCAATAACACTTTTTTTCTAATTTAGAAACCAACTTGACATTAGAAGCAGCCAACTTTAGCAAGAACATGGATCAAATTCTGCCTTTTAATTAAATATATAACTTTTGCAAATATATAAATTATTCAAACTTGTATATAAATTTATTTTTAACTATTTCACGTTAAATTTTTTGCATATTTAGCATGTGGCCGGTCATCAAGCAGTTCCGCATCACATCAGCAATTTACAGGTAAATTAAATAATTGATTAAGATTGTTACCAAAAAAATTGATGACAGGTAGATGGTTACCATAACACATCAATACCTCCAACATTAGCGTTTTCCTTTAAGTTTAAATAAAAAACTACTGTTAAAACCCGAGTAATTATACTAAAAGAGCAATGACAAACAATTTGAATTGGTTGATTGATGTTTAAGAGGTCAGCCAGCTCTCCGATGATGCCTAATTTAATTCTTTCACGTCTTTAATAAATCAAATTCAGCATAATACACCTACAACCCCTAACCCTATCAATATAGATTTTTCCTAACAATTACTTGTGTCTTGCTAAAACTACAAATCAATATCCTTATCTAATGCAAAAAACATCAGTATTGTTTACTTGTAATCAAGAATGATATTAAAGAATCAAAGTACAAACAACTAACTTTGACTCGCATACTAGTTGATGAAGAGAATATATAACATGAACTGTCAACCACTCAGCAATATTCCAACTTGATTAGAAAGGTTTAATTTTTCATGTTCCACACATAGCATGTAGCATGTCTTACTTATAAATCAGTTGGTTCTTTTCCTGATGCAGAAATTTGAGGATTTATCCTTTAGATTAAAGCTGCTGTAATAGAATTAAATTTAAAAAATGTGGGGTGTGAGACATATACTATAGAATATACCACATCATCATAATCATAAGACAAAACAGTAGATGTTCAACAATATATCCTCCAAAAATTAGCACATAAGTACATAACCTTCTTCAAGTATAACAACTATCTAAGAACATAATGAAGATTGAAGACTATGGCCAAAGTATTTTCTTGAAGACATTTTGCCTCTAAAGTCTCATCTTCAAATCATAAAAACTAATATAACTCCTCACTATTTTTATGTTTTCACAGGGCATTTGTCATAACTCATAAAAGAGAAGCTGAAATCAAGCCTAAGTCATTGGACAATATCTATGAATGATTAAATCACAGGACTCTAAAAACTACACGAATTAATAAAGCTTAGGGACTTAAATCATGTAAAAAGGACGCTTAATTTAAACTTTGAAAAGTACAGGACAGGGATTCAACCATGCAAAAAAGGACTTTTATATTTGATAATAAAGAGCAGGGTAAAAGTCAAGGGATTTAATCATGCACTAATAAAGTCCAATAACTTATGACAGAATACAGCAAAAGTCCACAGAATTTTTATTGAACATTGCCTGTTTTCTACTATTGACATAGTCATGTTCATAAAATGTCCAGAACAACTGCCAGGACTGAAAAACAGAAATTATAAGGTTGAAACAATGTCATTTTGGTTATCTCAGATAGTTCTTACCCACCGTCGTGCCAAATCAAGATTGTTCTCAGGATAGTATTGAGCGGATTCCATTGATCGAAGAACGCCAGCTGTACCACCTCCATGGGGCAACCCAAATGCAGCATCAGCCTTTTTATTATTGTCAAACCCAAACTTGCATTCCACAGCACAAGACCTCCACTCCTTCAGAAAACAAATTATTAAACAATATTAAGGTATCTTTAAAACCACTAATTCATAAACAAATTTTGAATAAAAAAAGTAATAAATTTCGATGTAGCTAAGATGTCTAACAAAACAGAAACAGATTTTATCCTTACGTAAACTGAAGATTTTTGGATCCTATCAATACGAAATTCATATTCAGTAACAACCATGAAACTTAATAAAGTATATTAATGCTGCAACTAAAATGTACACAACACATTTCGAACAAGAAGTTTTTCATAAAAGCAAAAGGCTTCCTGTCGGTGTTGCAGGTTGAACATGGGCAAGATCTTATTCAAAACTGAAATCTAAATCGACAAAATATCACACTTCTAAGACAACTGGATTCATGTTAATGAACTTGAGTAATAAACCTATTACACATGATTAACATCTCCCTAAATCAATCTATCTATCATTCATTCCCTATTTTCTATATACACAGTTACACACTCACATACATACGTACATAGATACAACACGTAAACCCCCACTCTGTTTTCCAGAATCCAAGAATCTTAGTATTTAAAGATCACACTTGTATTCTCATGGTCTTGAAACATTGGGATTAATTCTCTAAATTGACCTTTCATATTAACCTATAATTATGAGGATAACTATTTCAAACTTCTATACAACTCCAACAAGGACAACTTACAAGTTACAACCATAATTGTCAATAGCGGTCGCTATAGCGAATAGCGTAGCGTATAAGTCAAAGGTCGCTACAATGTATGTAGCCATAAATAGCGGGATTACAGTTTTTTTTTAAATATAAATAGCGATTAAATATAGCCATAAAATAGCTGGATTTTAAGTTTTTGTTAAACATACATGTAAAATAGCGTATATACCAGGGTATTTTGATATCATATACATATAATTTTTTGATTCTAGCGTATCGCTATTTATCGTTATTCGCTATGTAACATACAGGTACCTTATTGCTATTTGCTGCTATTCGCCGGTTAACAACTATGGTTACAACTATGAGCATCATTCGATCAAATTCACTTATCGACTAAACTTTCTTTCAAACATCTTAAATTTCAACACAAATATATTTTATCTGTACTCAGACAATAACATCAGAAATCATAAGACACATATACCTGCTCAGCACCAGTAACAAGCACAGGCTCCTTTTTAAAATCCCTACCATACACAACAGAATCAACTCTCTCCAACCACTCCTCACAACTCTCTCCACCACCACCACCTAAATCCACTGCACCAGAAACCCCCAAAATCGGATCCTCATCCATCGAATCAATCGAATTAGACGAAAATGAAGACGTGGTAAACTGATAGAACGATTCGGTCCATGAATTGAGCAGATCAGCATTCTTAGTCAAATCTAAGCGACCTAAAAAACTGATCTCCGCTATGAACACTAGAACTAGAAACAGCGGCAACAGATTCGACCATTTTTTTCGCGAATTGTGAGCACTGGTTGATGATAAGGATAACGATGATGATGAAGATGATGATGAGCTTGATGCGACGCTGGATGTAGGTAGATGATGAACTGATGTGGTTGATCTTGATGGCCTGTGGTTAGGGTTTAAGAAGCTCATAGTTGATGAATTGAATTGAAGAAATTGAAGTTGATGTAGAGCAGAAGCATATGAAGAAGAAGAAGAAGAAGAAGAAGAGGAGAATTAGGGTTAAAGTGAAGTATGGTATGAAGAATGATGGATGGATCACAAACACAAAGTCTAGGTCTATGCTTGAATATTCATATGGGTTGACTCACCTAACCCAATGGAGGGGTTGGTTAGTTTAGTTAGTTGAGTTTTTTTTTTTTTTTTTTTTTTTTAAGTTGCATTAATTTGAGAGTTTGACACTTGAAAATGTGTGTTGAGTTTTTTTCTCGTATTGATGTTGTCAGTGGCGCAGCTTTATAGGGTGTCTGATCCTTCGAATTTTTCGCAAAGTAGTGTTTGTTAGGGTGTCCGGAGTGGTAATCGGTAGAGGGTGGCAAACCACTTTACCGAGTGGTAAACACCACCACCAACAAGTGTTTAGTCACCAAACTTTACCAATTCGGTGGTGGAATGCCGCATCGGTGAAGAAGAGGTATGTGTGTGGTGGGGTGGGGTCTATGTCAATATCAACCAATCACACATTTTTCCTTTTTTTAAAGTTTACCACTTCACCAAGTGTCTAACCATTGCCAACACTTTTCAGCAAAGTTTAAACACTTTTGCCTGATTGACATGGCGCGCTCTGATTGGTCGGTTTTTTAGTTTACCACTCCAAGTGTTTAACCACTCCCCACACCCTTATGTAGTTTTCGTATAAAATTTTTTAGGTATATACATTTTCAACCCATTGGTTTTATAATTCTTTTATGTATTTACGTTTTCGACCCGCGGTCGAAAATCTCAAGCTTCGCCACTTTATGTTGATGGTAAAAGTAGAGTTTTTTCCGCATATTAGTGTTGGTGGTAATAGTAGAGTTTCTTAACTCATTGGATAAATCAATTCATTAAATAATTATTAGTATAATCCTTTTTTTTTTAACAGCAAAATCACTTTATATATATATATAAAGAGCCAGCAAGCGGCTGAGACCAAACAACAAACCCACAAAACAAAACGAACAACAACACAGGATTACATAATGCCTATTATATCAAAGTTCTTCCAGTCCTCCCATTTAATCGATCTAAGCTTCGCTCGATTATTAATCCAAACGAAGGATTCCTCTTTGATCTGGTCCACCATCCTACCGATCGGGATAAAATTGCCCTCAAAAAGCTTCTCATTTCTGGCCCTCCATATGCTCCAAACTGTCGCCATAGCTATCATATAAACAGTCTTTTTCCACTTTTTATATCCCGGATTTTGAATTAAATACTCAATAAGATCTCGAAGGGTGCTACAATCCAAGAATTTAATACGGACCCAGACCAAAATATTCCACCACACACATTTAGCCCATAAGCAATTTATGAAGATATGATCTGTGCTTTCATCTAATAACCCGCACCTGGGACATAAACTATCTCCAATTGCAACGCCCCTATGGATGAGCCCAACCTTAGAGGCGATTTTACCCAACATAGCCCTCCATAGCAGATAATTCGCTTTCGGAATGGCCCAATTATTCCACCCGAAAACAGCCCCAGAATAGCCATCCTGCAATGCAGAATTGTCGATTTCCTCCCTGACCTGTCTAACCGAGAACGAGCCACCCGGGTCAGACCGCCACCTCCAGCCGGACCCGTCGTTTACAATGCTGACTTTAATATTAATCCCAATCTTAGAGAGAGGCTGCTCTATCGAACCGATGTCCTTCCAGACCCCTGGGATTGACTTTTTCAAAGGAATAATGCACGAACTACTCTGAGTCTGCACATGACCACCATGAACAGCCGTAATTACATCTGCCCAAAGCTGGTTCGGCTGTGCCTTAAACCTCCACCACCATTTAGAGAGCATGGCCTGATTAAAGCTTTGTATACTTCCCATTCCCATACCTCCAGCTTTTCTAGATTTGAGAATAAAATCCCATTTGATCCATCTCATCTTGTGGCCTGCACTTGTCTTACCCCATATAAAATCCCTCCTAATTTTCTCAAGTTTTTTAACGATACTTTTAGGAGCATGAAATAAGGAGAGGAAATAAGAAGGCAAGCTTCCGAGAACCGACTTGGCTAAGGTCATCCTCCCCGCGAAGGAGAGATATTTCGCTTTCCATTTAGAAAGTTTAGCTTCAAATTTTTTAATTATCGACTTCCACTGGATCACTCTTTTCATATTGGCTCCAATAGGTATCCCCAGGTAAGAAAACGGGAACGTGCCAGCTTCACAATGGATCACCTTAGCGACCCGAATCACCTCGCTATCTTGAACTCCAACCCCATAAACTTTGTTCTTCTGTCTGTTTATTTTGAGGCCGGTGACTAAATCAATCCATCTCAGAATCCGATTCAAAGCTACCAAATTTTCTTCCGACCACTCACCTATAAATAACACGTCATCCGCGAAACATAGGTGCGTTATATTTGGGCCCCCATTTGGAAGTTGGCACCCTTCGAAAATGCCCAAATCTCTAGCTTTGTTGATGAATAAGCTTATAACTTCCATGACAATAATAAACAAGAAAGGGGCTAAGGGGTCCCCCTGTCTAAGACCGCGCTTATATTTGAATTCTTTCGTGGGAGATCCATTGACGAGTACCGACCCCATACCCGATTCAAGACAGCCCTTAACCCATCCAATCCACCGCTCAGGAAAGTCCATCTTAGACAACATACGAATAAGAAACTTCCAATTCACGGAGTCGTACGCCTTTTCGAAGTCGACTTTGAGAATAAGCATCTTCGATTTAGATTTTTTGGCCCAAGCTACCGTTTCACTGACGATGAGGGGATTGTCTAGAATATTACGGCCTCCGACAAATGCCGACTGCACTGGAGAAGAGATCTCTTTGATAACCGACTTAAGTCTATTAGCCAAGACTTTCAAAATAATTTTATAAATCGAACCCACCAAAGATATCGGCCTAAAGTTGGCTAACACTTGTGGGTCTTTTGATTTAGGAATGAGGGCAACGAAAGAGGAGTTACAACCTTTGCTTATCTTACCGCTTGAATGAAATTCATGAAACATATCCATAATTAAATCTTTAAACTTGTCCCAAAAAAAATTGAAGAATTTAAGCGTAAAACCATCTGGACCGGGTGCTTTACCTCCATCGCAATTTTTAACAGCCGTATAAACTTCTTCAGTGGAGAAAGTATCACATAGAACTGACCCGTTATATTCTGATAGCTTTGGTAGACCCACGCCATTGAAATCCGGCCTTCTTCTAATCGGCTCCGAGAATTGTTTCTTGAACCATGTTCTAATTTCCTCTTTCAATTCCCCCGGCTCGGAGACCATTCTGTTTTGAAAACGCAGCCCAAGGATCCTATTATTCGCCAAATTAGTGGAAATAATCTTATGAAAAAACGCGCTATTTTCATCTCCGAATTTAAGCCAGTTAACCCGGGCCTTTTGCTGGAGGTCCTTAGCTTTAATAGTCTCTAGTTTGTTCAATCTGACCCTAAGATCCACCCTCATCTTTTTCTCCTCAGCTGAAATCGGCCCAAATGCCGCTTTATCTTCAATCAACCGAATACTGTCTTCCAAAGCTATGGTATCCTTAAGACTGTTAACCTTCAACTCTTTTCGCCATTTCTTGATATCCTCCTTCAGCCGTCTAAGGAGGTTAGCAATAATAAGATCCTTAACGCCCTCCCCAGGACGTTTATTGAGATTCGTAACAACAATATCTGCCAATTTCGGGTCCTCCGTCCAAGAGTTGAAAAATCTGAATGGAATGGGCCCGAAATCCGCCGCCGAACAAGAAAGGGAGATAGGGCAATGGTCGGAGAAACCCTTCTTATGAACAACCACACTTGCAAGCGGCCAACGACTCATAAAGGGGATATTCACCAAAAATCTGTCTAATTTACTCAACTTGACATCAAGGTGACCCGAAATATAAGTGAACGTACCTCCTGTCATCGAATATTCCATAAGGCCAGAGTTGTTAATAAAGCTGTTAAAGATCTCCGCGGAAGCTCTGTCAAACCTCGAATTAACTCTTTCAGTTTCGGATCTGACATCGTTGAAATCCCCGAGCAAAACCCAAAAACCTTCATGACTGATAACCAGAGCAGAAAGATCCTCCCAAATCTGTCTCCGTTCCGACGAATCGTTAGGGGCGTGGATGTTTAAAATGTTGATTCTAGACGACTCCCCATTGATAAAACCCGAAGTTAAAAGAAACCTCTAATTTTTACTAATCAAATCCACCGTAAGGACCGCTGGATTCCAAACCGAAACCAGGCCACCTGATCTTCCGACAGAATCAACCGAAGCGAAATTCAATGGGTTAAAACCCACTGGTTCTTGTATATAATTGGCCGGGTTAAACCGGCCCCGAAAAACTGGTGTAGGGTCACCAAAAGAGTTGTGCGATAGAGATCGCTGCAATGGTATGTATGAAGGTTGAGGGTTGTTGGGCTCATTTTCCGAGTATGGCCCATATGAGTTATGCACGGGAGGTGTCGAACTGTGTGAGATAGACCGTCTAGCCGGCTCGAAGAGGTTTCTCCGGTTCTGCCGGGGATCGTCACTTTCCGTGGTCGAAGGAGCTCGCACATTCGAGGGTCCTGCCTCGTTGTCATTGGGGGCGGTGATTGGCCCCTTTCCACGTCCTCTCCTTCGGAAGAATCTTGGTGGCATTTTGTTAATCCTGTCAATATAGTATGAGATAACAAAATATACAAAATAAAGTAAAGGACAAAACAAAAATAGAATTTGTCCTATGTTATATGTCTAGACTCGAAAGTTTAGAAATGTGCAATTGTGTCATTGAGATTAAACACAAAAGGCTAGTGTTTAATTCACTCAATGTTGGCTCTGATACCAACCTGTCACACCCCGATTTCCACGTGTCACCGGTGGGCCCGGTGGGGGAGTATCGTGACGTGGTTGGCAACATAATAGTCAAACAACACAATATTTAATATGCACAGTGGAAGCAAATTAAAAGATGTAATACAACCGAATTTAATATTGTAATATCATATGTCACAATATTCGGATGTTTATCCACAGATGGATCGAAAATAAAATATGAAACAATAGTTCAACAGACTTCAGGCATCTTAAGCTTGCGAGACTTCTAATGATGCTAAGGAGAAATCCCAGCCGATTACGCTTAGTACCTGCATTTAATCTTTTTGGGAAAATACGTCAGTTTACACTGGTAAATACATTCAACTGACTCATTTTGGAAAATGATTGAAAATTTGTTTGGATGCACATGGCATAAATATTTTATTTAACTTGGGAGAATTATTTAATATTATAATCTTGTGAACGAATTACATGTTCCTTGTGCGTTCAGTAGCCCGGATCTTGTCCGGGTTAAAGATCAATAGACACACCACAATATACTTTTGTGCACTGACGGGTGTACGCCTACACCCCGCGCTTAAGTCGTGGCCATTTCGTAAAATGATGCCAAGGATATCCGGGACATGGTCATTAACCCCCCAAAGGCTTTAAGTAACAAGACTGTTTAAACGAGCCGATCAAATTTATTCAATTACCCACTCAACGGTGGAGAATTTGATGCCCGATCAAGCGGTATGCTATATACCGTAACCCAAGCCCGTATAGGGAAAATAAGTTAAAAGTATTTACCTGAGCAAAGTATATATCACAATAAGCAAATTGCAAGTAGCTTTCACTGGTCCTCCTAATCTGGAACGAAGGTTTATAATAACCTATTAGAATCCTAACGGGTCTTTAATTAAGCTTAGGTTTTGACCGGTTAGTTTCAAAGATACGGTTCGTACGCACGATTTAAGCGAAGACCGGATAGAATGTGATTTAGACCCGACAAGTTCAAAGACTTGTTTAATATGGGAATTTCATACACATTCTGGATTTTGAGATAAAACCGTTAAGGTTTGACCCGTTTCGGCTAATTTATGTAAACTTGTTACATAAACCGAACCGTACGCGTAATAAGCGTGACGGGTATTCATGAGAGCTATATACAGGTCTCCTAAGTTAATTATGCCTCAAATATGTTGTGACATCAGTAAGATGTCTTTCATTATGCCCGAAACGTGTTTAAACACAAACTAGGCCCCGTAGGGGTAGTTTGGTCATTTAAAAGTTTATAAAAGAGTTTGAGTAACAACCTGAGTTACAGGTCTGATGTAATCAGTAAATATACTCAATTTACTAAGTTACCTCAGTAGGATAAAGTATATATGTGAAATTTATCAATTACAACCAAACTATGCCCCGTATGGGTATTTTGGTAATTTCACATAAGCCGAAAAGCTCAAAACTGAAGTCTGAGTTAATCAACTTTTGCTTACTGGTAAAATATTCTAATTTGCCTAAAATATCAGTAGGTATCAACCCGGGTATGTTTAATATAGTTTTAATACATACTATGCGTTAAAAAAACGCTTAATAGGGCGATTAAGAGCCGTTTACGGGTTCGATACATAAAGCTGATATTTTTATACTTCCAAAAGGCTTAAAATAATTTATTTAACATATCTAATCAGTAGCAAAAGGTTTGGAGTCGTTTAGATATGTAAAACTCATTTTATTGCCCGTAAGGGCAAAACCGACATTTACCGGATTAAGCCTACGACTATGAGTTATGCTCAGCCTAAAATTAATTAAAAATATTTAAAATTCCCAAAATAATACATTACATCAGTGGGTAAAGATTTTGATACCAAAAAGTATGTTTAACTAGGCTATACGCTAATTACGCCATTTTATTAACATAAAGCTTTCAATTTGCGATAATGAGCATAACTCTCAATCTATACCTCAAACTGATGTCAAACTTTGTATACAAGTTTATATATTAGTAATTAAAGTTTCTACTCTTTTAGTTTTGCAAAAATCACGTTTTAAGGTAATAAGGGCATAATGGTCAACATATGAGTAATTAACGGAATCATGCATAATAATTGGATAACTAATGAACCATGGTGTATAATCACAGAGGGTTATACTAGCATGTTACCTGGTCCAAATAAAGCTCTAAGGCATTTCTAAAACATGCTTAAATGGGTCAGAACTGAAAGTCAAAGTGAAAGTCAAACTATGTGACTTTCGGTTCCGAACCGGGTATTTACAGGAAATTGTCGGGTTGAACATGTTTAGAGATGTTCTTACATTCATTACCAAGTTATAATAATGATCAAACATGTTATATGTGTTCTACATTGCTAATCATGCATAAATCGCATTTTAAACCTTCTGTTGACTTTTTATTAGTAAGTTTGACCCGACATTTGACCTAGTTAGAGTGGGAATCAGGGGAAACCCTTTTAAGGTTTTATTACCCACATAATTACCTACTTAAAGGTACTTTTGATTCGACTAATCACTGGACCATTAGTCATTAATCTTAAAGTCAACCGTTAATTACGACGGTTTGACTTTTAAGCTAAAACTAAGCTAAAACTTAATTAAGAAAGGTTAAGACAACTTACAAAGGTCCTATGCACGAAATGTGAACACTTGAGAGCAGACTTGGGCTCCAGAAATGATCAGATTGCAAGAGGAAGATGTGAAGAACAATGGTGCAAGTTCAAGCCATTTTATAGTGAATTTCTCACCATAAATCCTTGACACATGAGTCTACAACCCACCACAACTGATCAACACTTGTTCCTAGTGTTTAGGGGGTGCTTTAGGGGTCAAGAGATGTGGAAAATCGGCTAAAGGTCGCGCACAAAGGCCATGGCAGACAACAGCCATTTTTCTAGGTACTGGGAGTCCCTCGCGTGGCGCGACGGTCTGCAGAAATCAGCAAGTTTAGATCTTTTGCGATTTGATCCTTGGCTCTTCAAACTCCGATTAGGCACTTGTTTCTTGCATTAAGAACCCCCACAATTGATCTATAAAGGCTTTAAAACATATACCCACTTTGTTAAGTCCCCGGTTAACTTTATTGTTACCCGAAAAGTCCTAACTTTCAACGTTTACGCTTTAACGCTTCGCACACGAATTTAATCATAACTTTCTCATACGATAACGAAACTTTACGAAATTTATATCGTGCATTCTAGTGAGAATAGTTTACAGTTACAAAGCTTCGGGTTTGTTAAAAGGTCACTCAGAGGTATAACTTGAACATGTTGACACATTTAGTCCCTGTAGTTTGTAATCTCTCACTTTTAGCTTCGCATGATCCATTATTTATTCGTTTGACGTTATAAACATCATGTAGGGTTAATGTACAATATATTTATTCACTGTTGACACTTAGAATACGTATATTCACATACTTTCCATGTTTGTCAACTTTAGTCCTTCTATAATATTCTTTCACACGTTTTAACATATGACACGTGTCAACACATTATAGGACGTAAATTTTCGAGGTGTTACAGCAAAGGAGGAAATGGGTCCTCCTCCGGACAATTAACGTCATCAAAGGGCCCGCCAAGACCACTCTCCGTATTTAAAAAGACAACATTATTATCATTTGTCTGTTCCTGTTCCCCAAAAGCCACCTCATCACGCATGAAAGGGACCTCATCATTATCAGTGGCGGCGGCGGCGGCTGGATCATTTCCGATGCAAGAAATAGGAGACTTCCCCATGCACCCCTTGGACTTCACGCTATCAATTCCCGGAGAATTACCAAAAACCGAAGAGCAATCCGACGATCCCGATTCCGACTGTTCCGTCTGCACCAAGGGACTCTTTGCCGGATCTTCAGACTTCAGAAATTCCGGGTACCACTGACCCGAGATTTCCTCCACCCATACTCTCAAAACATGGTTCTTCCATGAAACAAGAAATTCCTCCGACACTCTTTTCCCCGTGTTCACTAGGACCGCCATTCTTTCCTCAGCCATGTTGCCATCGGATTCGGCTGCCTCCGATTTAACAAGAAGTCTTCCACACCTTTCCCCGATGCGATTGAACACATTCCTATCCCATAGAGAAACCGGGACTCCTAAGACCTTGATCCAAGCGATTCTTTCGAAGATGGGAGGGTCACCTTCCCAAACATATAATCTAGAGAACCACTTTTCCCATTCCTCGATCAAATTTACGTGGAACTCTTCGGCATCCTCCGCCTTGTTAAAGCACAGCAATACTTTCAGGCCCCCTAAATATTTCAAGTCGAATCCATCCTCCGAAATTCCCGAAAGATGCGATTTCAGCTCGTTCAGTATATCTATATCTTTAACCTCGCCGACAAGGGACTAATACTCCAGTTTTTTCTTCGTATCAACATTCATCGGTGGTAAGTCCAATAACTTACCCGTTTCCTCTATAGGGTTCTGAGTAACAACTGACCGATACGATCTAACACCTAGAGGTTGTGAAGGCACGTTGATGGGCTCACCAATTTTCACAGAAACAGGAGGCGACGGATTTAACCTCTCAAAAACAGATCTTCTCTCCCCAGCCTGAGGAAGCTCAGCTTTCGAGCCATCCCTATTGAATCTTGCCAAGTTCACGTCAATGACCACATCTTCAATTCGAACACGTTTCAGTTTCTCAATCCACACAATCGGGTCTTGAACATTTGAGAGCTTGATAAACCCAAATCTGTTACCCGCTCTATCTTTTTTAACCGGCACAAAAGCATCCTCCAGATTCTCCAAATGTTCGAAGGCCTTCCATAACATCAGGCGATTACAATGGTCCGGGAGATTAGAAATAAAAAACGAAGTGGCGTTGCGCAGGCGTTCTTCTCTGTTAAAAAATAATTTCTCCTTTCTAGCTTGTTGTTTGCTCAAAACTGTGTTCCATCCATCTTGTCTAACCGACTTTCCTTTCCAAACTTTCCGGCCCATATTGAAACGAACACCGCAGCCCACAGAACCTCTCTGTCAGGACACACCTTCTACTAAGTGTTAACGGGATTCGAATCAGTCTAGCTGGACTATAAAGATAGCCGCGACCAATATCAGACCCGCTAAGCCTACGAGAAGAAAGACCGACAGGAGAGGCTAACAAAAAAGAACGTAAGAGTAGGTAAGAACTCCGTCACCCGGAAGCGAATGGAAGAAACAACTCGGAAAGTTAGAATGAAAGGTCCAGCCGGAAAAGAAGGCGACCTCGCACGCTAACCCTAACAAGTTACCTTCGTCGAGCCGCCGGCGAAACAGAGAGGAAAACGTATAATCCTAGTACTCTTTCACATAACTTAGTTTTTTAGAATCTTAGAATTTTTTTTTTCATAAAATCTACTTTAAAAAACTTGTTTTATAATTCAAAATGTTGTAGTTAATAAGAAAAAACCGTCCTGTGTTTCAAATAACTTTCATTATGCCCTCATAATTAAGTATATAATAAAAAAACTGAAAATTTACTAAATCTAAAAACATAAAATTCACTTAAATCATATACATCAACTGTTATAATATAATTCCTTCAGCTAATATTTTTTATATAAAAAATAACACAATGTAGTATGTACAGGGCCGGCTCAACCGTTTTAGAGACCCAAAGCGAATTAGAGATCTGAGGCCTACTAAATGAGGTTCTTTTTCTGGGCTTGTAGCAATTGGATTTTGGGTTTTGTATTTAAAAATAACAAACGCAAAAACCGGTTTAACAATGTCTCGAACCCATGCCTTACCTATAAATAGAGAGGAAGTTTACCACTCAATCAGCATACAAATTTATGTTTAACCGCCCTAATTTAAACATATATACAAAAACTTGCTGTCTTTTTAAATTTGGGGTCTTTCTTAAATGGTGGCCTAAAGCTCTTGCTTGTGTTTACTTACCCTTGGGCCGGCCATGAGTATGTATAAGAAGACATAGCTGAAGGAATTTGTGATTTTTAATGACTTGAAAGCAAAAAATGATTATATAGTTGAATTTATTAGATTAGACTTAACACTTAATATCTCATATTTCAATGTTTTCTTATGTTATGAACTATGGTAACATAGTGATGTATTATTATGTTATCTACTCTGATTCATCGCAATATTCATCTCCTGCATGGTAGACAAACCAAACCAAACCATTCTTTTATTCTTTTTGATGGGATAACCAAAATATCGTTGTGTAGTAATTTGTGTGTAAAATTATTTCATAGGTGGTAGATGGTAGGTATGATTTGGGATAAATTTTCCCTGTATTAATTTATAAGTTTATTTTGTGAGGTATTTTTACTATTCATTTTTTTACAAGTTGATATTGCATAGATTGACTTACTTTACAAGTTAGGGAAGCACTCATAGGACCTATCAAACTTAATTTGAATTCTTGAGAGTTGATGGGTTTCAAGTAGTTTTGTTTGTGGCAGTGCATGTTGACATAATAAATATTTAAGTAACTATTTATTTAGCTTAATTGATGGTATTTGTTGGTTTTAGAAAATGGTTATATTCTAAATATTTCTTACATGTAATTTATGTATTTGTATTTTGTTATTTTTATTACTTAATTTTATAAAAACATAAATAGTTATTTTAAAGTTTTAAATGTAACATGTTTTAAAATTATATTTTTTTTAGTTTTTAATAAAGAAAAATGACCAACAAACTTTATCTACGCGTACATGTAGTTTCAAGTGTTTCTTCTTCGTTTAATATGGTCCCACATTTTACATACTAAAATTGAAGTATAGGTAACTTAATTTTCTAGATTTCTAAACACATGTTACATTCGGATAGTTCATGTGGTTTACATAAATTACGTATATAATTACGAACCCGCCGCAAAGCGCGGGTTCCTTATTACTAGTTACAAATTTAGTCTCTAAAGTTAATTTTTCATATTTGGGATAAATTACATTTAGTCTCTAAAGTTATTTTTTTATGAATTTAGCCTCAAATAGCATTGTTTGCTTTCATAATGGTCTATGGGTCTCGTTAGAGGTTTGTTAGAGTTGCTAAAGCTAGGTGAAATGAACATTTTAACGTTTTAAAAAGAGTTAATAACTGTTTTCGTCACTGTGTGTCAGACTCCGATATTTTCACATATTACCCGTGGGCCCGGCGGGGAGTATCGTGACGTAGTTGATATCATCATTGTCAATACACACAATATAATAGCACAGCGGAAGGCTTGGTGAATAAATACTATTACAAACCATAGTGTCCGAGTGTCCAAATAAAGAATATACAGACTTGGTTGTAATAGAGATCCACAGGCGGATCATAAAATAAAATACAAAGAACTGAAATAACAGACTCCAGGCATCTAGGGATTTGCAAGATCCTCTTATTGACACATAGTAGCTCCAGCCTACTTATGTGAGGTACCTGTCAATTATTCTTTAGAAAATACGTCAGTTTACACTGGTAAATACAATTAACTGACTCATTTGATAACATTTATGAAAATTGATTTAAGTGCACAAGGCATAAATCATTTATAACTTGGGACAATTATTTAAGATAATCTTGTATAGAGTTTTACATGTTTGTCATACATATGGGGCCGGTTTGGAAGCCGGTCATGATTAACCGACTCACCACTTATAAAACCCACAAAGGGGTTATCCGAAACATGTGGGTTATATTAGCATTGCATCTGTCAGGTGTATGCCTACACCCCGTGCATAGGTCGTGGCCATTTTTAAATGAAATGAGCCGAGGATATCCAGGACACGGTCGTATTAACCCCCAATGCTTATGTTATCAAACAAAACAGATTAAAACGGGTTATGTAATTTATTAATCACAATCCGATTAAATGATTTCATACCCGACCAAGTGGTATTATTATAATACCATATCCCAAGCCCGTATAAGGGAAAAATAAGTTAAAAGTATTTACCTGAGCTAGATGTGAAGAAGTAACTCAGCCGTATATTCCTAAAGCCTTATGAAATACCTTCTATTGAAGCTACTAAATCTGTATGGAAGGTTTAATAACCTATTAGGATACTAACGGGTCTTTATTTAAGTCAAAGACTTAGACCGGTTAGTTGGAAGGATACTTTACGGTTCTAAACGCTAGATTAAGCGGAGATCGGAATAGAATGTGGTTTAGACCCGACAAGTTTGGATACTTGTATAACATGGGTAAACTAAACACATTCTAGAATTTGAGAATTTAATGATAAGGTTAAACCCGTTTCGGCTATTTTATGTAAACTAGTAACATAAATCGATCCGAATGCATAAATGCATAACGGGTAACCCAATGAATTATATATAGGTCACATATGTTATTATGCTTAGAATATGTTAATACATGAGTAGGATGTTAACATATATGCCCAAAAATTATTTAAAATCAATTTAAGTCCCGTAAGGGCATTTTGGTCATTTTAATGATTATAAAATAGATTTTATAATAAACTGAGATTCTGGTCTTTGGTAATCAGTAAAAATATTTATTTATCTCATTACATCAGTAAGATATTATATATATGTGAGGTTTACCATTTATGGCCAAACTATGTCCCGAAAGGGCATTTTGGTCATTTCACATATGCTTTTAAGGACATTTTTGGAAGTCTGAGTTCATGACTTATACTTACTGTAATAATATTAAAATTTACTTAAAAGTTCAGTAGGTTATAAGTCTTAGGTGTTAAATATGGTTTAAAACCATACTATGCACCTAATTAGCGTAAAATCGCTAATTGACGATAATTAAAGTGTTTTATGTAAATCTGAGATTTTGATCAGTTGTAATTGTTCAAAATAATTTATTTAATGTATGAAATCAGTAGGAAAAGGTTTGGCATTCAAATAAATTGTTAATCTCATTTTATGCATAAAAAGGGTATTATCGTCATTTACTGAATTATACAAGAACTCTATGATATGATCAGATTATAATCTGACCAAAAATCCTAAAAATCCTTAAAATTAATATCTTAACAGTAGGTAATGAGTTTTGGGTCAAAATCCAACTTTAAACATGCCTTATGCAAGATATCGCAATTTAATTAATAAAAAGCTTCAATTTACGATATCGAGCATAACTTCTGTTTGAGACCAAGAACTGATGTAAAATTTTTGGGACATACTTATATATCAGTAACAAAGGTTTTTGTCAACTCACATTTCTAAAAATCTCGATTATATGTCAAAAGGGCGAAAATGACATTTATAAGCATAATAACGGACATGAGCATATAATTCAAACTACTAAGGACCAGGTAATATAACTCCAGAGGGTTATACTATAACATAAAGTGGTCCTAATGGAAGCTTAAAACATGGAAGGATTAAGCTTAATCGGGTTAGAACTGAAAGTCAAAGCAAAAGTCAAGCTTTTGCGACTTTCGGTTGTGAACCGACCCTAAACTGATAATTGTCGGGTTGAACATGCTTAAACATGTTCTAATACTAATTACCAAGTTATTAGAATGATAAAATGTGATTTATAACTTCTGTATTGTTAGTTATAATTATTATTTAAAATCTAGTCAGTTTGACTTTTTGACTTATTAGTTTGACCCGACAATTAACTAGTCAAACGAAAATAATTAGGAGATGCGCTTTTAAGGGTTAATCACCTACCTTATTATGGTCACATAACCACTTTTAATTCGGACAGTGGCTGGACTATGTATGATTAAATCGAAAGTCAAAGCTAATTTACGATATCTTTGACTTTTCGGTTTTTAAACTAATGAACTGAATTAAGAGAGGGCTAAGACACTTACATAGGGTCCTAGCTATCTTTTCTACAAACTTGAGCTCCCTCTAAGGCCAGGTATCTCCAGATGAGTGTGTAGGAGTGAATGCAATTGAAATGAGCAAATGAACAATGGCACCAAAGTGCCTTTATATAGAAACTTGCCATGCATTTGGATCATAACAGATGTTTTGGAGGCATCTAGGATCACCCCAGGTGTCCTAGTGGTATTACAAGTTCGACAAACAGCCCATGGTATCAATTGGAATGAGTTAAAGTCGGTTTGGAGTTGAAACTTGCAGCTGTCAAAAGTTTTCTGCGCTGGGCAGTCTCTCGCGGGCCGCGCAGGATCATAAGGAGGTCTACGCGCCCCGCGACAACCTACTGTTCAGGTTAAAAATGTTTCAATCTTGGCAGTTTCAGTCCCTGGTCCTTAGAAACTTAATATAACCTCATTTTTGGCATATAAGGCCCTTGTAGTTAGTTTGTAGAGGTTCAAGGGAGTGTAACCAAACTCCGTTAGGCCCGGTTTCGTTAAAAGATCACCATAAACACAAGTTTCTTACTATTGACACTTTTAACCCAAAGTCTTGAAAACTTGCATAACGATCTCGAAACCACGTGAAATTTATATCACTTATTCTTGAGAGTATATTTGAATATTATGAAGCCTCGGGTTCGTTAAAAGGTCACTCAGATGTAAGAATTAACATGTTGACACGTTTAACCCCCCGTAGTTTATAATCTTCCGATTATTTTCATAAACAGCTTCTTATATCCAATCAATCACTCATTTAAGAATACATTCTTCGTGTGTGGTCATTCAGAGGCACGAGTTTGGTATGTGGACACTTTTAGTCCCTTCGTATACTTATTTTCATCGTTTGTCAACTTTAGTCCTTTAAACTCAAACTTTCACATATTTAGAGTTTAGGACACGTGTCTTTATATAAATGGGACACGTTTTTATGCGGTGTTACACTGTGGTTTGTCAAAAATCACTATTTCAGTCCATTAGTTTAAAAATTATGATTTCAGTCCCTGTGCTTTCACTTTTGTAACCATTTCAGTCCATGTGGTTTCACTTTCGTAACCATTTCAATCCATTTATTCTGTTAGTACAGGGACTGAAATGGTTACGAGGTGGACTGAAATGGTTACGAAAGTGAAACCACAGGAACTGAAATCGCAATTTTTAAACTAATGGACTGAAATAGTGATTTTTGACAAACCACAGGGACGAAAACAGTAATTAACTCTTTTAAAAATTACACTTTTACCCTTTAAATTTATTTGCGTTTCTGTTTATCTACACGAACAAGGTCTTGTCCGTATTTGTTCGTTAAGGAAATAAATATGTTCACAAACAGTTTATGAACACTTACTGAACGAGATTTTATGTTCGTGTTCATTCATTAAGGAAATGAGCGTGTTCACGAACACATATAAATTTGGCGAATGCGACGAAGGATAAAGGTGGATGTCCCAGAGAGTAGCACTGGAACTTGAATCCCTTATTGTGGAACAGAGGTCGATCATAATCGTCGATGTAAATAATGAGAAAGGAAACGGGAATGGTGCATAAACAAGGTGAAATATGGGTTTTTAGTTTAATTGTTAGGGTAATAAAATAAATAAAAATTTAATAATATAAAAAAGTATAGATAAAATATATGAAAGTACAAAAAAAATTAATTAAAACACAAACAAAGGAACGCAAATGAACAGATGTTCACGAACATGTTCACGGACACCTTACCGAACGTTCATTAACACAATTGAACGAATGCGACCTCTGTTCATGTTCGTTCATTTAACTAATCGAACAAAATTTCTTGTTCATGTTCGTTCGTTTATTAAAAAAATGAACATAAACGAACTTCCCGCCGAACGGTTCACGAACTGTTCGCTGAACGTTCAATTCGTTTACAACCCTAAATGTAATACAAAGCCCTCCTAAGTCCTAACAGATTCATGAACCATCCCCACCATTGCACTCCTATGTTATAGAGATGAGCATTTTGGTATCGGTACGGCGATACCGAATGGTACTGTCCCTATTAAAAGTCAATACCAATTCGATACAAACTATTTGGCGTTTTCAGGATCGACACATTTGGTTCAGTAACGGTACCGGAATTTTACCGATATTTACCTTGAAATATCATACCGTACAGATCGTTGTCAGTACCGGTACTCACATTTGGCAAATTCCAGGATCGGCATTTTCGGTCTACCGACGCCGAGCTCATCCATACTCTGTTGCCACCTCCATATTATCATTAGAAAAGGACAAACGTAAGTTTAGGGTCAAAAAAGAATACTTATCATTCGATTACTAATTTTCATTCATCATTATGATTATAATTATATTACAAATATATATCTATTAAATTCACTTTTTTTTTAAAGGAGAATTTCATTAAAACACAAACACCAACCTCAAGACGAGGCGGCAAAAAAACACAAACGAAACAAACTTACATATTTACAAAGTTACACCACTGTTCCCATCTAATATCACTATCTTTCGATCTAGAGTTAAACCATAAAAAACCAACCGACTTTATCTCTCGAATAATCCCCTCCACTTTAACTTCTCTATTGTTGAATTTTACTTCGTTCCTAGCCTTCCAAATACACCAACATCCGATTCTAATAATTCCTTGAATCAAATCTTTTTTCCGACCTTTTAGCCCGCTATTCTCGTGTGATTCGAGTAAATCCTTGACCGAAAAAGCAAGAATAAAAGGAATCTTGCACCACACACTAACTATCGACCAAACCATAGACGCAATCCCGCACGAGGTGAATAAATGTTCCACAGTTTCTTCTTGATCTCCACACAGCACACAAATGCTATCGCCCCTGTCAATATTTCTTTTCTTAAGAGCATCCATAAAGCCAGCTTGTTCAACCCGAGCCTCCAAATAAAATCGTTACACTTCCACGGAATCCATTTACATCTACTCGGACAATAATCCCCCGGGGTAGCAATATTTCGAACCAGCGCAGCTTTGACCGATCCCACACAAAACTGTTTATCCGTAGACCCCAGCCAAAACTATCGATCCTCAGCCTCTTTTAATTCCAGACTATGAAGGTAATTACATAAGCCAATCAGTTCATTGATCTCCTGCCCGACCGCCGGAGGTCTCTTCCAATGCCACACATATCTGAACCTCCTATTATCGACTGAAATCCTTTCATTAATACGGCACTCTTTTTTCTCTTCTAACTCAAACAACGCTGGAAAAAGATCTCTCAAGGGGCCGAAATCCATCCAAGGATCAATCCAGAATTGTAGCGACTTCCCATTACCAACCTCCCCTTTAAAAAAACTTTTTAACGGCTTGTTATCCAAAATTAAGTTATCCAACATCTTCACAATATTGCACCATACCCCCCCCCCATCGATTTCCTAGCCGGAAAAAATCCCATCTATTTTTTGTTTTATGCACCGCATCTATCACTTTCACCCATAATTTTTCTTTATCCTCCTTATATCGCCATCCCCATTTAGTAAGTAAAGAAATATTAATAATCTTCAGTTTACAAAGGCCCAAACCTCCTTTATCCAACGGAAGAGCCACCCGATCCCAAGCCACCCAATGAACTTTTTTACTCGAGTTGCACCCTCCCCATAAAAAATTCCTTATTTTAGCTTCCAAATCTTTAATAACTTGGACGGGAGCTTTATAAAGCGAAAAATAGTAATTCGGTAAACTTTCCAAGACCACCTTGATTAAAGTAATTCTTCCTCCCATCGATAACATCACCGCTTTCCATTTCGCGAGTCTCACATCAACTATATCATACACAGGTTTCCAGCTAAACACCCTATTCATATTACCTCCAACAGACAAACCAAGATACCGGAACGGGAATACCTCCGCTTGACACCCAACAATATCCGCCATGTTTTTCAATTCCTCATTATTGACACCTATTCCGAATAGATTAGACTTCGCTAAATTTATCTTCAAACCGGAGCACAGGTGAAAAACCCGAAGAATACGGACTACGTTCGTAATATTAATCCTTGACCAGTCTCCCATAATAATTGCATCATCCGCATAAAACAAGTGGGACACCATCGGACCATTCAAAGGAGTTTGAATACCGACCACAATACCTTCATTTTTTGCCCTATCGATCATAAAAGACAAAGCCTCCATCACAATAATAAACAGAAACGGCGAGATCGGATCACCTTGTCTAATTCCTTTAGAACACTTGAATTCAAAAGTAGGCGAACCGTTGACTAGAACAGACGACCTAGCCGATTCAACACATCCTTTAATCCAATTGCACCATCTTACCGGGAAACCCATTTGTTCCATTATGGAAATCAGAAACTTCCAATTCACATTGTCATAGGCCTTTTCGAAATCAATTTTAAGGAAAAAAACTTTTTTTCTTGAACTTCTTTCCCCAATTAAATAACTCATTAACAATCAACGGACCATCCAAAATGTAATTTCCTTTCAAGAAATCCGATTGAGACTCCGAGATCACCGATCCAATCACCTTTTTCAACCTATTCGCAAGGACCTTCGAAACCATCTTGCTAACAATCCCTATAAGATTAATCGGTCTATAATTTTTAAGGTCCACCGGGTCTTTTAGTTTGGGGATGAGAGTAATAAACGACGAGCTACTTCCTTTACTAAAAACCCCATGCTCAAAGAACCAATCAAAAATATTCACAAAATCCACCTCAAATAAGTGCCAAAAAAACTTTAATAAACTTAATATTCAAACCATCCGGGCCAGGAGCCTTATCATCCCCACACTCTTTTAAAGCATTCCTAATTTCCGATAAAGAGAAAGGCACCACCAGACTGTTCTTTTCCGTTTCAGATAACCGACGAATTCCATTACACACCAACACCAGCCTATTACCCACTTCCTCCGTGAATCTGCTCCTAAAAAACTTCAACACTTCCAGCTTAACTAAAGACGTTTATCAACCCAACTCAACCCAATAATTAAACCCGGGATACCATTAACGGCTTTCCGAGCATTAACATGAGCATGAAAAAACTTTGAATTTTCATCTCCGTCCAATGCCCACTTCGTTCTAGATCTTTGTCTCATATCCAACAATTTACTCCTCTCTATTTCCATCAACAACTTTTTATTTCCCAAGAAAGCCCATTCTTCCTCTTTTGACAAATCTCTAGTTTCCAAAAAACTTTCCAACTCTTCCATTTCTTCTAAAGCCCTATTAACCACTTCCCCTTCTTTCTTTTTCATCTCGTTTCTCCAGCATTTTATACCTTTTCTAATAACCGCCATTTTCTGAATCAACAAGCTATCCGGTGGCCCAACAAAATCAAAACCCTCCAATGACTTTTCAACAGCTTCTTTATACCCTTCTTTCTCTAGCCATAAGTTAAACACTCTAAAAGGTTTTGTTCCAAAGTTTCTCAACTGGGTCACTAACAAAATAGGGCCATGATCAGAATAATTGGCCGGCAGAGCCCTAAAAGTAGCATCCGGCCATCGATTAAAAACTCTGAGCACACCAAAAATCTGTCGATTTTGCTCAATTTTTTGTCGTTTCCTCTAATACAAGTAAATCTTCTTCCTTTCAAATCATACTCTAAAAGCCCCGAGTTAAGAATAAAATTGTTAAAGTTCATAGCACACGAATTGTTGAATCTGGAGTTTCTCCTTTCACTAGGTTCCCTGACCGCATTGAAATCTCCACCCACAACCCATAAACCGGTAAAATTCTCCATAGTCTCCAATAACTCGTTCCATACAACCTGCTTCGCACTAACCGATTGCGGAGCATAAACATTAACTACGTTCAGAGCTAAACCACTACCTTTCATTTTACCAGCCACCAGAAGAAAATGCCTATTCTTAACAACAGACTCAGCTTCAAACATCCCATTGTCCCAAATACATAGGATACCACCAGACATCCCCACCGAACTAACGAAATCCATAGCGAAATCCCCTTTCCCCCAGAAATTGGCAATGTTCACTCCGGATAAATCCTCTTTTTTAGTTTCTTGAATTAACAAAAAATCAATATCGTGATCCTGCTTCAACCCCCTAATCCACCCATCCTTAATGCCCCCTCCCCTATACCGCAAGCATTGACTGATAAGAAATTCATTGAAAAACAACATTATTACCTTCATTGATAATCGCCTCCTTTACAAGCGACCTGTAATTCCTCAAATCCACTCCAACATTATTGCCAAGTTTGACCGTTTCATCAATTTCTTTCAAAATATCGCTGCCTCCGTCCTCCAGATCAGCCGGTCCCACCCCTGCTTCATTCGAACTTGGCTGCAAATTGGACCCAGAATCCAACCCCCCAGCTTCAGCATCGCCAGAGCCACAACCAGATATATTTAGATCGAAGCTTCTATTGTTATCATTCTCCAAAGACGTCCCCAAAACATTCTCCTCATGGGTTGTGACCATAACGGGCCGGCCCAAATTTCCAAAGCTGACAAAAGAATCCTCCAGGTCCACCCGAGATCTTTTTTTGGGCCTGCTGTTCAACTCTGGGCTAACCACCTTGGGCCTGACTTTATGTTTATCTGTCATAATATTAAAAGGTTTTTTTCTATGATAAACCTTATCACCAGAAACCGAGGAAAAAGGAATATTCCTGCCAACATCATCTTGGGAATTCCCACACCAGCCGACTTCCTTCCTTCATTAATACTTCCGATCTCCTCGAGACCCTCCACCCCCATGATTCTGAGACATAGGCTTTCCATCTTCTTCTCCTGACTTATCTGACTTTTCATTATCTGACATCGGAATATCGACCGACGCATCTTCTCCGGCGCAATCCTCCGACCAGTCATCTTCCGATAAACAATCTGGCACCCATTCATCCCGTTCTTCAAGGATCCAAATTTTATACCTTTTATTTTTCCACTTCACAGTAACCGTATCCGCAATCCTATTACCATGATCAACCAGAATCCCCACATAATTCACCGACAAGTTCCACAGACAGTTGGGATCTTTGAATCACCTTTCCAAACATACCTGCCACATCATCAAAGACCTTGTTCTCCGCGAGATGAAGCGGCATGCCGTGGAATTTAAGCCAAGCAATTCTCTCGTATTGCATTGTTTGCCCAGCCCACATATCAACAGACGTGAACCAACGACTCCAGAGCTTGACGTTCAGTAAAAAGTCAGCAGCATCTATCTCATCCTCAAACGAAACCAGCAAACTCAACCCGCCAAGATAATGAATATTGTACCCGGACAAACCTGCCTCTTTAAGCAACACCTTCATCTTCGTGATAGTAGGGATGTCGATAACCCTTCCTACCACAGCTCTCCCTTGGAGATCAAAGAACGCACTAGTTTCGCTATGTACCTCTAAAACTTTCTCCAAAACCTCCCCGCCACAACTATTACCTTCCTGATTTAAAATATCCTTGAATGAAACTCCCTCTTTCAGCCAACCTCCATTACCATTCTTTCTAGAATTCAAGACTTCATCTTCAGCAGGCATCTGCACTTTATCCTTTGGCCTCGTACCTTCCTTCCTACCATTTGCATCCTCATCCCACCACGTCGCATTCTCCGAAGCAAATTTAGCTATGTTAACCCGAAAGTTACAACCACGTGGCTACATGGCTAGTAATAGTGTTTCCAGCCACATGGTAAGTTTTCTATTTGTTGCTTTTTTTTCTTTTTCCTACATTGTTGGTATTGTATATATAGTATTTGTGTGGGGATACAATGTATTTTGGCCTTTGCTTAAGTGGTTTGTTGTGTGATTGTTTATGTTCTTGAATCGGGTTAAAGCCTTTGACGTTTCTTCTTTCCATCTTTTTTTTACATCGCCACGTGTCCCTTGATCTGCCACGTGTAAACTACTAGAGAGAGAAAAAAAAAATACAGTAGGAACCCGTAAATTAATTATGAGTGAACGCATAGCAAAAGATGTGTAGTGCTCCAGTGGTTTAGTCCGCCCGTTTCAACCATTAGATCCTAAGTTTGAGTCCGCATTAGCGCTGGTTTTTTAATTGTTAAAACCCATGTTAGGGTTAAACTAAAAAACAACATGAAAACATAACAATCATCACACCATCGAACAATCTAAAGATTTTAGACTACAAAAAACATCAAAAGGAAAAGATCAAAACAATACAAAAGCAAAGAACTAGAGTTGAATACTTAATCATAAATTGATTGATTATGCACAAAATTGAGTTAGCAAAGGCTTTGTGGTTAACTCAAAGAAGAGCAACATTAGATGTTTTCACAAACAGATCACCTCTTCCTTTTCATTAGAAACTTGTTCACAGAAATACTGAAAATTATGCTACTAATAAACTTTTCATGAGAGTTATGATTTTGAAGTAACTAATGAGAAACGGTCGGGAAAAATCAAGGAAAAAGTGACGAGCAAGAAGACCTGCACAAGGAAAAGTTGATCTGGAACAAATCTAACTACTATAATAAAAGAAACCAACTTTTGGACACGTGTCATTCATTGAAGGTATCCTCAAATTTATATTTATCTAAACAAATAAATACGTTCAAAAAAATCTAATTAAATAAATAATAAATTAATATTAAATCTTATCATACTTTAATAAAATATTATCCTCAAATCTAAATTGTTAATTTAATGTATTTTTAAAACAAATACTTCTCTTATCTACTTATCTTATATTAAATATATAAATAATAAATTAATATTAAATGTTATCCTAATTATTTAAAAACATAACTATTTTTTATTATTTGGTATACAAATGTTTATTCAACTCGAGTAAAACGCGAGGTTTTTAAGGATTTTTTTTTATTTGGTAGATTTTTCAACCCGACTATACACGGGTTTTTTTAAGATACGACGTTTTTAATATTTAATATATAAAATTACATTTATTTAGGATATAATTTTTTATTATTTGGTAGATTTTTCAACCCGACTATACACGGGTTTTTTAAAGATACGACGTTTTTAGTATTTAATATACAAAAATACATTTATTTAATCTGTGTAATACACATAGTTTTTAAAGATATAACTCTTTTTTATATCTATTCAACACTTGTAATATACGGGTTTTTAGGGATGTAATTTTTTGTTATTTGGTAGATTTATTCAACCCGATTATACACGGGGTTTTTTTTAAGATACGACGTTTTTAGTATTTAGTATACAAAATTACATTTATTTAATCTGTGTAATATATATGGTTTTTAAAGATATAACTTTTTTATTATTTGATATATAAAATTACATTTTTTTAACCCGTACAATATACAAGGTTCATAAAGATATAAGTTTTTATTATTTAATATATAAAATTACATTTAATCAACCCGTGTAATACACGGGGTTCTAACCTAGTCTACTAATAACGACATTGTATCGGAGACAATTTTGGGTGTTTAATCGGTTTTGAAAGTATTTTTCATGAACAAGGGGACCGGAGATATGGATCAGATCATAGCGTTTACAGGTAATCACTCAAGTGAAACCATAGATGTTCGTATTTTTAATCTCCAGGCCAAACATCACATCGTGTTCGGACAGTTACATGACAAGACACATAAACTTCAATGGGTACCGGGAGAACCTTCAAAATCTGCCATGTTGCAACACTTTACAGCAGCTCTGTCACCTCCACATGTCTCACTATCAACTTTAAAAAAGAGTCACCTTGATACGCCACCTCAGCCAATGGAGTCACAACATCGGGTTTTCAAAATGTTATGGTTGTGAGTAGTGAATAAACCTTTTTTTTTTTGTTATCAGATGCTGATGAAAGTTCAGCTTCTGGTAATATTCATTTTGTATACATTTTGAATTGTTACTAATAATTTTATTCAACTGCACACCTTTATTCTTGCGTGCAATTAGGGTTTTCTGCGTGTCTTCATTTTAGCGTTACACTCACAAATATTATTTGTTAAAGGGGTGGGGGTGGTCATTACTCATCACTCACAACACCCAATCAAGTTCCGCCATGTCATCAACCATTTTTCCATCACTCACAACCTTTTTTAGACCAGACGGTATGGGGGCCGGCTTAGGCCGGCGTGGCCAGGCGCCGGCCCCCCACACCGCCCCCTCGGCCCGGCATGTGAAAACCGGCTCCCACTCGACGATTGTGACGGGCCTTGATATTCAAAAAGTAGCCGTTCAACGGCTATATTATTTAATAAAAAAAATCCCCTTTTCTATAAAACCATCTCATTTTATACCACTTTTCACCATTTTCTCCCCACTTTCAACCTAAAACACTCTCATTTTTATACCATTCTTTTATAAAAAAATATATTTTCATCCACAATGGCATCTAATTCTTGGTGGTCCTCGTCTTCGGAGGAGGAAGAGGAGATGTTTTACGCAAACGCTGTGCTAAAGGCGGCGCAAATTCTTATGGAAGAGGAAGACGCTCGTCTGAAAGCGTTATTACCAGACGAATACGGATTAACAGAGACCGCCAAGGTTTATCATTAATAAATTTTATTATCTTTATTCCTTATTTCCTCGTATTTATATATTTTTTACGACAGGAGCGCACGAGAAATTGGTGAACGATTATTTTTCGGATACAGCCCTTTACAATGCCGACATTTTCAGACGAAGGTTCCGAATGAGTCACCGGTTATTCACACGGATTGCTGATGATGTGGCGCCTACGTGGCGGCCCATTCTCATGGGGATGAGCCTCTCCATACCCTCTAGTCTTAGTGGCAATGGTCATCACTCACCACCACACCCAACAATTTTCCCCCCAACCAACAATTCCTCTCACAAAATCAAATCATCACGTGTTGATTTTTTCACGCGTTATACTTTGCTGTCATGTTCCACGCGTTATAAAATAATGGTGGCGGTGGAAATTGTTTGTTTATCACTCGTTGAATTTGGCTATCACGAAGTAAACTTACTCCACCCCGCCTCCCCTTATAAGAAACTTGTTTGTCTAGAAAACAAAAATGTCGAATGCAAATTAATTTAAAAATAAAAACAAGCATAAAGAAAACATTGTTTTTAAAGACAAGAAAAAACACATCTCAATTTATAGAAAATAACTAAAAACATTAACTCAGGATACTTTTTTATGGAAAAAGACAACTGACAATCAAAGATGCGTGACACATTGTGGCAACTAAAAAGGTAAAAATAAAATGATAATTTGTTTTGGGTTTTTTTAATGAAAGCAGAAAGTGGTCCTCTTTTTTCTTGGATTATAATGGCTAAAGACGAATAAAACAAATATTGGCAACTATTTTCACGTGAAAGTGAAAAACTCCTTGCAATTCTTGTGTAAAACAGAACTCTTTTCTCTTTTCATTCATTCAAAATATTTGCACATTTTTGTGTGTACAACATGTAAATGGAAACATAGTCATTTAGGGATTTAGATGGATCAATCCGCTTCATAAACGTGTCATGTCCAGATACATTATAAATAAAAGGTCCGTCTCATTTAGCTTTTGAGTAAAAATATATAAAGCTTCATAAACGTGTCAAGTCCAGATACATTATAAATAAAAGGACCGTCTCATTTAACTTTTGAGTAAAAACATATAAATCGTAAGTTAAATTCATCAACCCATTTTACCATGTTACAACCAATGTTTTAAAATCCGGTTTATATACCATACCGGATTTGGCTTAGAAACAGTTTAACCGGGTGTATCGAACGGTTCAAACGGATGAACCGGACTGTTTAACCGGTTCTACCGGATAGTTCAACTGGTACAACCGGCCGATTTGAACCAGTTTTTAGAACATTGGTTACAACTTATTACATGCTGAATTGGTGGTTGGTCGTGGCCGGTTTAAACTTGATTACAATTTACAACCAACAAACTTGTTTGCTTAGATAAACATGTTATATTGGTGGTTGGTCGTGGCCTTGTTACATAGTTTTAAAGGTGCCCGAATTATAGTTCATATATATGATATGAATAAATATATGAGTTGTATTCAAGTTAGTTCAAACCCATTAACCGGATAAAAGTACCACCTTGTAATTATAGCATATAATTGTCATATATATTATATGTAGTTCATATATATGATATGAATAAATATATGAGTTGTATTCAAGTTAGTTCAAACCCATTAACCGGATAAAAGTACCACCTTGTAATTATAGCATATAATTGTCATATATATTATATGTAGTTATACTGAAAATATAAGTGAAAATATATGCTTATTTTTAAGTTTTACTAAATTAACAAACAAGCTAAATTTGGAAACGAATAATAAAATTGTTGACTATTATTATCAAAATAAATTATCACTCAAACTAACTTAATTTATGTTTATGACACGAGTCTATTATTCATCAATAGTTATCTAGTTATCTTAAGAGGGTATACGGTATTTGGGGTTGATTATCGATAATGCTTATCTACTTATTACTTTATAAATAAACAATAAGAAATAAATAACTCATATCAATAAAATTAATTTGTTAAATAAGTAAAATTAATTTGTTAAATAGTTTGTATAAATAAACATTAAACACTTTTAAAATTGATTCTATTTTATCATTTTTGCAGTTCATAATCAGTTTTAATAAACAATCTCAAATAGTCATGGTCGGTTTTTAAACAATTCTTGGCCGAATCGCTAACTATAATTTTAGAAAAGACAAACCAAACCAAACCAAACCAGTCGAGTTAATTTGTGTCAGCCGGTGGTTCAGGTGGTTTGACGATTTAGAACAATTTCTTTTAGACATCATAATTTTTGTATAATTGTTTTAAACGATAAGATGGATCATAGATATAACACATATAATAACTTCATGTTTCTAAAATGAAAAAAAAAATTATATGTAAAATTATACGGACGGCTCGATTTACATGGTTGGCTCCCTGTTTGAGGTTCCAAACCATAACCCGAATAATATATATATATTTAAAGCCAACCAACTATTTGGCTCGCTTTGGCTCGGATGATTTCAACAATTTACGAACGCCTCTAGTCTCAAACACCCCATAGTGATTGAATAACATAAAGATATAATCGTATCATGTAAATACATTACATATCATTTGTATGTTATGTGCAACAAATAACCAACCAAAACATATTGTTAGCATGCATGTACTTACTTGCATGTTATCATCAACTTTATTTTATGTATATATATTTACAACAATTCTGGTTAATATTCTTTCTTAAATTATGTACATCATCTTTTCCTTAAATCATGTATTATCATATATATATATATATCAAAACTTAGATGCTCAAAAGAAATACATGTAAAAGTTAAAAAAAAAAAAAAATCATTCAATGATTGCAGAAATATTCTACCAAATTAGATTAGATAGAATCAGATGTTGATTCCTTCTTTAGCAAAGGAAGTTTTTTCATTCAATTTAATATGTACACATGCTGTTGTTACTTGATCACCTCTTTCTTCTATTCTGCAACAGATTTGTTATTCGCTAGCTGTGAAGAAGAACTTTCCAGAACTGAACATGTAACCAGTTGCGCCCATTGTTTCAATCTCATCTTCACTTTTTGCGGATCATCACCTAATCAAATCAAAACAAAACAGCATTTAATTAATTAACCGAGATTTTAATATTAATCGAATTAATTTTCGTGCATCCAAAGCTAATTTTCAGATTTTCAGTTTGTTTACTTGAAACAAATCGAATCAAAACAGCATTAAATTAAATGAGATTTGATCATTTAATCGTTTGAACAAATTAATTGTACTGCTTTGAATTAGAAGTGATTTTGAGTTTGTTTACTTCATTATCATCTAAACATATCAAATCAAATCGAAACAGCATTAATTCACACGAGATTTAATCAAATAATCGATTGAACGAATTAATTGTGTAACGAAAGGTCAATAAATTAGATAGAAAGTGATTTTGATTTTGTTTACTTGAATCATTAGCTAAACAAATCAAATCGAATCGAAACAGCACTAAATCAAACGAGATATGATTATTTAATCATTTAAACGACGAGAAAAGTGATTTTGAGTTTGCTTACTTGGATCGATAATCACGGAGGACGGAGACGACGAAGTCGACGAAGAATCGGAGCTTAACGACGAGGACCTTGACAGGAGTCTACTATTATACTGGCGGTTAACAGCAGCGTAAAATTCGAGTGCCGGAAAAGCATGCGAGAGTTTCGGATCCAAATCGGTACACGGAAGGAAACCGAATCCTAGGTCAAAACACGCTTTCAGCTCCTTGACGTCATCATCGGTGATGTCAATGTCAGTAGCAGCACCGTCGATGCTCTTACTCCGGCGGTGGCGGAAACGACGTCGTTGATTGTTTTTAAGTTTCTGCCATTCGATGTCGCGGTGGATGTCCGGTGACCACGAGCGTTGCTTGGAGAGAATCGAAGGTGTTTGTTTGGAGTTTTCCATTGGCGGAGGTTCAACGTGTTCGCCGGAGGAATCTCCGGCGAAGTTGTTGGAGATATTTTTTATGATCAGAATGAAGGAGAGAGTGATGGATAGGAGGGAGAGGAGGTATTTAAATGTGTGTTGAGTTTGGTGGGTCCTCTACAATATCTGAGCTGGCACATTGTGGGCCCGATATGTTATTGGGTTTAACAAGATTCATATGTGGGCCCAAGCATGATTGGGCCTTCTTGAAAGGGTGATCAAATAATCATAGCTTGAGGCTTGAGTGCTTGACCATTAAGCCTCGAGACATGAGTTGGTGTTTGGTTTAACATGGATTTAATATTTTATTTAATATTTTAAAACAAAATTTCCGCATTTGAATGAAAAAGTAGGTGTTTATAGGTCGGTTTAGTTCGGTTTTTACCATTAATTATAACCAATCTTTCAAAAAAAAAAAAAAAAACCATTAACCATAATTACTTGCGTGGTTAGGCTACTCGGTATGGGTGAGACTCATCCTTGGAGGATAACCCTCCACGTCAGCGCCACGTAGATCGGGTGTGAGGATGGGGCAAAGAGGATGAAGCTAAGTAAATGGGGATGGGCCTAAAATATATATGTATATGTTGTATGTATATGTGTATGTATAAAGAAGATGAGAAAGGAGCGGCTTCAACGTCTTCTGGCCGACGTTCACGACGACGACGGGGCTCCGAAAATGGTGTGTCGGGCGGCGCCGGGCCAAGACGGGGCGGGGACGGTCCCCATATCGTCTAGCCTTATGGATTTTCTTAACCATAACCATAACCGAACTTCGGTTATGATTCAGTTTCGGTTAATTTTGGTTATTAACAAAAAAACTTTAACGAAAACTAACTTTTAGGATAAAGTTAGAAAATTATACTAATGGGGCCTACAAAATAAGAATGAAACCCTCATTGTTGGGTCTTTTTTATAAGATAAACAACACTATACTTTTTTTGGTTAAACTACCGATGTGGATTTCTTTTAGCAAAGTAATCATGTACTCAATGTTATATAGAAGATTCATACGATCATAATATCTCGGTTCTTAATCAAAATAAGGGCATCTACTTCAATATTATTTTGTTACTAACATACTTTTTTCTTAGTAAAAAACTCCTACATGGTTATTGTAAAACATAAATCCATTGTATCAAATTATAGACTTAACATTACAAGCTCGGTTCGGTTTCGGTTATATCGGTTAACCAAAGCTTCATAACCATAACCATCGGTTATATTGGTTTTTCGGTTAAAATTGGTTCGGTTATGTTGGTTATGGTTCTATTATCGGTTATGACGGTTAATTTGCTCACTTTAAGGATGGACGGAGTGTACCCGGGTAACCATTTCAGGTATTGATACCGATCGGGTACGCTGTCGCCGGTGTATCTGGTCTTCAATTTGGTGAGCTTCATATTAATTGATGAGAATTGTCTCTTTTTCAACGGCTATGGAGCCGTTGGAATTATTTTTTTAGAAAATTAGTTAGTTTTTTCAAAGTTAAAACTCTATTTATGTATATCTACATTCAAACACTACTCTATACACAAATATTGAAACACTACTTCACCGAAATTCAAACACTACTCTGGACACAAATATTTTTCAAAGGATACACAAAAATCAAAGGTTAGTGCAACCAAGAAATCTTCTAAATCGCGAGGAGTCGGTTCAAGCGCAAGAGGGTATGAGAGGAGCAGCTTCAAACTCGAGTCATCAATTGTATAAACCACAACTAAATTTTACACAACCACAAGCACAGTTGTTTCCATACCAACAATATGCCTATCAGTCACAGTTTTTTACACAACCACAAGGTCCTACTCTAGTTGCACACGGTCGATAAGAATACACTTTAGAATATCAGCAAGCATTCGAACCGCTTGCGGATGCGATCTTTATGCAATTAACCAATAAGCGCTATGACGAACTGATATATGATATGTTTGACAGCATGTATTTGTAACTGATGAAGCAAAATTTGGAATTGATTTCATGTTACCTTTTATGTGTGTAAAATTTGGTTTTTTTTTTTTTCATGGTTAAAAATGACAAACCAAACCAACTATTCAGTTCAGTCTGGTCCATTACTCGTATGGTTCAGTCCCCATCCCAGTTCGGTCTAGTTATCGGTTCTTGTATTTTCAAATTCATTTCAAGTCGGTTCCAGTATGTACCGTATGGTTCGGTTCCGGTCTGGGCCTCGGTTCTATTGTTCACAAAATCAGTTGCGGTCCAACCACGTACCCGTTGTTGGAATAAATGAAAATGGAAATCTAAGAGCCGCGAGCAACTTCGAATAAGATTTTTATCACAACTTTTGGACAATAATAACTGTATATAGTTGTTATTAATATAATAAGTATAAACTGTGTTTGTGTTCTACTTGATGCAAGCTTTGCAACGAACCAAACTGTGTCCAAAATGAAGCTCAGTTAATTGAGACATCCATACTGAAAGTTGTTTGTTTGAAATGAAAAAACTGTGAGAAATGTATGATACTAAAATTACTACCTTAAGAACCTAAACCACAACAAAATCTACATTGAATAACATATGAACATCTAAATCACCCCAAATTCAAAAACAATCAATGTTGATTCATGGTTGTAGTGTACAACCACCAAAGCACCTTAAATAGATGGTATATTTGAAGGAGACTGAGGCGATCCGGGCTCGAGTAGAAAACTTCTACTACAATAAGACCGTGAGGTACTAGAAGAAGATGCTAAACCCCTTGCAT
This sequence comes from Helianthus tuberosus, assembly GCA_030545235.1. Taxonomy (NCBI): domain Eukaryota; kingdom Viridiplantae; phylum Streptophyta; class Magnoliopsida; order Asterales; family Asteraceae; genus Helianthus; species Helianthus tuberosus. Next base: position 2,093,251 of record CM060428.1, on the reverse strand, counting down.
CCCAACTTTGGTTCAAAGTCCTACGCGGTCTACCTTTACTTGTTCTCCCTTTCACATCATCTAAAGTTTCAACGAAGCCACTATGCATGGGATCCGCGCACTCGTATAAAAGTCTTAACACCTGTTTGATCGAAGGCCGGGCCCGCCCTTCTCTCTGGGTACACCATTTCACTAGTGTGATTAGTGTATGAAGTTGGTCAAAGTCAAAGGAGTTGCCAATAGTGGGGTCCACTAGCTCGACAATTTGCGATTCTGATGTCATTAGGGTTTGACATGACTCGACTAAGTTTTTGTTGTCGTGTATGGCTCGTTTAGAGGTTATTAGTTCTAGTAGTACAACCCCGTAACTGTAGATGTCACTTTTTTCTGTTAGTTCTTGTGTCACAACGTATTCTGGGTCCATGTAACCTGAGTTCAATTAAAAAGATCAAAATCTTTTACAGGATGCAACTGAATTTAGTAAAAGTCTAAAGTGTCTTTTTAGACATGTGCCTGATTTTATATTAGGTAACCAACTTTTTTATGCTAGAAAAAAAATCAACATTTTGAGAAAACTGATAGGGTAAACTTGTAAAGATTACATTGTCAAAATATCGTCATGGTCGCTGAAGTGTCATTAGGTTTGACCATGTTGACTTTTTCCCCTAAGATGGCACCTAAAAACGGGTTAGCTTGGAAGATGACCTTAAACTTAAAAAATTAAAATCAAATATCGATTGTTTTTTCTAGCCAAAATTAGAAATCTGACCAACGTTGGCTTCCGTTACGTTTTTTGCTCTATAGATTTTTTTTCTAACCTGGAGTTCCTCTGATCTCTGTATTAACTGGTTCAAAACAGATGGAACCATCTTTAGATGCGTATGCAAGCCCAAAGTCTGCAACCTGGATCACAAGTATTAAAAAAGACAGATCATTTTAAATTCGCAGAAACATTGTTTGTATAACTGGTATCTAATGTGACGCCTGATGTTGTTGGGCCTACGTTTAATTGCCGACCCGAGCATATGGGCGGTGGGTCAAAACCCGAGCAGATTGGAAGACCGCAGGATAAGGAGATTAATTAGAGCAAGTTAATTAGTTTCTATTTATCTGTTAGTTTTGTTAATAGATAATTATGAAGAGTTATATTATAATTATCTAATAGTCTTAGAATCCTAGTTGATTTCTAATGTTAGGGCTATATATGTTAATCAACCGAGCTTGTGGTTGATAACATGGTGATTAAAGTTTTGAGTTATTTTCTTTAATCGATTGGAGAGCAAATTCCAGATTTCGTGTTTGTTTTTATTCGACTGGGACTTGAATTGGTATCAGAGCCACATTCAAGCTCCTCCGATCGGATCAGCGAGCAACTCAGGAGGAATTTCAACAGCGATTGAATCGAAGGACTGGATCAATCGCCACCAAGAACACCAATCTCTCTTACATATAGAAGACGACAGAGAAGTAACATCATGGGAGATGCTGAAGCGGTTCGACCCGTTGTTAAGGAAAGCGGTCCAACTTTACAGTGTCCGGTGCTTACTTCAACAAACTTCAACACCTGGGCAGTAAAGTTGAAATCCATATTCCAAGTGCATGGAATATTGGAAGCAATTGAACTCACGTCTGCAAACCCGGTTGAAGCAAAGAAAGATCACATGGCGGTGGCCCTTCTGTTTCAAGCAATTCCGGAAGAACTTGTCCTCCAAGTTTCACAGTTAAAGACAGCCAAAGAAATTTGGGATGCATTGTAGACTCGTTATGTGGGTGCTGAACGAGTTAGGGAGGCGAGGGTTGAATCAATACAAGCTGAGTTTGAGGCAATGAAGATGAAGGAAGGAGAATCAGTAGACGACTTCGCTGGAAGACTAAGCCAGTTGGTTTCAAAATCTGCAACTCTCGGATACATCATAGAAGACATGAAGCTGGTCCGAAAAATGCTTGGTTCTGTACCGCCTAAGTTCATCTCAATTGTGGCGTCTATAGAGCAATTTGTGGATCTCAAGACAATGTCTTTTCATGAAGCCGTAGGAAGACTTAAAACCTTTGAGGAACGGGTAAAAGGAGCTGAGACTATAGTTGAAAACCAAGGAAAGTTGTTGTTTGGTAATCATAACAATTCATCTTCATCTAAAGATTATGATCAGAACCGAAGTAGAGGACGTGGGAATAATGGCTCTTATGGAAGGGGACGGGGACGAGGCAAGGGAAGCAACCAAGCAAGTGGATCGAAAAACTCCACTCAAAACCGTTTCGGGAACCGTGAGAAGGGTAAAGGCAAGGAGCGTCCCAATGTTCAATGTTTCCGTTGTGATAAATACGGACACTTTGCCTCAAGTTGTCCCGAACGAAAGAAGACAACGGAAGCAAAAGTAGCCGAGGCAACTGAGGAAGGACCTAATACTTTATTTATGGCACAAATTGTAGAAGATCAAATCTGTTTGAACGAAGAAAAGGTAAAGCCCAAGAAATATCAAGAAGATACAAAGGAGCGGGGTACGTGGTATCTTGATAACGGGGCGAGTAATCACATGTCTGGTGATCGATCCTATTTCCTCGATCTGAATGAGGAAGTGTTCGGACGGGTCAGATTTGGAGATGGTTCGGATGTCGAAATTAAAGGAAAAGGGTCCATCTTACTTCAGTGCAAGAATGGCGAACAGAGGTTTGTAACAAATGTTTATTACATGCCTAATCTAAAGTGCAATATTTTGAGTCTTCGGCAGGCAACCGAGAATGGGTGTGGGATTTGGATGAAGAACGAGCATTTGTGGCTATACGATAAAGGCGGTCAAGTCATAATGAAGGTTCCCAGATCTAACAATCGACTGTACAAGATTCAGATTAAACCAGGTATCCCAATATGCCTACATGCAAACCTAAATGATGAGGTTTGGATTTGGCATGCGAGATTAGGACACGTGAACTTTGATACTCTAAAGGTGATGGCAAGCAAAGGATTGACTCGAGGACTTCCTAAGATTAATAAACCAAGTCAGATTTGTGATTCATGTGTGTTAGGGAAGCAGGCTCAAAAACCATTTCCGAATGAAGCAGTGTTTCGAGCAAGCAAGATACTCGAGTTAATACATGGAGATTTATGTGGTCCGATCTCCCCACCTACCCTAACCGGTAATAAATATATGTTTCTCTTGGTTGATGATTTTAGCAGGTACATGTGGACATTCATGTTAAAATTAAAGAGTGAAGCATTTGAAACATTCAAGAGATTCAAAGTTGATGTTGAATCTGATGACGGGGTCAAGATTAAAAGTTTTCGGACTGATAGGGAGGGGAGTTCACATCCCGCGAGTTCAACAAGTTTTGTGAAAATGAAGGGATAAAGAGACAACTAACTGCA